>BOPP01000271.1:903998-978491 GCA_017312745.1 Gryllus bimaculatus
TATCCTGGCTTTGTGACAAAATTTCGTGTGAGTAATCAGTTTTCTGAAGCCAATGATCATGTTGGTTACGAAAATTACAGACATGTTTGCCACAAATGGCACTACAAAATTACAAAAGCAATGGTAGTTTGTTTGGACTCAAAAGATTACGTACAAATAAGAAATTCACTTATCATTCTCATCAAAATACTGCCACATTTTCCAGTTTTAGCTAAGTTACGGCAAATTATAGAAAGAAAAATAGAAAAGGTTTGTTGAATATACTATGTATATTTTTTGAAATTGAAATGTAGTAAACAAAGTAGTAACTTACGCTTTTCTGTGTAGGTGCGAGAAGAAGAAAAGAACAAAAGACAAGATCTCTTCATTCTTGCTACAAGTTATAGTGGTCAACTTAAAGCATAGTCGCTTACTTGATTAGAAGAATCGATTTTCCCAAGTTGGTGACAAGGGTAATTACTCTTATTTTATTTGTGTGCTGTGCTGTTGGTGCGTGCGTGTGTGTGTGTGTGTTTTTTGTTTGTTTTTGTTTGTGTTGACTTTAAGTAATAAATTAGCACTAGAAAAAAATATTTTGAAAATGAACTAGACGTGCTTTACAAACAAAATTAAATGGCTGCTAAAAAAAAAAAAAAAAAAATTAAAAAGACGACCCCAAAAACAAATGTAAGGTAACAGTCTTTATGACAGAGAAGTAGTGATACTGGGACAAAGATTGGGAAAACAAATGACATATTTAAGATTGTTAGTTAATTTGACCAGAAGAGTGAAAATAAAATTAGGATATGGAGGGAATTTAAAACAAAGAATGTAATGTAAACTGTTGAATATTTATACCAAAGAAAATGGCAAAACCGGATTACGAAAATGGACAGATTCACATGCAGCATTTGCTGTCAAAAAAGCTCATTCCATTATTTACCTAAATTTGGGTTTTTGCTAAAAAGAAGGTGATATATAACATTAAAAAGATGTAAACCGTTTTAATCCAGCCTATTCCTGCTTTCAATGTGGCAAGAATATCTGAAGAAGAATCTGTCATATCAAACCCTGTGTCACCTTAAGAAGAGTTTTTTTTTTTTTTGTTTTTTTGTAATTTTTAATAAATGGAATGAGCTGGTGTTGTTAGCCTCAGTAAACTGATACTTAACTCAAAGGAATGAATAGAGCTTGGAAAGTTAGAATTCAGATTGCAAAATAAAGAACTCTTGACTGTTACGGGTGAGCAGAGTGAGTCACACAATGTGCATTGTAAGTACTGTCGCTCATGCTGTGGTCTGACAAAATAGCCCTGTAGTCTAAACAGGACTTTTTGGTTTCTCTTCGGTCGTCTTTTCTTCTTTCTTTTTTCTTTCCTCCTTTCTTTTCTGCATTCATTCTTTTGATCATTCTTTCTTTCCTTCATTCATACTTTCATCTATCTGTCCATCCATCTTTCTATTCATCATACATTCTCGTCTATCCATTGTCAATCCTTACCAATCTGTCCAACAATTGTCTATCCTCATCCGTCCATCCATCTATCCTCAAATCTCATCCTTGCATTCATTTATCTATCCATTCATTCATTCAATTCGGTTTCTTTATGATTTTCTTTCAATTTTTTTCAACATTGTTATTTGATTTCAATTGGAATGTTTTGTATTACTTTTTTTACAATGCAAGTAATTAAATCAGAGTTGATTTTTTAAAAGAAATATGTATGTAAGATAAAGTAACAATGGAAACAATATTAAATATTAGTAATACTATGAAAGATAATTTAAGTAAATGGTTTCAGGCTTCTATGAGTCAAGAAATAACTGTTAAACAAGAACCTAACCCATCTCCTGCTATTGTTCCTACTTCAACAAAACAAGTCAATGGAGAAATTAAACCTGGTGAGTTATTTTCTGTACATTATTCTCATTCACATTAAATTACATAATAATCACATATTATTTATATAAACAATCATATACATCTTAACAAAGTAATTGCAGTCTTTTTAAATGTTTAATATGTCATTTCTGTTTTATAAAAATGTACAGTAAAAAGGCCTTACATTTGAGGTACTATGTTCAAACTTGCAGAAATAAGCTAATGATTAATTTTCAATGTAAGTATTTACATAGTATTATAAATATGAGTATGAAGCATAGTTGTCAAAATTTAATTTACAGAGAAAGAAAGATCTTCAGAGAAACATACAGAGAAAATTAAGGAGCAAACAGTACGAGAAGTCAAAGACCGTGGAGAAAGGAAAAACTTGGCTAGGCAAACTGTTGAAGTTACTCCTCCGAAAGCTAATAACACATCCAAATCTGTTTCAAGCCCCAGCACTGCAGACAGCAAACGTGAATTAAGTTCAAGGTGTGTACTATGTTATTTATAAACATCCGATATGAATCACTACTGATTTCTTTGTGCTTGACTTTGAAAGTTGCAGGATGAAACTACAAGGAATATGCTAGCAAAAATTGAGATGACTTCAGGTGTATTATATTAAAAACAAACAAACAACAACTGCCATGCATAGAAAATTAATATTAGTTTTTATCAGAGTTATGACTTCAGATTCAATACTCTTAAATATGGCAAAACCAATTTTTTCTACATTCTTTTGTTTTGTTGAAGTTGTGAGAAAACATGAAATAAAGAAATAATTTTTTTTAATGAAATATTTAATTTTTATAGCAGATAACATCAGAAAATACAAACGGAAGATGATTTTTAAGAAGAAAGAGTTATATAGCAAGATGCAGACAAAAAAAATAACATATGACTAGCTTTCTAATGTACAATGAACTTCAAAATTGTTTTCTTGAAAGTTGATTTTTTTGACTGTCATCGGTAAACTGGAAGATAAAATTTCCAGTTCCGCATGAGAATACTGTGATTCTGTTCCATATGTCAAATATACGAACAGTAAAGCATGATGGCATTTTGCAACTTTTTGTTTTCAAGCACTGAGAAGTGTGGTACTGATTTGTGAAATTATTTTATTATGAAGTGAAATTTCCTCTGCCTCTTCTTCAGTGTATTTATTACAATGTGTTTACTACTCATAATGTAATTCTAGTACTTCAAAGGAAAAAGCCGAAAAGGAAAAATCAAAGGAGAAAGAATATGAAATCAAGGAAAAAGGGAAGAAAGAGGAACGTCGAGAAGAACCAGAAAGAGAGAAACGCAGTAAGGAGAAGAAAGAAGAGAAAGGATCTCAAAGAGAAGAGCGATCATATAGGGTAAATCAATCCTTGAGATTACCATGTATCATAATAGTAAGAGTTTGAAAACTTACATTTTGAAATGCATTCATTTTTCGTTTTAGGATGATCGCTATGCCGATATGCCATCTTCTAGTATTAAAGAGGAGAGATATGGTCCAGTTTCTAGCAATGAGCGTTACTACTCTGGAAGCAGTGATCGAGTCCACTATTACCAACGAGAATCACAGCATGAGGAACGTGATCTCAGTAGCCTGTCCAATAGCAGCTCGGGTTCTCTCCACAGACGCAGCCAAGAACCACCTGAGGTGGAGAGAGGTAGGTTGTTTATGGTTTTCCAAGTCAAGTGTACTACAACAGGTTTCTTTTAAAAAGTTCTGCGAGAATAGTATTTAATTTGGGTATTCTTGGACCTATTAATTAGAACGTTAATTACTTATACCAATTGTTAATTTAATTTATTATTTTAAAATAGGAGTGTGTATTGTTTACATGTAGGAAAAGCTTTTAATGGATGGATTGTCATTGCTATTGCACAATATAAGCTTATCATTCACTATTATAGCCACAAAATTGTTACATTTACGTGAAGTCATTACGTGGGTTTTTTCTTCCGTAATGAGTTGAGCTAAGTGGTTTATATTAAAAGGATGATCTAATGATATTTCATTCAATACATTTTTTTCCCTGATTGATATTTTTCAAAGAATATTGTGATAGATAATTATTAATAATTGGTTATCATCTGTTGTTCTAGTAATGTAAAAAGTTTCATAAATTGAATTGAATTGTTGCCTTATTTTATGTGGCAAAACTCAAGCCATGAGGCCTGCTCTTCCGTGTGACCATCACTATGCTCCTTTCACCAACTAGCAAAGAAAGGAGTTATTTCGTGGGCAATGAAACAGGCGTTTGAATTTAGCTCAGAGGCTTCATTTAGGCTTGAGGAACTTTTACATGCAGTAAATCCACTAATATAGGACAGCCGACTTTACTTCCCCTCCGAAGGAAGGCATACAAAGGATTCTTTCACGCTAAAATTCCATGGTTTCAATCGAGTTCGAACCTGTGAACTTAGGTATAACAGTCCATTTCGCTAACCATTACACCATTGCTGCTGCAAATTAGTTGTTAAAAACTTTCAAAACCAATTAAAGATAATTTTTTTGTAAGCTAGTTTTTGTGAAAACTTAATTAAAGTATATGAAAATGAAAGAATTAGTTCTAATGAAATCTTTATTTGTGTGTTTCAGACGTGAAGAGACGGAAAATGGAAGGCACATCATCTTCCTCGAAGGTTAGTATCCCAGTCTCCTAGCAACGGGAGGCAGGAAATCCAATGAATTGTCGGTTACAGTCTCTCTGTTGGTGGAGGAGGTCAGCAAGTATGATGCAGCTGTATGCAGTGTCGCATACTTTGTTCCATACATCTGTCACTGTGTTGCCTGGATAATGGGGCATTATGGCACACCACGTATTTATTGAATGTTGAAATGGTTGGAAGAATTATGTGATGATTCGATACATGTGATGCACGATTGCAGACTTCATATTCGTATCAAGAAGAAATTTGTTGTGAAGCATATCGTGTACCTGATGCATTTGTTAAGTATTTCAAAATAATAGAAGATACTCGTCTAGGACGTAAAGATGTTTCACTCATCCAATCAAAGAGAAAATATTCATCAGTTCAAGAGGCAGTTTTTTGCATTTCATGATGAGATAGAAATTGTTTTTTATGAGAATCAAGAAATTTCAAGCCATAAATGCTGATGAAGTTTTACGTTGGAATATAGTTCTGATTGTGGGAATTCAATTGAAAATCTGTAATAGAAAATGGACTTAATTGCTTAGCATATGAGATTATTTGGACAGTGTGTTTGGAGTTAAAAATGAAAGTTCTAGTGGGAGAAATATAAAATGATGAGCAGCAGCGTCAGTTGAAGAGAAAAATAAATTTGTGGTATCAATATGCTGGAGATGGTGTACTCCGGGTGAAGAATTATTAAAGTGTTGTTTTTATTAATTAGTTAGATTTCAATAAAAATACAAACATTACGCTGTCATCTGAAATTCATTTAGAAAGAAAATGTGATCATCAGAAAAAAACCTAGTGGCTGTCAAGATTTTCAACTGTGTCTTGAAATTCCCACACAAATATTTTACGTAGTGGTACAAAATGTTCATAGAAGGAAAGTCTCTGTGAGAAAGGAAGATGTGATTCCAGTATTCTCCTCCTTGGGCACAAAGTGGAAATTTGGTGTCCTTAAATACCTTAAAGAAGAACTTTAAATTGAAAACGCTGATAAATTTGGAAACCATTGAAAAAATACTGATCTTGAATTTGGAAGAAGAAAATGGTCTTCATTTTTAATAATACACTCACCCAGATTATTGGAGATGGATATGAGTAAAGGCCTTAGCTGACTTCCGAAGAAAAAAGCTTAAAATCATCAACCGTAAATTCTCATGAAGGCATTACACATATGTAGTGTTGGTATAAATGAAGTTAAGAAGAGAAAGAAGACATCATATCTCCAAATATTTTTCCTGATCTGCTGCTAAATCTTGTGTTTTCAAATGGAACAGTGGACAGTTCACACCAAGGAGTGATGCGTGATTGTGAAACTTGGAAGTGTTTCAATGAAGATGAATGTGGTTTTTTTGTGATGAGCATCTTGTGTTAGAGTGGGGGAGGGAGTTTTGCGTAGTTTTCTCTATATTAACATGTCAGCATTCCTTGAACCATCTTTTGTTTCTTCCTTTCCTCAGTATCCCTTTCACCTAGAAATTCTTACCAAATTCTCAACGTTAAAAACTTTCTGTGAATCATCACAAACCAACCAAATGTGGCATGCCATACTTCCTCAGATTCTAGTCAAGTGGACATGCAGTCCTAATAGTGCTTCTGTCTTATTACACATCAACTGATGGTAAGTATTTATTTATAACAGTTTTCAGTGAAACAGTGAAAATGTGTATTGTTTTTCTTAGCCACACCACAATTACTAGTTAGTTTTAGGCTTTAAGCGCCCTACGTTCATCTAATAAATTGGAAATTTCTTGAGAAGAGTTTATTTCCGAATATTCTTGAATAGATTTATTTTGAATATTATTCAATATTCCGAACTACTTGTCACATTGTAAAGCTTGTTTCTTTGGTTCTTTATAGAAAGGATATTGAAGTGAATGGGGTTATAGTGACAGTTCTTGGAATGCAATCATGTTGTATTATGCAAATAGTTTACCTTCAGTGTAAGAACAATGCATTGTTAAAGTTTTAAATCTTTTATATTTTATTAGTCGCACATAATATCATTTTTGTATGAGCCCACTTATTGTTCTTAACTTCCATTGCTATTCACAGAAATTCATAGACATTCAGTAACAGTATTTTTATATTGCTGAGTTCTCAGTTTTTAGTTAACATATCTCAAAAATTGTCTTGTGTCTTAGACTTTCTTAACATATCGTCAGAGTATGTGACGTATCCTGCCATGTTTTATATTTACAGAATGTCTATAAAATTCATTGACAAATATTGTTTTTATGCTAGTCTACTGGTGAAAATATTTCAAAGACTGATTTTTGTTAATTCAAATATGTATTATAGGGTAATTTATTACACTGGGTCTTGTGGGGCTGAATGAGAAACAAAAGTAATTTGAAAATAATATTTAAATGTTCAGCAAAAGTTTTCGCCTGATATTTTTAAAAAAGTGTTGTTAACGAAGGGGTGGCCAACTAATTTGTAAAATGTTACATTTAAAGTCGAATTTTAATGGAAACCCCCAAAAAAACCGTTATTTTATCTTCCCATCAATCAGTACAGGATTTTCAATATATCCCAAATGCTTATTCACATGTCATTGATATCAAAAGAAGTACTTTATTGGCAAATTTGTTTTGAGTACTTTTTTTTGTAGTTGTTAGTTTGTACATGTGCATTTGTACTTGCCCTGTAAGTTTATTATATTAAACATAATTTCAATTAGATTATTCAATCTAATATAGTTTTCATTAAAATTTCAATTACATTTAAGACCTTAAACATTTTGCGTGTTTTGTTATAATTATCAATTGATATTTAAATTTTTTCATTACATATTAGTCATGAAAATCATGTACTGTGAAATATCTACAAAGAGTTTTCTTCATACTTTGATTCTACTGTATGCAAATTAAAATGTAAGAATTAGTAACTAGTACTCTTAAATAGCCCAATTTAGACAGTACTGCAATTTTAATGAATCCATTTGAAATTTGTTAGTTTTGGTAATTTTTATTTGCAAGAATCTAGAAATATTTGCTCAGGAAATTAATTTCATTTTTGTTTTTTATAATTCTAATAATAAGTCTACTCGGAGCTAAAGATATTTACCTTCTATTTTTTTTATTAATTCCTTTTTTGATATATCACACAAAGCTATTAAAATAGTAGTGTGAAACTGTTCCTTGTGTTTTAATGCCATTTATTCTCTTTGTCTCTTTGTGAACTAGTAAACATGTACAATAGAATTTGTTTTTATGAGTTATTAGTTGTAACTTGTGGTGTGGCAAAATTTTGTAATGCAAGACTGATGTTCTTTTCATTATTGTGGTATTCAGTTATAAATGTTAAAATTCTGGAGTGTGAAGAAGAAACTTTTCTGAACTAAAGTATTCTCAGCTACCACTTTTACGGTTTTAGAAAATTGAATGTCCTGGGAATATTAAAGAGACTTTTTGTTTTTCTGTATTCTGTCTTCTGTTCTTTCTTATGAAAGTGAGATATTACACCTAAGTATTTCAATGTTTGTTTGTTTTTGCTCAAATTTGCCAGATATTTCATATGTGCTAGATTTAGATTTTATATGAAGTTTTTTTCAAAATGTTTTAAATACTTTTTCATTCATTATTCAATACACCTTTGTTCTGTAAAAGAATACAACTAAAGGGGCTAATAATATCTTTTAATATTTGAAAGTTTTGAATGTTATCTGACAGGGTGATGGTTAAAAGAATAGGAAACTTTTGTCAAGTAGTTAACATCCTATTCAAATACACAAATATATACTTACAAAATTTAATTTACTATCATTGATATTTTAAATGTAAAATCTCCAATTTCCATCTGGTTTCTAAAGTTTTAGGTATCTTAATATGACCTCTAGAAACCAAGATTGTTATTTATGTTGGTTTCTTTTGCAGTATTCAACAGTCTTTCATGTACATTATTTTATTAATTTTTTAGAAATTGAATTTTTTCCTGAAGGTATATTCTGCTACACTAGCAAGACATTTAGCCCTTTCTAATGACCATAGAGAAAATAAAATCCACAAAATTTTCAATTTTGGGAAGTATTAAATTGTTTAAAGAATTAATCTTCAATTATTGTGATTTTCTAATTAGGAGGTCAAGTTTGCATAAAATATGGGCATTCCAAAGAGAAGAAACACTAAATTGTGCAATAAAGTAAAACATATTTTTCACCTTCATTAGTGCAAGATGTAACACCATTTTGAAATAACCAAGTTCTCTAAATAACTGAAACATAATTTTTATATATCAGACACGAACTTTTAATAAATACTAATGTTTTCCTTGTATGGTAGCAACATTTCTAAAGATAGACGGAAAAATAATTTTCACCATTACATTCAGATTCTACATATTGTATTTTTTTATTGTGTAGTGTTTATAATTTAAGAATGAATCCTACTTATTTTAAAGGAGGATGAGTATGTCTGACCTTCACTTCATGTAAATGCTTGTTTATGGATCAGAATCTTAGTTTCCTAATTTATTATTTACTTTGTGCATTTTTCAATTTGAGATTAAAGAAAGATCAAGAAAGACTTGACTCTATTCTCACTGACTTGTCCTGATTTGTCTTAAAATATAAAGTTGATAAGTTGAAGTTACTTGTGTTTGTATGATATTCTGAAACTTTGGAATTTTATTGATTTGGTATTTTTCTTTAAATAATATTTATATAAACATAGTACTAAACATTATCAAAAATATTTAATGTATTCTTGTGATATGACAAAATGTTTCATTTCTTCATGGAGTTGATGTACTTTTCTAGTGGCTTGAACAAAGTTGGCCACCCCCTCTATTGCACTTGATTTCTTTCAAATCCATGATTTCAGTATAGTTATTTAGAAGCAAGCTTTCTGAATTGATGCAGAATTATTACTCAATTACCATTGTATAGGAAGGTGTATTCTTTATGGGGTAAGACAATCTTACAAAAAGGTTGTTAAGTGTGTGAATTCCTCGTGGTATAAAAGGAGCACAAGCTTAGGAGTGAAAAATAACCTTATGAATGCAGAACTATCTGTATTAATAGTTTCTTCCAAGAGTAATCCAGCTCGACAAAAATTAATAAGAAAAAAGAAAAAAAAATATTTGTATGTGTTTAACAAACACTATGAATTTCATAATTTTAAAATTGTAGTTATGTAAACACTTTCTTTTTTCTCTATGTAGGTATTATTTTGATCTCTCTTCTATTAACATAAGTGAAAAAGGGTTAGTCTTGCATCCTTTATCTTCCAATTTTTTTAAAAGAAGGTAATTGGGATAAGATGTTGGAGAAGCAAAAATAAAACTGTTCAATTTCATCATCTGTAATATCGAAAATCATAATTTTTTAAGTATAATTTATAATAGTATAGAAAAGAATTACCAAACTTTTGATGCATTGTACACTATTCTCAGTCTGTTCCCCCAAAATTCTCAAGGGATTCGTTTGCAAAGCCCTTAGTCTGTTAGTTAGACCTCGTATATGAAGCACAAGAGCTCAGGTGTGTAAGCCCATTAGCGAGGAATTCAGTCCAGCCAGAATGGACCATATGAACTCTCATTGCAATTGTTACCTTCCCCAATGCCCTCGTGTAGGAATTAAGGCATATTTTTGATTGAATTTGTAAGATGTTCTGGGCTATGTGATATCCTGTGGAAGATCATTCTACAGGTCTAATACTTCTTTGGTATTAATTTTGTTATTCAAGGAATTAAAAAGAAATTCCAACTAATTGGATTGTAAGTTTCCTACAGTACTGTGATTTATTATGAATAATTTGGGTTGTATCAATATTTGTCGATGAGTGAGAGATAATTGTAAGCCATTACTTTTATTTATTTGAGCTGAGCATACTATGAGAGGAACTCTTTCCCCATTCAAATGACAGGAGGAATGATGACCGATTTTCATCAACTTTCATTTACTGAACATTAAAAATGCTGTATCTTTCATTGGTGGTGTTTATGATTATCTCTCAAAGACTAACTCCATGAAAAAATTTAATTAAAATTTTGTAAAATTAGAAAAAGCTCAAAAAATCTTGCAAAATCCTTTGTGTTGTAAACAGTGACTTGTGACTGATCATAAGCTGGATGTGGTTATCCAATTGGGAATCTCATTAGGACTTTAATTTGTGGTTGTGATGCTCCCAATTTGATAACCACATCACAGCTGATGATTTTTAAATAGGACAATAATACAAAATAAAAGTTTTAATAGAAGAAAAATGAGGGATGAAGATATGACCCAAAAAATGGCATTCTTAAAAAACGTAGCAAGGTAGTATTTCAAGAGGGAGCCCCTCTCATTTCAGGTTGTGCTCCTCCTTTTTCTTTTCTTTCTTTTCTTTTCTTTCTTTGTTTTTTGTTTCTTTCTTTGTTTCTTTCTTTTTCTTCCTCTATCATCATCATCTCCTTATCTTCTCCCCCTCCGTTTCTTCTTCTCTTCATCTTTTCTCCCTCATCTCTTCTCTTCTCTCCTTTTCCCTCTTCTCTTCTCTCCTTTTCCCTCTTCTCTTCTCTCCTTTTCCCTCTTCTCTTCTCTCCTTTTCCCTCTTCCTCTTCTCTTCTCTCCTTTTCCCTCTTCCTCTTCTCTTCTCTCCTTTTCCCTCTTCTCCTCTTCTTTTTTTGCTTTGGCTAACTAGTTTTTAATTTACAAATAGGAGTAAAACAGGATTTAAAATCTATCATTAAGAATTACTTAAAATTGTTATTAAATTAAGCATTGGCTTTTTACAATTTAGAGATAATTATAGATATTAATAGATATAAGATATAGATAATAATTAGATTATTAATAGATATTATAAATATTAATAGAGATAATAATTATCTAATACATAGTTTGATCTAAATGACCAATATCTCAAAAAATAAGGCAAAAATTGTAATAAAATACAGCCTCAAGTAAATTTTCTCTTAAAATCAATTGAGAAGGGGAGGATGTGTGTGGACGTGAGTGTGGAGTGTGTAATGGGTGGACAGTGGACAAGTTTCCCATGATGCACCACTTGCATATTCTTGTGCATGTTCTTAGCAAATGTGCAGGATAATGTATCCAGTTTCAAATAATTAGAAATAATCTCAAAAATACTAATTGCCAATACCAACAAATCATTAATTTTGTGGAGATTTATTGTGTCTATTAGGAGATTTTGTGGGTGCCTGTGTGTGCGACTGTTTTGTTTTTCTCCTTTCTTTATTATTATTTTTTCTCTCTTCAAAAAACACTGGATAGCTTTTTACTATCCAGCATGTGAGATTTTTTCTCACTAAAACTAACCTTCCCTTCTTCATCCTCCTCTTGGAACTACCTTCAGGCATTATATTGCAGAGAATAGAATAGTGAGCCAGTCACATGATGTTAGCAGAGCCGAACCATGAGCCCTGCTTTCTTTCTCTTGGCATCTTAATTCCAGCAATACTCATTGTGCAAAATTACACTCCACTCTCCAACTGGTTTTCAAATGCAAGCATATGCAACTCATGCAGCTAGGTTTTCTGGAGCCACCTGGCCTATCACAAGCATCTTAACACTGACTCATCATTGACATTTAAAACATGGGCACTAAAAACATGTTCGACATGCTCAACAGCAGGTTCACACACAGGACAGTACATATCATCCAGTATGGTCCTGTTAAGATAGGTTCTAAAGCATCTAAGTCCCATCAGATAATAATTTATCCCACCTTGTTTTCAATTGATCCACGATTAAACTGTAGGAATTAGGTGGTAGGTCCACCTTCCCATGGAGGAAGAGTCCCATTATTGCTGCCATTTTGCTAGTTGGTTCAAGCTCTTTTATATCCCATCTCTTTTGTCATGTCTCTGCTGTTCACTAGCCATTATATGTATTGGGATCATCTTGGCTATGACACTAACTGCTTCATTTGAGATGATCTGGAAAGCGTAAGCAACCATGAGCACAGATAGCCGATATATTGAAGCCATGCTTCTTACTTAGACCTACGTATGTGTAAAGACTCAAAGCAAAGGTGGCTCAAACTGGTGATCAATAGGGTTACTGATGAAATTACTGAAGCTAGGAGCTTTCTCTTTTCATGACTAGGCTCTCCAGTGTGTCGGTAGCCTGACAAATCAGTGGAAAAAATGAGAAAATAGTTTATTCTTTAGCTTACAAATTGTGTATTGAAAAATGATGTAACATTTTTTCAATCAAATGGCAACATTGACAGCATTAGATAAATAAACTACTATACAAACTATAGGCCTCAAGGCTTACTACAACCCTTAATACATGATGATGATGATGATGATGTAAATGTGAAGGGACATTTTAGTCAGGCATTATAATGTATTTCTGTAAAATTATAGATAATATATTTCTTTAAAATTACTTAAGACTCTCTGTATATTCAAAATATCTTTGTTATATTCAACTACAACAACTTCTCTCAATGGACCTTATAAATTTTGTGAAAGACATCCAGAATGGTAGAAACAAGATCTCTATCAGATATGTTTGCAAAGTAGTTATTGAGTATTATGGGAAATTATCTATAAATCTTTTTGAAAATATCAATATTGTTCATTAGATTATTTAAAGTTATAAGAGAGGCATTATTCATTCATGTAATTAGTATCCATTTTGAGAATGTTATCAACATAAATTGTATACATTGTAAACGTTTTTGAAGAAATTCAACTGTGATGCAAGTTCTCTTTCTCTTTAGTAATTAATATTATTTGCATAGTTTTTCTGTCATACTGCTGATTCATCATGAAGCCTTAACAACTAAAGAGCTTTGTAATTTCTGAGCTGGGTTCTCTTGCTTGTCTCCATTAAAGAATTGTCGAATAGATGTATAGATTGTTCTGTAGGGATAATCAAAACCTTCTTTTGCTCCTTTGCAATGCCATGAGTAGACTAACTTCTGAATCTTTCTGTATTTGATTCTTACTACCTTCATAAGCATTTTATGTTGTATTGTTACTTGATTTTCATCTTCATTGGTAAAGTTCCTGCAAAAGTCACATATTGTGAAATTTTAAGAATTTGTGACTATTTATTTATATTTTTTTATTTAAGAAGCAAATAGATAAGGCGTTTTAAATTTATTAATGGCTACTAATGCAGTTTTGAGTTGTATTTGTTTTCTTATTGAATGTAAATAGTATCTGTGCTGAACCATGATCATCCTGGAAGTGGAGAACCCAGGTTGAGAAAATGACCAGACGCCCATTAACCCCCCTGTTCTTCCCTTCTACATCTTTGTATTTGTAGAACTCGAAGCATGAAGAACGCAAACAACAGTTACTGGAGGCAGCATCTTCAGGATTGAGCATTGAAAAGACAGAGAAAAAGGAACGGGGATCCAAATCCAAAGATAAAAGTCTACGTGATAAGGGCACTGCAGATGAAGAAAAGGAACTGCGTAAGGAGCGCAAAATGAACAGAAAGCGGGTAGGTATTTTCTAATAAATTATCTAACACATTTGTTTGAACTTTTGTCCCAAAAGAATAAATTATACTTTTAAATTTTTTTGAAAATATTCTTTGAATTTTATTGAATCATTTTGTGTAAATTTTTGTATTTTTGAAGGATCATCTGAGTAAATACCTAATCAGGTACTACATATGAGACTTCATTATGAAGATGCGATTCTAGTTTGAAAAATTAGTATACATTATTGCGTTAAAGCAAAAGATTTTAATGTTTGAGTTTATGATTATCTAATGTACTTGCAGATAAGATTAATATCTATAAAGCTTTAATTATATATTGGCAAGGCTTGAATTGCAATTTTCTTCAGAGCGAGGAGGATGAATTGACAATAAAACAAAAACCTTCTTTGATTTTGTGCCACAGTTCAAATAAATTCTAAGAATTCTCTTCAGAAAGTTCTCATTTGTTGTTTCCAAGATTTGAACATTTCAAACTGTGGAAATCATAAATGAGGCATCTATATATAGATTAATTGTGTGTCTGGCTAGAAAAAAAATACTTTTCCGACAAACTCTAGACACACACGTGCTGGGGAAAAATGTGTGCCTGCAAAGGCAAGTGTGCACAGTCACTCGTTCGCACACACACTCAAGCATGCGCTCACACAAACACGTTTGGGCATCGGATATGTATCGCACGCATGTCTTACCGCCCTTTTTTACAAGATCTTTGGAAATCAGATTTGGAGGATACTCTTTGAAACTGGGAAAAGAGAGAACCAAAACTGAACAATAATACTATTTCATCACTAATCATGTTGTCAATGTGTGGAATGATTTACCAACAAATGGTATTGAAGTGGAAACTATTGACTCATTTGAAACACTACCTTGATAACCACATACAAACTAATAGTATTAGTGGTTAAAATGTTTTCAGCAAAATTGAAAGAAATTTTGACTTAGACTGTGAGTTTATTTGAAAAGTATATATAAATGTTGTATTCCCATTATTCTACTATAAAATAATTTACCCAGTATGTTGTGAAGTAAGATTT
Organism: Gryllus bimaculatus; assembly: GCA_017312745.1. NCBI lineage: Eukaryota > Metazoa > Arthropoda > Insecta > Orthoptera > Gryllidae > Gryllus > Gryllus bimaculatus. The sequence goes on from BOPP01000271.1 coordinate 918,963, forward strand.
TCTCAAACACAGCTCCAAATTTTTTCTTTAATTTTTTCTGAGTATTTTGCTTGATAATAATACGACATTGTACATATTTAATATTGAAACTAAAGATTTATTATTGCAATATCTATATGGGATTTTTAAATTTCAAATACACTTTTCTGAAAATATTTGGAGTTTTCACATAGTTTCAAGTTGAAATATGATGCTTTACAAGTGTTTGTATTAAAGCCCAATAAACTAAGTGTGTTCATAGTGTCTTAAATGGGTTAGTCAGTAGAACATGCGCTTCTCACCTGCTGCTCCACGATACGAATAGTAAATATTTGGTTAATTTTTCTTTCTTTCTTTTTTACAATTCAATGCCAGAAATCCATTTTTATTTAATCTTTTAAAATTCCAAAAAATAAAAACTTTTTTTTTGTCCCTAAAGCTCTTAATATGTACTATTAACAATAATTTGAGAAAGTGTGTAGTATTGCTAATTAACTATACAATGGTCAATTTTTGTAAATATGTCTTTCCAATGGAGGTTTGGAGGTGTCCAGAAGGGGGGGGGGGCTGGGTCAACTTGCCCCAGGTCCTGAATTATTTGGAGGTCCTGAAAGTCTTTTCATTCATAACAAAAAAATAAAAATATATTTACTTCTAATCTAAATAAAGCATTACTAGTTATTTTTTTTAAATGTAAACTATATATTTTTTTTTTACTTCTATGTAAAGGAAGCTATTGACCTACGTCTGCAAAAATCCTTCTGAACAAAGCCACTCAAAATAGTTTCCCCAAAACTAACAAGCACATTGCTCAAGAACAAAAAATAAAATATCACAGCAATAAATTAAATATTTTAACAAAAACCGTATTCAAGGATATTGCAGTAATGTTCAGCAAATATACAGTAAAACAGTTCTTTAAATCAGAAGATGGTTTTGCCATAAGATTTTTTTAGGTTGACAGGGCATTTTAAAAATTTAGACAGTCATGTAATCCTTGGTTTGCGATGTTTTGAGAATCATGCATTTTCCCCAGCTTCAGGCTACATAGGCCAATAAATATAACATATTATTTTTAAATGAATATTGTTACTTGTCTTAAAATACCCAACAAATGATACAATTATAATAAAACTCAATATAAAAAACATGTGATAAACCTTATTCTTAATTGATGCAATAAACAATAAAAATAATTCTTGATATGTTTGTTGTGCAAATACTGAAGATAACTAAAAAGACTGGAGAGAAAAAAATTTTCTCCAGTGTTTTTAGTTGATAACAATATCCTCTTATTGCGCACTTGGTTTAGCAATTTTATATCAATTTTAACTTTTGTTTTAAACTTTTTTCAATTTGAGGATAAAAGTTAAACAAATGTATGTATTTATTTCATTGGACATAAACGTACTAGATTTAGAGTTATTACCCTGATACTGGTTGATAATAGTTTTCAATTTCTGTCTTGTCAATTTGTTAATATACATAATTGGATAATTATTCAATTTCAATATTTCAGAAATTTTGTAGTGGGATGGGGGAGATGTCAACTTGGCCCTATGGCCACATTGACTAAATTCTTTTCTACGGACTTTTTTGTAGATACAAGACAAAAGGTTAAAAGGTAATTTCTGCATATATTAGCTTACTGTACCAGATTGTGGTAATGCTATCATTATTACAAAAGATGGTAACATCTAGAAAATTTGTGAATTTTGTTCCTCTTCAATGGTAAACCAAATATTTGAGTCATACTGATTGAAAATACTAGACAATGAGTTAATAGCAAAAGTGGGAAAATCATAAATTTAGCATCCACAAACCGCACATATAGATCAAATTTTATTTGTTGAATGTCATGTTATAGTTTATTAATTACTAGTTCTGCAAAACAATGTTTAATGGACAACCAGCAGGCGTGCCCTTGCATTGGCTGTATTCTTTACTAGAAAAAGTAAACTCTACTGTATTCAGAATGACTCAAAGTGGTTCATGAATTTTGTGCGAGTTAATGGATTGAAAAGTTCTTTACGGTCACATCAAGTGTCACCAACTTAAGATCAAGATTCATATTCACAGTAACACTCTGTTTAGAGAAGATTATGTTTATGCCATGAAAAACAATTTTTAATTAAATAGTAAAATGAATACTGATTTTTCTTGCAATAGATACTGCAACTCAAATTGCCAAAAATTATACAATCACGAAACAGCCCTTTAATACAGATTTCTTTATTTATCTTTTTTAAGAGATCACTTTTAGGAAAAATATAGGTATACATTCACTGAATTTTTAATAGTTAAAATGAAATTTGATGAAAAGCATTTGTGCAACATATCCTGTGCCTCAGCTACATTCTTGAGGAAATCAGGAGAGGGGATCAAGTAACTATAAACTGGCCATGGATATGGTATCACAGTTGCTCACTCCATTTCAATTTCATTTCTTCCAATTAGATGGTAAATATGGAAGTGACCTAACATTTCATTGTTTGAATTAACTGAGCTTTCTTTACCTTTCTAAACTATTTTTTAAAATATTTGAAAGTTTAATATTTGGTTAATATTTAAGGTAGTAATATAACTGTAAAAAAACAAAACAAAAAAAAATTGTATGTTAAAATTGTTCAATTTTATTCATTTGTATTAAGTAGTGTGAACATTTATATTTTTCATATTAATGAATTTTACAGGCTTATAGATCAAATATCATGAAGTCATTTAGTAAACCATTATCCAACGTTTGTGCAAACTTGTCTTGTTGAGTATAATTAAGAACTCAGCTACATTTTTCCGGGTATTTCAATTCATATATATCCCCACTTCTAACTTTTATACTAAATTGTGTTTTATCAATTATAATGAGAGAGTTGTGAAAAAGGCTAAATTTGAGAAACTTTATGAAAAGAAAAGGTTCAGTTGTTTTAATTTTAATTAAAGATGTTGTCATTGCAAACAATATTATTTAATGCAATAGCTGCTTTCGATGGCTTAGCCATCATCATCAGTTGTCTGATACAAGAAGAAGAAAAAAAATTTACGTGTCCTATTTCTATTTTCATTCGCTTTTCTTTAGTATTAATGAGCTTAACCCCCCCCCCACCACCCACCACCACCACCAGCCTTCAGTCATGTTTTGTGTGCATTCTTAGAATTGCAACCAGAGAGTTGTTTTCCAGATACAAAAACTATAGTCACAGTGATATTAGTTTAGAAGTTTTATTTTTCAGATATTAGTTCTTAGTTTCTCATGGCCCTTGGGCTTTTTTGTAGCCATTCAATCATTAGATCATTTATAATGCCATTGGTTCATAAATAACTATTAGTTGGGTATTGCATAATTAATGTGTGTTACTATATTATTTTTATCAATGTTGTCATTATTATATTCACTCAACAAAATAATTTTCTTGTCTTGCAGCAAGATCGAGGTGATGACACCATTTTGGAACAGAAACGTCGGAAAGATGAGGAAAAAAGTAAGCTTATTAAAAATTATTGATTGTTTTGTATTTGACATTTATCTGATGTAATAAATTTTCATACTGATGTATGAGTGGAGTACTTTTTTTAATGTCTTTGTATTACATTCTGAAATTGGAAGAGAAGTTAAAAAGTAGTGAAAATTTAAATACTCATTTTATTTTCAATATTAACTTGCTATCTTTGAAAGGCATTTAATAATTGTGGAAGTGGAGAAAATCCATTAAACTGTTCAACATCTTAACAAAGGTATACATTGAAGAGTTCTTTTCACAGTACAGTGTGAGTATTATTCATATAGATTAATTATATTGATTAGAATGAGCCTTTTGAAGTTAATAAGTGTGCTTGTGAAGTAATTCATTCCCAGTACTTGTCTGATGCTGCAAGAAATCAGAACTCGTCTTGCTTATATAGGGAAGTGGAAATAATTGCTATGAAATTTTGCTCAGGTTCAAAGATGTCAAGTCATCAGAATGGTGATCCAACTGACAGTCATCCACGAGAAAAACACCATTACCAAAGAGTGAGTAGATTTTTGTTGTCATCCCTGTAAATGTATTATGAGTAATTTTGTGTGTGTTTGGGGGGGGGAGAGAGAGGGAGAGGGATATATAGATAGATAGATAGATATCACTCTTTAAGTAATTGCAAAGAAAACTATTTTGAAATACATTAATGAAATTATTGTGATTAATTGGGTTAAATGTGAAGTGCTGCCCCTGACCGGGAGGTCCTATGTTAGTCTCAACAGTGGCATGAATTTTGACAATTGGTTAGACAGTCGAGTTCAGCAGATTGGAGGGGAATTCTCACAGCCAGCAGCTCTGATCAGTAGTTTTCAATGGTTTCTCCAATCAATACCCTAACAAACAGGCTATGGACTGCACACGATCTTTCCTTCCCCTTCCTTTACCTATCCTCCCCCCCTTAATTACACACAGGCACTACATTGCAACACATGCCAGGAGACAGGTTGGAAGGAACTAATGACCTTAGCTATTGACGCATTAATCAGCCTTCTTCCTTTTCCTGTTCCTCCTATTTCTTCTTCCTTTTCCTCCTTGGTAGTTTTTCTTCGTTTCTCCCAGCAGTACCCTAGTGAACAGTCGTACAATTTCTCGAAGGCACTGACCCTATATTATTTTTTAACCAAGCTAACATTTTTTACCAAAACAAAAATAGCAGGACTTGTTTTGAAAGATAGCATTCACTCTATATTATTAGAGTTGTCTTGCCATGGATAAATGAAATTTAAGTAAATTTTGTTTTGTTTCAGGACAAGTCACCTTATTCACGTGAACGAGAACGATCCCATGACAGAGAAGGTCGAGATAAACAATATCCTTTTTATTACATTTTAATTTTTGTTAATGCCTTTCTTCTTTTGATTTAGTATTTACTTATATTGTAAGATCCACTGAGTCTTCAATTCAGGGGGTGCTTACTGGTATTATCAAAACCAGTGTTCCCATCAATTGTTGCAATCATGATTATTCTAGTTTAATATGATCTCAAGTTTAGAAATTAAAATTTAGCCAAAGTTAATGGATTTTTTAAATCAGAATCAATAGCTATTGTCTTTTATGACATCCTTTAGTATGATAAATATACATTTTATATAGATTTATTTACGAACCAGTGGTTTTTATCAAAAATTACTTATTGAAACGTGGGAACATATTTTCAGCGAATACAGATATCTATAACGCTTGATGTAGTAATCATATTCATCAGGTGTCAGTATCAGGTGCTCTTTCCAAAAAAATCACATGCAGTATAATATTTTACAACACAACGCCAGATGACATTAAACATTTAAAATTGATACCAGATAAAATTCTTTTATGCTGTACTACCGTTTCTAAAGTAAAATTGAATTTAACAATGATATTTAATGTAGTAGCTACCATTTGGACTGTGTAAAATTGTAAAAGACCAAACAGGCATGTAACAGATACATTGTACCTTGGCGTGTGGGTCACTGATACTTATTTCAATCAGGTTTTTTGTCCAAGTGTCATCTTTTGAACAGATGCGGAGGTGGTCCCTTGATTAGCTTCTGAACATAAATGTAAGTTCATATTCGTTAGAGTTCATTAGAGAATATGTTCGTGCATATTTTTTAGAGTTCATTGGGAAATGTATTTCTCATAAGCGATCTTCAGGTTCAGAAGTTGATTCTGTCACTAATGGCAAGATAATAGCCATAGTTTGTAGCTGATTTGCCTTTGCAAATAGATTTTTTGGGGAGTGAGTATTTTCTTATCAATTTTTCTGATTTTTGCCCCAAATACTCTTTTTCACATGATTTTGTGATTCAGAATGAATGAGTTAGGGTAGGGTTCCCAGATTTTAAGAAAACATGCACAGAATCCACTTTTTGGAAAATATGGAAAAACTGGGGGAAAATTAGGATATTTTATTACACTAGAAAAATCAAGGAATTTGCAGAAGAATCATTAGACATCAGGGAAAATTTGAGTGCATTATAAATCTAGATATTATTCTGTAAAATCAGTGCAACTTTATTTCTTGCTCAGTTCATATTTGGTGAGAAAAGTATTGCTAATTCATACTTTGTCCTGGTGTAATCAGATAGCTAACCACTTAGTATAGAGGTATTATTAATATTTTCTTTAAGCAATGTGAAATTACAAAACTTATCAGGGAAAGAATTTTAAAAACTTGCATTGCAAAAACGAGAAAAGTCAGGGAAATCGTTCCAGGAAATGAATGCCCAAATGGGCAACCATGTCTTCTCCCCATAGAATATCAGGCGCAGTTCTTAACTGCTTTTGATGTGAAATTAAATTTCAACAAAAGTGTCATCACTAATGAAAATGTGTAATTAAAATTTGGGGATAAGTAGACTGCCTCCAAGTCTGATTTCAATGCAAGTCAGAGAAAAATCAGGGAATTGGTAGAAAAATCTTTAGAAGTCAGGGGAATTTTTGATTTTATAAAACTAGTTTTATTTCTTTAAAATATTAGCGCTTTTATAATTATTTGTTGGTGAAATTTTTTGTGATTTATTATTATTGATAATTTTTTCATTATAACATCAGAGAGGTGACAATAGCAACAGGTATTCAAGCTTTACTGTTAATTAATATAAATTGTGTGTTATTCCTTACAAAGTATGTCAGGGAAATTTCAAAAACATGCTGGAACTGGGGATAAGTGAGGGAAATTTGTTTAGGAAGAGAATTGCCATCCTATTTACCGTTTTGATGCTTTGTGTTATTTGCTGTTAAATGCAACTGAAGTGGATAATTTCCTTAATAATTTTCACTAGAAGGTCTAGTGAAGGCAAAAGAAGATGATAATGAGATGCAGAAGAAGAGGCAATTTATTCTTTTTTGTAAGACAATGACGTCAAAGTAATAAGTTGAATGTTGAGTTTTAAATGTAAATTAGTTCTCAATACCTGACCTTCCTCAAGATTGTTAAATATATGTTTGACTTTTATTGATACTTGTATTTAGAATTTCTTTTCATTTTGACTACAACTTAGGGTTACTTTTAGATTGGATAGTTAAAAGTGTTGATCTCAAGTCAGCAATGTGTGCAAGGTAGTATGTGAGAATTGACTAAATTGATTTTTTTAAAAATATTTTTTAAGGAGTAGTCTGAAAATTATGTTAACAGTGAACTAAAGCTTCTGTACATAAGTGATAAATGTTCTAAGCATGAATGACCTTTTACTAGAGGAAGTACATATCCTGACGAATGTCAAGGGTTTAATACAGATCTTTGTATTGTACATTTTTTAAGAGATTTGACATGAACATGGTTGCATTTGCAAAAACAGAAGAAAATGAGGAAAGATAATGCAATTTATGGAATCATTGTTCCTGACCATATTTGTATAGGTACATACAGTCATGAACATCATGGTTTTGTAATAAATGTTGGTAAAAACAAATTGTACTTAATGTCATTCATTAAACCATTTTTTATAATTATAAAAAACACACAGTCGCAAAGTGGGATTCAGATCGTACCTCAGTATTTGTATATTGTGCTTGAGATTTTTACAGTTATCAGAAATGCAACACACACTTTCGCACACCACATGTGTTGAATTTATTTTCTTTATTGAGCTATTTTTATTATCCAGTTATTAATAACATTGTCACCATGTAATTTTGAAATCTGTTTAATCCTATTTAACATAATGGTCATGCCAAAATTTGTACTACCACTTGCTGATTTGACACAACCAATTATGCTTGGAATTAGGCAGCTACAGTCAAGTTGAGTATTAAAGTTATCAGCTTTAATAGCATTATTAAAGAAGATAATGATGGAATACATTTTCAATGCAATACAGTATTAATATAGCTTTAAATATTCATATAGAAATTGAAACATTGGTGACAGAAATTTGACACTTGGGTTTCTCTTCAACTTTGTAGCTGCCAAAACTAACTGTGACCATAGTTTGGGAAATGTGTTTCTTCAATCCATTCATTTTCATGTATTTATAATGAGGTCTTTCAAACTTGGAGAAAAGACAAACAGGGTATTGAAGAATTATAATACTACAACTCTGTGGATGATACAAATACCTCTGATTTATAATAATTGTTTATTAGTTCTGAACAGAAATGTACAGTGAAATGTCAACGTAACGAACATTTCAGTTTTGCGGTATTATTTCTTGGTTCCCACCAATTTTCTTATGGATCATTAACAAAATTCAGCCTTTCAGTGTTAAGAAAGTATGTTAGTGTTTCACCTTTTTGCTAAAGTTTTAAAGTTTATTTTCTCAAAATATAATCAAAATTCGTGTTGCAATAAACATTTTTCTTATATTGTATATTGTTATTTAAACATTACTACAATTCTAACCATTTTCCGTACATGAATGCAATTGATTGAACTTTGCACATCTTCCAATGCCAGAAGTCACGTTATTGGTTGGGGGAGAAGCACATAGTTCATGAACTACCAATCAGTGTTAAGATTTCATATCTTGATTTTATTGTTTGATTGATTTTATCATATGGATCAGAAACTCAAGACATTTGAAAAAAAAAAAAAAAATGGGGAACAGAACATTCTATGCAAGTAAATGTACAGTGTGAAAAATTGGAATGAAAAGTTTGCTGAAAATTTTCAAGAAACTTCCTTAAATTACTACAAATAATTATTTCATGTTCCTCTCATCTAATAAATATTGCTCTCTTTAATTTGTACATTTGTATTAAAGTAAAGTAGGTCTGGCAAGACATACGTTGTAATAGGTGATCTTAACACTAGATTTCCAGAGCTTCGAAGTACCAAGAACACATACAAGCCATCATTCTGTCAGCTGATGCATTTCGAGGGCTATTTACGGAATTTGGGGGAAATTACACAAATTTTCCGTGTTTGTGCAAATTGAGGGGAAAATGCAAACAAATTATATGAAATTAAAAGCTTATTATTTTCTTGTTTCATTCTTCTAAATGCATAAATGGATAATTACAATAAATTAAACTAACATAAATTTGAAACTGGAGAAAATAATTACTAAAGAACTATATTGAAGGCATCCATTGCAAATGCACATGGAGTACATTTCAAACATTTGATTTGAGGCTTTTTGCCGAGCCACCTACAATTGACATGATTTCAGTTGACCCAGCTTAGTTTGTTCATTAATTTTTTTTTCAATTTTATGCGTATGAAAGAGTTAATTCTACTACTCAATATTCAATCAATTTTTTTTATCATAAACTTTTCTAGTGCCTTCACCAAAGACTTCAGAGTTTATTGCTTTTAAACCACATACATTTGAATGGCTTTGGCCATCTCCTAGAAATACATTTTAAGCTATGTAATCATAAAACATATTCAGTTATTCAATTGTTATACCATGTTTCAGAATGCATGAGGATGATGTCAATGGTTACACTTCCTTACATGTTGTTAAACATCATAAAATTGTTTAGTATGAAAATCATGCCTGCAGATCATTATTTTTTATTAGAAACTTTTGAAATATCATGAGGATGATGTGAAATCAGTTAAGATTTTCACCCTGCATAAGCTAACCAAAGTTCTGATAGGTGGTTTCTAGCACTTCACCAAAATAAGGAAAAGTAGTTTTTCACTTGTGAAGTATTTCGTAACCAAATAGCTTAGATAATACTCTGATTCGCTGTTGAGGCACTCCAAATATCGACACTGCTGATAACTCAAAATGTGTGGGAAATGCTTTTCATCAAAGAAAACATACTTCATTTCTCGAAAATTGATTAGATGATGTAAACATGACTCACCTAGAGAAAAGTGGGACAGTAATTTGGGCAAGCCATCAGTTTGACAGCTTTTGAGTATGTAAGGTAGAGTATGCAATAAATCAATTCTGATTCAATAAAATTGTTCTAAAATTTCACTTAGTTTCCTCTTCATAAATATATTAAAAGTTACCAAATCTCAGTATTCATGTGCTCATTGTTTGAAAGAATACAACACTTCAAAAGGATGTTCCTGTTAAAACCATGGCTTTGGTTGTTTTAGGGTTAAAAATTGACTTCTTTCTTAATAATGAAATTTAACTCTAACAAATATAATTACTGCAGTTGCCACAATTATGTTATATCTGGTATTTTACTGAGGGGGAAAAATCTATGAGGTTTGGAATAGACTAGTTCCAAAAATATCAGTGAATACCAAAAATGAGTGTACCTGCGTTGATAAAAAGCTTCACTTCGTTATGCCAAATTATCACTCCGTTATGCCTTTTCTTTTTTTTTTTTTTCTCTCCATATTGTTAAATTATGCATATTTTGAAACATTAGGTGGTAATTTTTTCTTTCAGAGACCCTTGAACATTAAGGAACCAAGCTGATAACACAACACTGCTTCTGATAAACCCTCCAATTAATTCCAAATTTAACAAACTTGGGCTTAGCAAAATAAATTTGTGAAACTAAATATCTGGTGAACTTCTGTTTTACTTTTTGTGTTTGTTTTTTACTTTACTTTCTATATTGTGTACAAAATGTTATGTACAGCTTCAAAAACCTTAATGTCATGATTGTAATAGAAAAATGATTTTGGTGATGACACAAATAGCCCTGATAACAAAAAAGTAATTTTTTCAAACATTTTTGCCCATTCATCAATTTATGAACAATACTTGCGTCTAAGTCTTGCCTCAGGATTTTCTGTGAATTTATATTATGTTCTCTTCCTGATGTGACTCAATTAGACCCTAGGAATTTGAGATGGGTTATTTAAGTTTTGGAGGTATGTACTTTACAAAGCTCAAATTAAATTTTCAAAATGTTTTAAAAGTGGCTTGGTAATGTTTGGTATAATAATTGATAGTGTTATCTGTGAATTACTGGTTTAAAGTACAATAATGAATAGGGTTAAACTCCCATTTTCATTAAAACCTCTGAAGTTTTGAAACTAAGTTTAATGTATGGTGTAACCTTTTTTTAGGGGCAGGCTTCTCTTATCTCTTCAATTTATGAAATTTCTATATATATATATATTTAATATATATATATATATATATAAAATGATTGAATAAATTAAACATATCTATATTCAAGAAACTAATTTATTTTTAAATTTGCTCAGGCTTTGAGGAAAAAGATAGTGCGATTCGCGAATGAGTATTTCCCAACCTCCGTTTTCTGCACTCTTGTCTGAATTTTGTGCATGTGATCCGCTCTGCGTTGTTGGCTGCTATGTTGGTTTCCCTAATCGACTTTGAATTTCTTTCCACGCTCGAAGGCCTGTGTACGCTTTGTACATTGCACAGAGACGTGACTTTTAATCTCCTCCTTTCGAGTGATTCCCATTATATAGTTAATTATGCAAAAAATTTAATTGCTCAACAAACTACCACGTAACTAATGGCGGGCGAGCCGGCCACCCCCAGGCCATATATTATGGTCCCTCCCACGATGTGGTTTGTTTGCAACAAAATGGCGAGCAATATTATTTCGCCAGAAAAGTTGCCAATGTAAACATACTGGCAATAAATATTTCTGATGTAGCCAATATTTCTTGCTAGATATTCCGGTAGTAATGTAAACCCGTGTATTTCCACCTTCGGAAAGATATTGCTGGCTGTTGCTGGGGCTAGAATTGGAATGAAGTATGAGCAAGATATTGCTGGAAGAAGCCAATGTAGACCACTGCCATATGCGTAGGACATGTACGGCAGTACATAGACGTAATATTTCCATTTTAATATGCATTTTTTTCGTAAAAGTGTGTATGAAAAACATTAAAAGTAATAAATATTTCCTCTATGGTTGATTATCAAATGTTCAAATTTTGATTCAGCCATAGATGCCCCTGATTATTGATTTTTTTACGTTACAAATTATTAAAATATTAATCTAATCTAAATCAATTTTAAGATTGCTCTATAATATATGTTGTAGGAAATGGATATTTTAAAACTTTTTGCCGAATTAGTAATTGCTCTTTTTATTTACAGATTACTTTGCTCCCATAGGAATCGAAATCATTTTGTTTTATGAAAAATATTCCGACACTCAAAATATTCACACTACCTAATTCGCACAAGCCCCATTTTCCTTCTTAAAATTTAGTCACACGTCCTCACAAATCGTCGGCGTTACTTCATCTCCTCATTTCGCCCTATAAGTGCGACCGTAACTTGTATCGTCTGCCTCCCAGTAGTTGTCGGGAAGTGAGTGAGGTATAACCTCAATTTCATGCGCCATTTTCCTCGCGCCGTCACGAAACACGGCAACAAATAGTCGTAATGTAAAGCGATCGGCAAAATCTTGCTCAGATCTTTCTGGCAATATATTGCCCCTCCTTGCTCTTTCTAGTGTAAAGATGACCGCAAGAAGCAGAAACAAATTGCTAAAAGATATTGCGGAAACGTATTGCTAATGTAAGGCCAGCATGAAGCCCGATTCTGTCGCCAAAATATTTTTTTTTTAAATTTTCATAAATGAACTCTGTGCTCCATGGAGTGAACACTTCAAAGTTAACTGTTTTGCTTCCACTTTGTTGATTGTTGGCTCGCTTGTGAAGTCGGTACTTCCCCGTTTCGTGTCCGCGCCGAAGTGCGATCCGTTCAGCCATGGTGAAGTTGAAAAGTGTGCCGAGTTGACGTGTTTATATTTCTTCTTTGAAATCGGTCATTCCAAAGCATTTAGTTTAATGTGCAACTCAATTTAGAGTGTCTAAAAATAGCTGGGAAAATTTGTTATATTAATGATAAACACAAAATTTGAGTTGACTTTAAAAAATGACGGGTTTATTCTATTAGTAGATTATTATAAATTATATTCCAACAAGTTCCAGCTGCAACTCGACAAATAATTGTTTTTACTTTCTTGTCCTTAGGTACGTAAGAAAAAGTATTGTTTTCGTGTGCCGGAAAATTGTGAATTTTTGACACAAAAACTCCTATTGTGAGGCCGTGGTTACGAAAAGTTGGATAAATCTTGTTCATATACATACATAAATTACTTCCTCTAAACGTGTAATCAGAATCCATGTTTTGTGGGTCCATGATACCGAATATCGATTAACACATAACGTCCGTATGTGGTCAACTTAAACCGTTCAGCAAATTTTCTCCAAAATTGATATTCCTCGATTGATCTGGCTGTTGTGGTGGCGTCTTGAATTTGAAGCCGATATTTTAATTTCGAGGTTTACGTGACATGAACCCCCCTGGGTAATTTTCATTCACATTTTTTTTATTTAATTTTGTTGTCGGAGGCTTAAGAAATTGGTGCAGGTTGTCGGTGCAGGTGCAGGTTGTGTATCGTTGAAGTTCGTAATTTTTCGAAAATTGCAAAAGACAATTTTTTTCTACGTCTCCACTAAAAGTGAATACAAAAATTATCTGTATTTTCGGAAATTGCAAAAATTTAAATTTTGAAAACTACAAATGGAAGATAAAAATTGTCATAAAATCTGTTCTAAAACATCGGTTGTCAAAAAAAGGTTATTTACAATTTTAAAAAAATTAGTTGTTTCCGCTTGAGATTAATAAAATATTTATAAGTGACCTAACATCAAGGGCATTTTTAAGTTAAAATTAACGCGCACTGATTTCAAGGGGTATATCAACAAATAATATGTAATTACAGTAGTACTCAAAAAAACCACATCATCTGAAGATAATATTATTTTCTGGTTCAATTACCTTCATAACTAGCTCAATTTTTGAAAATCAAATAGTGTATTTTCAGGATTATATTACAGATATTAACTGTGAGAAAGGTGATGCACTACTGAATACGCTTAGTATGAGAAAAATAAACTGTCCTGCTCCAGGGCCGGCGATTGGTGTTATGTCCGAGTGGGTAGTTGACCCGGGTGGGGGTCCCCGTTCCCCCTTCCAGCTCACACCAAAAATGAATAAGGGAAACAAACAAAACATTTTTTCAAATTGTCATGTGTGTCATTAAATTGTTATCGCATTTATTTTATGTAACTTCAGCTGTTCATTTTTGCAATGCAAAACAGCATTGCGCTTTGTGTTTTTTATTTAAACGTGTTTAACAACTTTTGCAAATCTATTTTATCGGTCATGTCGCTATAAACATGTAAAATTGAGCCGATCTTGCAACGTAATTGATCGCATATACATTTTGCTTCAACGCAATTCAGAGAAACTTCGTTCATTTCTGTAATTTGACGTATCTGGAATATTTCTCTCAAACCAAATTCCGAGAGAGTATTTTACCCACTCAGAATTTTTTGTGTGGGTATAGGTACCCACCATACCTATATTAATCACTGGGCCTGTTCTGCTCGCTAGTTTAACTAGTGGCACAGACTTCCCGTATTAGTTTCCTATTTCCTTCTGTCTCGGCTAGCTGTACGAACTTGCCACATACTCTTGCAAGCTGCCATCTATCGCCACCTACAGTAAATTCGAAGTTTAAAGCTCTTCTTCACAGAACATTTTTGAGTTTTCGAAAAATGTCAGTTGTACTTAAACTCACCAAAAGAAGTGTTTACAAATGGTTGGAAATGTGCATATTAACAGCATGAGAGATATTAAAAAAAACATTTGTGTAATTTTTAGAAAACAACAAATGAATACATCAAAATTCATTCTATGATATCTTAAATAGTGCAATTATCACTATCCGTTTGAAAAGTTTAAAGAAAAATTTGGACCTGTTTTTGAGAAAATGGCATTTGTGCGTTTCTGAAAATGCAGAATTTTGAGCTATTTTGGAGCCGTTTGTGAGAAAATTTTGAAAATGTCCTGGGGGCTTCATGTTTTACCCTCAAATTTTAAAGAATTATTTTCAAAATCTCGAAGATTTGTCTCGTGCCAGGCCGATACGCTTTTCTTCAATTTGGAAAAAATACTACTTTTTTGGTATCAGGGGACTCCAAAACGAGTATTTCCATTGAAATATTGAAATCGAGTTTCCGCACATTACATAACTTTCCCTATATTTCGTATAATACTTCGTATACGTGAAAGCTGTTTTTGTGGATCAGAGCAAAGGTGCTCGCCTTTCACCAAGGAAGTCCAGGTCCGATTCCCGGATGTAAAATTGTAATCATGTAAAATTTGTTCTAACAAAACGAGTTCGGCTGCTACACAAGGGTTAGTCCATCCCCTGTAAAGTATCCCAACCCCTACCTACCCTAAATCCTTCCGAATTCTGGCCGCTGGGTAGTGATGCAGGAACACGTGATAGGATGCGCGATCTCGGAGATGCTACGTGGCAGTCCTCTTGCCAATGACTGTGACGAGGTATGTCATATAATGACTTATCCAGGTAATGGAGGAGGACGCCCTCTAATTAACGAAGGATTACTTCCAAGCGCAAATGCCCTACGCCCCCCCCCCAAGAGGCTTGGAGGCGCGTTGCGACAATGCATACGCAACAATTTTTTTTAAAAAAAGTAAAAATGATTGTGATGTTGTATGTCCGTGCCGCAGGGCGTACTTGAGCTGTTGAATCATTAGGACGTTTTTACTTTCTCGTATACGTACGAATATACGGAGTAATTTCTGAAATGATTGATGTCATCTCAATGACATCTTAATAATTTAAATTATTACATAATTACAAAATACAACGGCAAATTCGTATAGTTTGGGGACTCGAGAGGAAACGCGACGACGTTGCTTTGATATACGTTGATTATATTCAATATTATTTTATAATACAATGACACCGAAGAAGAAGAATGACATTTATAGTAAAATCTAACGTACATTTAATGGGACATTATTAAATTAATTACAAAAGAAATAAGTGGTATGCAATAGGCGGAAGACAGCATAGCATCATTATGCCATTGGAGACAATAAACGATCGGTAAAACGTATTAACGACAGACAAACTGGTAACGGGTGTGAGAGCAAACGTGTGTGAACCGTAGGCGAGAATATGTCGTTATTAATTTCTTTGTACAAATGTTACTTTATTACTCATCATGAATTTACAAAGTAAAAGTATTCATAAAGGTCCGTAACAAAGCAAGCCCGAACACGCACTATCTTCATCCTAGAATCCCTCTCTTATATAGAATGGGCGAACTTTGATATGCGATGATATTCTGGATTTTTAGTTAGTTTTACAGCACCAACACTGTCAATGTAGAGCGTAGAAAATTTTTTCACTTTACAGCAATTCAGATAGTAATCTTTTCAGCCAGATTAAATCCTTTGTTCCTTCACTTACTGCTATTATTTCAGCTTCTGTTGTCGACGTTGCCACACTTCTGCAACTAACTGATCCACGATACTGCTCCATCACTGAAGGTTGCAATGGCACCTGTCGTTGAACTTGTCTTGTCGCCGGTGTAGTCAGCATCACTGTAGACCTTCAAACCTTGTCCGTCGATTCCATAATTTACCGTTCCCTTCAAATATTAAAATATTCGCTTCACTTGATTCCAATCTGGATTTGTAGGATTTCCCATGGCCCGAGTTGCTTTATTAACTGCGAGAGCAACATTAGGATATATAGCTGTAGTCAGGTACATTAACACTGCTTCATGATAAGGAACCTTGGCTGTGACCTTTTCTCCATTGTCCTCGCTCCCAATTGGAGTAGTCACTCCGTTCGAATAGGCCATTTCAAATCTTTCCAAAACTGTTAATAAGTAGTCTTTTTGATCAGTTGTTATTGATCCATCTTCATTTTACTGTATTCGCACGCGCAAGAAGTTTCTGAAAGATGCTCTTATATAAAATTCTTGTTGTAACATTTCCATGACTTCAAGTTCTTCTATTTCAGTTGTAATAACCACTCCGTCGTCCACAAAAATTACAACATGCACATGTTTCCCACCTCTCTTGCGGTAGAACAGACATGGATCAGCACTACTGTTTTTGAATCCAGCGTTTCTTTTATTTGTTGCGTCTGAATTGACGCAACGCGTCTCCAAGCCCCGAGGGTGTTGAACGCTTTGCGCTTGGGAGTAATCCTCCATTAATAATCGCGATATTTATAGGAGTAATCCTCCGTTGATATTATCTGTCATTTAAAGTCACGTCTCGCAGTTTGTTGTCAATAGCACCGCCATGTAGCATCTCCGCGTACGCGTTCCAGTGTTACTACTCAGCGGCCAGAATTGGGAAGGAATAAGGGGTAGGGTTTGGGACACTTCACAGGGGTTGGACTAGCCCTTGTGAAGCAGCTAAACTTGTTTTGTTGGCACAATTTTCACATGTGATTATCCGGGAATCGAACCCGGACCTCCTTGGTGAAAGGCTTCGCTCTGAGCCACCGAATCAGTTTTCTTCATAAACTTCCCGAATCGTTTGTTCCAGCAGCGCGGCGCTTGTTTCAGGCAATTTAAACTTTTCTTCGTGTAACACGCTCGTTCAGTGTTGTCCTCAAAACCCTCCGGTTGTTTGATTCTTGTTTTCAGTGATTGACGATCCGGCCATGTAGGCAAAATCTCCGCTAGTCATCCACAATATTTTCTTCGATTCACGTTTGCTTTTTCTTGTTGTCTCTTCCTTGACATCAACTTTAGCTGGAACAGCACTTCCTCCGAAGCTGGACATGGGTACAAACGTCTTCAGATTCACTCCATTCTTCTTCGTTTTCATCGTCGTGGACTTCTTGTGGCTTTTGTACACCGGATGATGCGAGTTTTTCACATGAAACTTCAAGCTTATCGGTATTTACTGTATATAGATTGAATACATTGCATACAACACCAGGCTTGAATCTCACAACGTGGCTCAGGACTATCGTTCTTTGAGTCGGAATCCAGACCCTGAATCCATTCATGTCGTTCAAGAATCCAACCTGGTCCATAAACAGCCTTTTCTTCAAACTTAAAGCGGAAGTTCTTGTGGATGTGCACGTAGCATTCTGTTCCGAAACCCCTCAGATGATTGAGACTTCCTACTGGTCGTCCATGCCACAATTCATAAAGAGACTTAGTTTCAATGGAAAACTTTCCGGTGCGATTCAGGAGGTATCTGGTGGTATTGCATGTTTCTGGCCATATTTCTTTTGGCAACTGGCTTGGATTGAACATGGAACAAACGCAATCGACAATGGTTCGATTTTCATTCTCCGCAACATTTTGCTGTGGTGTATACGGCGCCGTAATGCAGTGTTCTATGCCCCTGCTTGCTAGCAGTTCAGATACCTTCTTGTCAATTTCTTTTCATCCATCACACCTCAGTTGCCTGATAACATGTCAATTCGTTTTGGCTTCATTAAACAACTGCTCCAAAACGGTGCAAACTTCACTTTCTGCTTCGAAAAGAAAAATCGACTATACTTGCTAAAATCATCTTTAAAACACACATAGGAGCACGTCTTTCCGAGAGATTCATCCGTTTCTTGAATGGCAACCTATGCATTTTGCCCAGTGTACTTCCATAGTAGAATTCTTTCTTGCTCTCGTCCACGTTGATGTTCAGCTACTTGAGGACACTCTTCACGTGTTGTTTTTGTTGATGGCCAAACCTTTCATGGTAAACTGATGCGATGTCTGCGATGATGTCACTATATTCACTTGAACTTCTTGCGTAGGCTTCACAATACGCATGTACAATTCATACAGACTACCATATCCTGCCATCATCCTTTTTTCAGTGACACGATGCTGACGCCTCGATCAAGTCTCGTAGAATAGCCCTTTCTCGCAGATGCTTTCACGGAAAGTAAATGGGCACTCGCTTCAGGAACATACAAAACTTTTTTCAGTACGGCATTCGACCAAGAGTTATACAGACGTTCTTGAATGTCCAGAGCCTCAGACACACTTTCTTGTCCATGAGCCAGCATATTTACACCTCGTTTCCCGAGCAAAATATTTTCAGAAAAAGCAAACTTCTCATACGATGTAAAGTAATTTTTATTTATTTATTAAAATACATATTTATAAAATTGTAAAAAAATATTTATTAAAA
Source organism: Gryllus bimaculatus (assembly GCA_017312745.1). Classification (NCBI taxonomy): domain Eukaryota; kingdom Metazoa; phylum Arthropoda; class Insecta; order Orthoptera; family Gryllidae; genus Gryllus; species Gryllus bimaculatus. The sequence continues at coordinate 937,786 of BOPP01000271.1, forward strand.
TACTTTACTCGATGAGACGTGATTTGTGGCGCTACTGTTGTAGTACCATTTGTCGGTTTCAATAAAGTTATCGACTGAGGCGTCCATGACATGTGTCATAAACGCCACACTTGAACCAGACTGCTTTTTGTTTCCAGCAGCTCCATCTGTTTTCTTCTGCGGACACTGCTGTCTAATAAATAAACTGCTTACATTTGTGGCATGGAAACGTCTGTTTTGCATGTTGAACCCTTCCCCAGAGTTATTTTTTTGACGAGGCTTCTTGTTAGGACCACCGCGTGCAATAAACACAGTCGATTCGACTGTCTTGATCACGCAATTCAGTCGCGCACAATTGTTCAATCAACATATCCACAATTTAATATACCGACGAAATCGCGTCCCACAAGTCTCTAAAATGGTCTTATTCTTTTCCCAGCGTAGATAAGATACGACAATTCAAAATTCTCTCAAAGTATTTTCTGCCTTCTTAGTAAGTTCATCATTCAAATCCACGAAAAACTTCTGCAGTTTCGTGACATGCATACTGATGTCTTCTTTGTCGTCACGCGGAAAAATAACTCGATCAGCATATTCAGCCGTTGCGTACTGCTGCATTCAAACCGCGCACTAAATTTTGTCCAAATCTCTTCAGCACTGGTACAACTCAACCCGAGTTCGGCAATAGTTTTCCTAGCGCACTTGCTAACAAAATTTCTGCTTTTGCGTCGTCCTTTTTCCATTGCTGAAGAATTGCTGCTTCTGCCGCAGTTGCATAATCTCCCAAAACCGGAGATGCTCGCGAACCGTTAATAATATCTTCAAGCTCATACTTACGCAACACCATCAAAATATGCCTCTTACACTTTGCCCAGCCGTCAGGTCCTTCAAGCTTATCCATTTTTATTTTGTAGTCACTTTCGATAGTCATGTTTGTTGTTTTCGCACAAACTTCCAGTTCAGACGTATAAAAACACATTACGTTTTTTTTTCGGAAGTTCAATTTCGAATCCACCAGAGAGCACGATTCAAACGTAGCCTGGACCCATAACTTGTTAATTTCTTTGTATAAATGTTATTTTATTATCCATTGTGAATATACAAAGTTAAAGTGTTCATAAACTTCCGTGACAAAGAAAGCCCGAGCACTGACTCGACAGATCAACTCAACCAATTCTTAGTTCTAAAAGTTCTAAGAAACGTACACAGATGGCGTTACTATTTGCATTTTTATTTTCATATTTAACAGAAGTTACGAGCAGAAAATGAGTAAAAATGTAATAAATGAAGTTAGTAGCGCAAGATAAAAATGTGCGTAGAAATCGCGATAGATATTATTCGATGAACAATGGAGGATTCAAGCCCAGATTGCCCAGATTTTTCGTTTATCTTCCTTTTTTTAGCAAAATTGATTTAAATATTTATTACCGAATTATGTAATTATTTAAACAATATTATCTAGTATCATATCTACACTATATAATATATAAAATACAATATAATAATTATTTTTTCTTATTTAACAAAATCTACTGTAACATACCAAAATGTCACACGAGTGTAATACAACGTAATGGATGCATCTAAAATGTTGAAATCCAAGGAACACGCGAAGCAGAGCAACGAACTATAAATATTTAGGCGCCATGCCGGATGCTAGACGAGAACTGTATTGTCCAGGTACGGCACGGTCTGGTGTCATTAACATGGAATTGATTAGAGGATGGACGTTGAAAATTTTACTTTAGCATAAAGAAACGAATTCTCACTCTCTCGGAAACGGCCAAGCAGTTCACATGGTATGAACTTAAGAAATTGTAATTTTTTCGATAATATATTTATGATGTGGGTAAATGTTTGTTTGGTTAATCCATAGTAGTGTAGGCTAAGCAGTATTGTTTATTTGAGTTTTAAGTGGGTAAAAGTTTGCACTGTTTTAATAGTAGTTACATTCGTTTTCGTGTATTAATTTTGCATTTAAAAATATTTAGACTTCGTGTTCGTGGGTTTATATGAGGTTAGGGCCGTCGTGGGAATTATAAATTATTAATTTTACGGAAATAGTAGTCGCGAATAGAGGTTTTACCAGATGTCTAGCGAAGGAAAGTCGCGACGCGATAATATTGCAGAAGATGGACGAATTTTCCGAATAGCGGACTGTAAAATTAGCAACTGTCGGGTGACATTCAAAGTTTACACGAGCATTAGGCTCATGATTTACACCATAAGAGGACCCAGGACATCCCCTTTTGGAGAAGACGGCGACATCATATCATTCGAGAAGACATTCCCTAAGATTGCGTAGGCTTCGGCGGCCGGAGTTTGTGTTATCTAGGCTATCTGGGACGAGCCGCGTCATTGACATGGTCGCTAACGTTTCGGCCTTCCGTATTGCGGCCTTCCTCAGAGAGTACTGCTGACATTCCGTAAGCTTACGAACTTTATCAAAGCCGTACGGTTGAATAATGTTTAAAGTCCATAGAATCCTGAATTAAAAACGAGCTCGAGGCATGTTACTGTAATGTTTCAATAAATTATATTTGTTGTTTGAAAAGAAAATGCTCATATTTCATTGAATTTCCATTAATACAATAGATAGTAAATTACACAGAAGTCCCAGGAATCGTGATCCACGTGCAGCAGGTAAGGTGACGTATGTTGTGCGTCGAACTCATGCAAGATAATAGAAAAACAAAGCTAGCCAAATTATGAATTATTAAAGCAATTAATTACAAGCATAGCAGGGAAAATTAAATTTAAAAAAATAAAACGTTACAAATGGTTACCCAACTTGGGGAATGATAAAATACGTTGAGTTAAAGATAGTTGATGAATTGGAAATATATAAGGCTTGTTGCAAATTGGCATGCCCAAGACGGGGCAGGTTGATTTTGATTACACTACGATGGCCCTCCCCAAAATGATCGGCTGGATCCGCTCCTGTCGATGAAATTATTAATTCATTTTTAATTCTTAATTTTTGGAATGAAAGAAAAAGGAATAGTTTGAGTTTCATCCAGGAAGGAGAACGTGTTTGAGAATCCTGGACCAACGGCCAAGCGCACTGAACATCTTCATAGGAAAATGAACATCATTAATAGGTACGTAGAACTTTCATCTTTCATGTACAAGGCCAAAATTGTTAATTCAGGGTACCCCCGAATAAGGTGGTATAAAGTTCCCCTAAAACAATTGATATGAGTAGTTACACTATAACTCTAAAATCAAAACATTTTTGAAAGGTTTTTTAGGGTCCCACACCACTCTTCAGCCACAAACGTGTTTTTTAGTTTAACTTTTCGTTAACTTAAAACTGTTTTATCTGGTTGAAAATGAGAAAATAATTCATACTATGAAAAAAAGCATTTTTTAGTATTTTCTTAGTGCCAAATTCGAACACAAAAAGTACTTTTTAAATAAATTGTACTGAGGAACGAGCTCGAAAAAATCTCAAAAATTCCTCGTAATGTCTTCGTGCTGACCACACGAACCATGGCCGAGAGTTTGTGTTACCACAGATCGCACAAGACGAGTAGCGGGCTGTCGAGCTACAGGATAGGAGTAGTCCTTTATATATCAAACGTGAAGGAAGGGTTTTGGCATTTATGAGAAACCAAGGGCACAGGTGAACGATAAGTGGGAGTCATGTGGGGAAATGAGGGAGACCAGGTTGGACCCGGATTTACGAGAACTGCTTTACTGTGTCTTAGAACACCGGTCCATACACAAAGAAATATCTTAAAACTTCATCTCGGAACACTTGTGAATTTTTTCAGATTTTTTTTCAATTGCTGGGACATAGTTTAAAAACTAAAGCATTTGTACTCCAGAATTTGACTGTCCGGTTGACGTTGTGCTCCAGGCACCTGCGACCTTCCTCTCGGAGGAATACCGACTGAAACATAGGCACTTGTGTAAAGGACGCGGCGTCGCCCGGTCAGCCAAATAGTTGACTGACTCCGGCAAAAGAAGCCTACGCTCTCACATCTGCAGATGTTTCAGTCCAGAGAAGAAAAAAAAAGTATTTTGCCTTACCTAAGTATTTATTCTTGTATACGTATAAATAAGTATGTAAAATTCGGACACATACACTTTGCGACCCATTATACGAATACTATCCAGCACTGTAACTAATAATTTGTACGAACTTGGAAAGTATAGGTGGATGCAATTAGTAAGTTTATATTAAAGTTTACTACATTGAGTGCTTTCTTCTGAAAAAGACGAGTTGGAGTGAGTTTTCAAAATTTGTACATGCATGCAAAAAGCAATATTATAACAAGTTGCATATGCTATTTTTTGTATAAATATTATTAATTTATATCAAACAAAAAAAGAGAACGAACTTATCTTTGAGAAAACAACATTCTTGGACGTCTCTTGGTATTGACATCTGTGCGAGAAAACGGAGGTTCGGCTGTTCAGTACCTCACCTCCCCCCCATTCCCTCGCTGCATTGGCTGAATCTGTGATGTCACTATCATTGGTGCGGTAAAATGCGGATACGTCATCTTTTGTGACGTAAAATGTCCGGTTATGAACATAAAATCTCCTGATTTAAACAGAAAAGGTGGTTTATGGCGCTTGTATTAAAAAAAATAATCATTCGTGCTGTAAAATCTAATACGTCATCATTTATGCCGTAATTATACCGCATTTATACCGCATTTATACCGCATATACCGAATTTATACCGCAATTATGGACGATTTTTTTGCTACAGAAAAGGTAATTTATAATGCTGGAATACAAAAAAATGTATTTTATGAGATTTGTTTATAACGGTATGCTTTATTTCACGAGTACATGTTTTGTTAACGATCGATGTTAGGAGCAATATTTAAAATTCGTACAAATGCAATAAAGCAACATTATAAAAGCATATTGCATGCGCTATTTTTTTATTGTATGACAAGTCATAAATTTATAAGAGAATCAAACTTAATTTTGCGAAACAGTTTTCTTGTGACGTCTCGGATATTTGATATCTGAGAGAGGAAGCGGTTGTCGACTATTCCGTTTACCTTTTACCTCCCCACGATTCTTTCGCTGCGATTGGCTGAATGTGTGATGTCATTATCATTGATGCTGTAAAATGCGGATACGTCATCTTTTGTGACGTAAAATGTCCGGTTATGAACATAAAATGTCCTGATTTAAACAGAAAAGGTCGTTTATGACGCTGGTAAACAAAAAAATTGATTTAAAATATCCAATTGCGAACGACCATCCCCCGAAATATGATTTTCAGCATTATAGGCCCGGTACTGTGCCACAAAAAACATTGCAACATTTCTGAACGTTGAGATTAAAATGCACAGAAAATAAAATGGTTCCTTCAATTTTATAGTAAAAAATAACGTTGGTATTTTCCTTTACTTTAATTGTACATTAATTTCGGTTGGTTGCTGGTAGTGATCCGGGCACGTAAACTACCGAGGTAATTAGTCCCGTAAGTACAGTGCATGTTTTTCACGGATGGTGGCGGTGATATCCCGCCGGATGGCGAGATTCGGCACCACCCTTTCGTCAGTTAGCGGGGTTTCCCTCAACTAGGTATCTCTCACCAGCAGTGCGCCGCCCCACCCGGGACAAGATCTTAAGCTCCCGACCGGTCTCCAGCATGTGTGGTAGGGTAGTGTATATTTGTGGAAGTGTGTATAATGGTTGGGGAGAGGACAAGGAAAGGGAAGGAAAGATCATGCGTGGTCCGTGGCCCGTTTGTTAGGGTACTGCTCCGGCATTCGCTTGGTATTGATAGGAGAAACCACGGAAAACTACCGATCAGAGTAGCCGGCCGCTAGAATTCTCCTCCAGACAGCGAATGAATTCGACCTAACTGACAAGCTAGTGTCGAAAATCGTGCCGCTGTCGAGACTCGAACTTAGGACCTCCCGGTCAGAGGGACTGCAGTGACAACTGAGCAATCTCCCCGTTTTATTTTCTCTTTTCTATCCACCTATGCTATGGAGTAACTCCCAAAAGAACTAAATCTACAAATTGCAAAAAGGACGATTAAACACAATCGTATTTTTTTAGAATACTTCCCAAGAACATAATTCGGGCCCAAGCTGTATTCATTCATTTCTCCAATGACCACATCTATCCTCCACCTGCACCCGAACTGTGCCTCATAATTTCCTCATCTTCTACCCGTCCCCCGAATCACGTCACATGTCAGAATTCATTATTATATGTGTTGCAATCTTTTTTTGTACGTCATAATTTCCATACTTCTATTTTTTCTTTTGAAATCTGTTTTATGTAGGTCTGGGGTGTAATTCTCTATCTACCAGCGTCACACATACAAGGTTTTATGACGATGATGTCTATAAACTGCGGAAAACTGGATACTTTAAAAACAAGACACGAGGAAGAGTAATACAGCTTCACACAGAAAAGAACAAGATATTACAAGACATTAAAATAATGTTTTTAAAAATAAAAAAGCTATTAAACATTTTATATAATGAAATCGTGTGTATTATTTGCAAAAAAAGTGTTTTATTTTCCATAATTTTTAATAAACATGATAATGTAATGTCGGTTAGCTGAACCACTTCATAGGGCGTTGTGAAAAAATGGTGCATGATGACATAAAACTGAGCTCAGATATGAAATCAGCATCTCAAAAAACTATGTATTTTATATAAATTTAAAAAAAAGTTTTCAAGACCTTTTGCAGGCCAATTTGCAGGCCTGAATTATCAGTGGCGGTCGGTACGGAATTATGTTGGTGCCAGTGATGTGACATCAATAACAAAACATTGATGTCCAAAATCATAACATCGATGTTAATAAAACATCGACCAAAACCATCGGTGTTCTTAAACATTGACGCGATGTTTTAAAACTGTATTAGTAATCTCTAAATTAAAATTCGTGAGCAACAAAATTTAATTTTACAGTGACCATGTTTATTAAGATGTAATGAAGATTAAACTGAAAAAAACAACAACAAATAATAAGAACAAATTTAAATACTTAGCCTCAATGACTGAGAGCCCACAGTGATCTCAAGAGATCACAGCGTCATGACTTCGCAGAAGGGTACGGGAAGAAGAGGGTGTCTTACGCCCACGGAGTACGCCGCGTCTCCATGTGCGAAACACAAAAGTACGAAATACCAGGGCATCGGGGGTCATCCTGAGCGAAGGATAGTCTGCGCGATGAAGATAGTGCAATTCGTGTATTCCATGGAGGAGAACGTGAACTTCTGTGCCAGTTCGAATTTGACACCGTCTCGTCCATAAGAGACGCTTAGAAACCTACAGAGCGTTCTTCATACAGCGTTAAATGGGCACAGACGGTGCCAATTCGTATGGGGTTCAGAGGTTTAGGAGGAGGCCGACAGACACCACGGCCTGTGCGTTTGAAGAGAGCATTGACAGATCATCGAAGGACTAAGAGATCGTTTAAATGAATTACTATAAAAAAACCGATGGTGCTACAGAATGGCACAGACTTCCGTATTAATTTTTTTTTATTTCCTTTGGTCTCGGCTAGCTATTCGAGCTTGCCACATACTCTTGCCAGTTGCCATCTATTGCCGCCCAAGAACATTTTTTTTTAATTTTTCGGTTTCCTAATATTAAACAGAAAAAATATTTTAAGAGTATTAAAGAACAGTATAACCCTTTGTCCTAAATGGCAATTTGTTTTGGAAAATTTGGAGCCCTTAAGCAAATGACACTTAAGCCCTACTGTAAATTCAAAATTTGAAGCAATTTTTCACAGAAAATTGTTGTTTTTGAAAAACGTCATTTGAAGCACTGTAACTCACTAATACAAAATTGTTTACAAATTGCTGAAAATACGTATAAACAGCGTAAGAATTCTTACAAAAACTTAAATGTGTGTGATTAAAAAAAAAACTACCCTCAAGTGAAGATTACGTTTCATTAAAGAGTGCAATTAGCAATATCCGTTTGAAAAGTTTGAAGAAAAATTCAGAGAAATTTTTGATAAAATTGTGTCTGAGAGTTTCTGAAAATAGGGAATTTTGAGTTAGTTTTCATAGAAAATGGTTGCGTTTTCGAGAAAATTATATAACATTATTTAAAGATCATGTACTCATAAATACAATAATGTGAACAAATTGCTTCTAATGTAAATATTAATGACGAGAGAGACAAGTCAATTTTTTTTGTCATTTTTGAAAAAACAAAAGAAAAAAGAAGAAAAAATATATCGTCTTAATTGTAGATGTAGGACGGCGGCAAACAAATTTTGAATCTTTTTCAACTTTCGAAAAATCGAAAACTACCACGTCTCCAAATTTAAAAATTAAACGATTCTTTTACATCTTCATCCGAAACATTTGGTTTACAGTTCCTATCAAGAATGAATTTTGAGGCCTACATAAAAATTGATTGCACGCAATTAATTTGCAAATATATCATTTGAAGGTTTCATTCCGGTGTGCTGACATCAGTGTGTGTGGCACTGTATATTTATTGTCGCATGCATAGGCGAGCGCAAAGGGAGTGGGCGTGGTCGTTGAGGGCGTGGCTTTGAACATTTTCAAAGGGGACCTATAGCCGTACGTGATAAAACATTTTATTTCCGTAAATATTTTCTATACCTGATTTTGCCCGATAGTTAGGGATAGTTTAAATTTTACTTAACCCTTTGCCCTCGGAAGGCATCTCTGAGATGACATCATGAAGTGTTCTCTTCACTCGGGCGCACCTCCGTCAGCTCGGCCATTGTTTCGCAGTCTGGGAAGGTGACGTGTAGCACCTCATTCTAGTGGCATTTTATTTTAAACAATCTTATATTCGTTCTTAATTTGTTTAGTAATAGTCTCAACGTGAACTAAATATTTGAATATTTGTTTCTAAAAAGACAGAATCTTCTTATAAACATGGAGAATTACGTGCTAAATACGCCTACATTTGCTTTTAAATTTATTGACTGTAAAATATATGGAATAAACAACTCAATACAATGAGAAAATAAGAATTATTTTATTTTTAGCATAAATTATAATACATACAGAAAATATATATACATTTTAATTGGCTTTGAACGTTTTTTCGCGTGGAATAGGTCAAAACATGCTCCAGGGTGAAGGGCCGGATTGTCCGGCCCTTCTGGCAGTAAAAATTTGTTGTTTTCCTTCCGCTTTTTCTGTCGCTGCATACTCTGCAGTCTATTTCCTTTTTTACGGAAAATGGCATGGAATTTGCCGTTAAGTCCGGTGATGTCCAATAAATCATTTAAAGTAAAAGAAGAGCGCTTCACTGCTGATTTGTTGTTTGACCATATACTGCGTTTTGTAAAAGGCATATTTCTGTTTACTTTGTCGTCACTATTCCCGTTGGTTTTACTTACAACGCCTTCAATCACGTCAAAAAATAGTTGAATGTTGTTTTAGGCTAACTAACTCTTGGTGGCCGATACTCTGGTTTCAAAAGAAATTGAATTTCATCAAACTTGTGGTCTCCATCACTCCACATATCATTACCATGTACAATGTCATTGCTGTCCTCACTCCCATCTGCTTCAGAGTCCAGTTCATCTGAAGAATTTGCCTCTGCTTCATTACATAAAAAATCATCAGAGTTAGTCAGCTTCGTCTAGCTCCTGAAAAACTTTATGTATCTCTTCTTCCCTCAAACTGTCCATTTTCATGTGCTAGCAACAACTACCGGCTCACTGTAACTCTGAAATATAGCACTAGAAGTACGCTCTAACTAAACAACAAAAATGATTGAGATAAAATATTTTTGATCAGACAGCGATGGCATTGTTTAAAATAGTTCATCTATTTACGGCTCCAAGCACAGTCACATTATTGATAAAGAAAGAAATTGTCTAGAAAAATTAACGGGAAACATGTGTCATCTCTGAGATGCCCTCCGACTGGATCAGGAAATCGGTGATGTCATGAGACATGTCCTCCGAACTGAACGACCTGCCTCTTCCGACCAACCTCCGAGCTGGAAGCCATCTTCGGCTTGTCATCTCACAGATGCCCTCCGACCTGTGGGACGTTTATGCTACCAACACCGATCGCAAAAGGTTAATTTATGTCGCTTTAGGATCAACTGAGGTTATTAGTGAACACTATTGTTAGAGATGGTATATTTTTGTAATAGCTAGAAATGCAAAATGTTATATGACGCTGAAAAAAGTGTGTTTGACGTCTGGTGTAGTCTATTTCTGAAGGTTTTCGATCTGCGCTAAAATACGAAATCGATCGTAGAGTGTGAAATTACGTAGGCTAATACAAAGTGGGAATTGGTCGTGAATTCGTGATATAATTGCTAAATTGAATTTTGTGATGGGCTGAGTGGTTGCGAGCTGATACACACATGAAATCTTAATGAGAAACACAAATTATAACTTTAAGGAAGGGTTACGACAAATTGGAATATTGTATGCTGAAATGACAAGAAAGGCTCCTTGCTATATGAAAGAGAATAACACCAAGAGGTTGTTTAAGCAATCTATTTATCTTTTTAATCCAGCCATGGGAGAACAACTAAGTACCATGAACTCTGAAAAAAATTCAGTCATCCTGAAAGATATTCCCTATTTCAACAAAATAGATTCAGACACTTTTTTTTAACTACAGTACTTATTATTTTTCTAACCACTTAATAATATTAGATAAAATGCAATGGTTGATTGCTTACCAATTTTGTTGGCAATGCAAAGTAAATTTCCAAATTTTACCCACATATAACTGAGTATCTGGGCACATACCAACAGTATAGGAGCTGAATGATTTTTCAGTCAAAATAGTTTGTTCTGACAGAAGAAATAGGCTGAAGGAAATCAACATATAATTTGCTTTCAGTTAATTTTCCACTGATTATTGATAATAGGTATTTATATAAATTGATTATATTAAACAAAATACTTGTTCTTTTAAAAGAATGTTGTTTCATTTTAAAAATTATTTGCAAATTGCAAGACAATCCTTTTCCTCTTGTTTGAATATTGTTATTCAGAAGCCTATAATTCTATACAAGATAGTAATCATTCTATGGATTTAAAACTACTTCTTTAAATATTTGTTGAAGTTCAAAAATGGTAAAATATTAAATTGTTAGTGTGACAGTGTCTGTTATTTCCTGTTTTTAATAAGAAAATCTAAATAGCATCAAAATTATTTTTTTACTTATTAGTACTTTTTTCACCTAATGCTAAATCTACATTTTTAAAATGCTATAAAATGATGCAACATGTTAATATTGTGAGAATGAAATTAAACTTTCTGACATGTGATTTTAAATGAAACTTGCAATATTTCCTGTATCAGTCCTCACAACTGTTGCATTTGGGGATGATGGCCTTTGCGGTGCCGGCACTTTTGCAGGAAAGGGGAAAGGCAGGCTCTTTTGCAGGGAGAAGGAAGAGGCTGCAAAGGCTACCTTCCTCAAAGCCGACAGTTGTAAGGGTTACTATGAGAAATCTTGTACATTTAATTAAAAATCATTTATAATTTTGTACTTAAAATACTGTCAAAACATGTTACATCATTACATTCTTCTTTTTATGATCTATTGCCAGTGAGAAAAATAGTTTCATAAAAAAAATCAAAGATTATTAAATATCTTGACAACAAAAAATATATCAAACAATATCTCTAGGATATATTACTTTCCCCATGGGCATTGTAGAGCAAAAATTGTATTTTAATATCATGAGCCGTTTAGAAGTTACAGGGGTGATCCATAGTTATACTACTTCCATGATCCTACACCTGTACTACTTTCATGATCCACCATGTGCCCTAGAATTAGGGTTTGGATTTGCCTCAAATAGCCTACAATTAGAAGGAAGCATATGTGTGAGATTTGTTTTCCTTTCTGAGCCAGTGCTCACTAAAATGGATTAGTGATGCAAGTTTATAATGGGTAGCTATTAGGATCTCGATCTGTTATTTAATTTTTTAGGGACTGTATTTTTGGTGAAATATAGCAATAGGCTATTGTGTTTCTTATTACGAATTTTTTCCTTCCTTGCTAAATTTTGTTTCATTGATTTTAATATTTCGATTTAAATTTTAGGCCAGTTTTTTACTTGTGACATATGTCACCAGTTTTAACCTATTTGAAGTCAAATTTAAATGTAATATCATTTTGCAACCAAATCCCCAAACTTATCATGTTGGATCGTTTATACTTCTCTTAAAGCGAGTTCTAAAAATTCAATCTGAACATGGTTTATTGTTATCTTAATTTATTTGTTTCTCGACTGTTCTTCCCTCCCTCTGTACTCACTTCATGCTCTTATACTGTAGATTTGAAAATGTTTTTGGTGATATTTACAATTTTCTCTATACTTCACTTGATAATTCTGCTCCTCCAAATGCTGCAAAAACGTCAACATTAATAATTTCCATTATGGTCTGTAATTGAAAATGTAGGATTAAAGTATTTAGTGCAAGTCACATCCCATTTTAGATTTGCTGATTTAAATTGTCAAACAACTGGGTACTATAACACTAAACAGAAATTTGCAGGTATTTTATGTTCATGAGACATGGATCTATTGCCAAGGAAAATAAAAGAAAATGTAAATCAAAAGGTAATGTTTATTATGGAAAATCCAATTTAGATTCTTTACACAATAAGCACCCCTATTAAATTTTTATCAAACACAGCCTTGCTTCTAAGTATACATAAGTTTTATACCAACTACTTTTGTCACACTTTTAAGTAGTTTGTAAATAAAGGAACTACAGAATTAAATACCTGAAATGACCAGCAACTAGATATTACCCTAAGTACATAGAGTTACATTTATCCATTTTTTTATATACTGAAGGATAGGATTTGAAGCACAGTAATAATGCTCTCCTCTATAAAGAAATACATAAAATGTTATTGTTCAGCCAATGATATTGACTAGTTGGAGGCACCTCATTTTCTTAATGCCTACAAAATAATAATAATAATAATGAAATAAAAAATAATAAAAAAGATGGATGAAAAGTGGAAAAAGGAATAATATGATTTTCATCCAAAGATAGACTGTGCAATTGGAAGAATTATATAAAATTTGTTTAATCCATACTTTTACCATGACATTGTCTTTACAACATTCTTTCTGTATAAATGAAAATGTTTACAACATTAATTTTCCATTACAATAAATTGTACTGCTCTCCATGTGGATTTGTAACAAAAAGTTATCTGAGGAAACCATGTGCAATTACCATATTCCCCATCACAACAATAATTTTTTCTGCACAACCCCTGTTTAAGACTAGAAGTGCTTCACATTTAGCAATTTCTTGACATGCTCATTGAAATTACATCAAATGCCAACAATTTTATAACAATAATTGTAATTTTTTCAGAAAATATGAACACACAATATTTTACATCAAATACTCTGGTAAACATGATCTAACATAAAGACACTTTTCAAGTGCTGAAGAACACCAATAATGTATATTGTCTTCATTGTACTTTAGTGTACAAGTAAACCAAGACACTTCACCAGAATTTATATATGTACAATTCTACAATATTACATTCAATGCAATGTTTTCAAAAATCTGCATTTCTCATATTAATTTTACATGTATAAAATACATGTTTCAACACAATATCACAATAGTGATGAAAATAAGAGATTTGAAATTAAAAGTTTCTGTGATCCCTTCTGCTTTCAAATTTCTACATCATTACCAAGAATCTACTTGGAACTATTTTGTTAATAAATTTGCTGTTTTAACAGATTTGAAGTTTCATAAAAGATTTGTGAGTTTAGACTGATTCACACAGTTCGTAAAAATGACTTCAACCTAACATGGTAAAATGTGAAACAATTGCACCTGTATTGCATAGTAGAGTAACAGACATGAAAAGTAAATATTTATTACCAGTTTTGACATTTACAACACAGGTTAAAAACTGGAAGTTAACAACACAACAAAAAACATTAAAACAAGGAACTCATAAATAATTGATTTCTATCTTTACATGACTTCTATTCTGTTTATCTTGAATTGTTCAGAAAAGTGAAGTTTTCATTCCTGCAACATCTCAGAGACATATTCAATAACAAAAAGATAAAGATAACCCAATCACACTAATGACTACCAATTCAGGATGATGAAGACTAGTGTTAACAATTTCCTTCTGATGTCCAGGGTGGGATATCAGATAGTTATATCAACTATTTATCTTTTCAATATTTATAATATTGCACAGATATCAGTCGTGGATCAATATCCTTATTAACAAATTAAACATTATATTTTGCAAACTCTTCTGCATTTTAGAATTATATGAAAAAAGTTATGTTGCAAAATGTGTTTCTGTTATACGTAGAAAAGTTTATGCTGGTAGTTTTACTTAAAAATAATAATACTTAGAGAATGAACTTCACTAACATATGAAGAGAAGCAGAATATAGATGTCCTTAGTAAAATTAGTTCAGTTAGACAATTTGTATCAACTCTTAACGATCTGCCAATACTCTAATGTACTTCATTACAAAGTTATCCTGAATACATTAATTTCTTTAAATAAACAAAATTTGTTTTTATATCCTCCACATGATACAATTTATTTAGTCACTTTGTAAAGAATTAACTGATTAGAAGAAATGTGCGTAGATATTTGTTTCTCCTTTAACCAAATGAAATAGAAATTTATACAATTCTTCCTAAATGTTCTTAGAATATTTGAATTCCAACTCATACATTGATTTAAAGGAGGAGTCATTTAATAAAAAAAGCGGGCATTAAATTAAGCATACAATTCTGAGAGTGAAGCCTCTTAATACGCCCTACATAAATGAAACAAGTATACCAATCATCGTACTGAACATCCCACACGGACAAAAGACAAGAAATACATAACCAATAATACTTATTAATGTAGATAAACAAACAAGAAATGCCTTTGGTTTCACAGAAACTACAACACCTCATGGTTATTCCATAAACATTCTTAAGATGCATAAAATTGAGATCTTGAAACTACACAAATTAAGAATTCAGGAAATGCATTATAAGAAACATAGCTTCTCTCATTTATCTAATACTTGCCAAGGAAAAGTACAGTTCTTTGTGTAAAATAGAATTTAAAAAAGTTCTAAAATTAACAGAAATTAAATAAATAGGACAAATATTAAGAAAATTCCATACTCTCTAAATACAAATGGCACATGGTGTCATGCAGGCACCATTTCAGCCTACAGTAACAAGAGTTATAATTAAATTAAATATAGATCAATTAACCTGATTAGAAAAAATAACAAATAGTAGCAATTTAATAAAATACATAATATTAAATGTCTGATACCTTCTCATATTGCAACTTTATTGAAATAAAAGGAAAGTATTGCACAGAAAATTAATATAACTGCATTTTCATACAATCAAAATTAACATTGAACATGTATACAGGAATCTCGTAATCAGTGTTACAAGAACTGTATATTATTTTCTATTACTTTGAGAATATAATGAGCCCAACAGGTTAATGAAAAGGTGCAATAAAACTTATTTGTATAACGATAAGCATACACAATTAAAACAGTCTCATATTATTGAAGGTTTCACAATAATTCTGGGATTACTTCAGATTCAACAACAATAACAAAAAAGATTTTAATGCCTGATAGGTATTTCTGATCTATTTTAGCTTCTGTCGTATGAACTAAGAAATCCTGACAAAATCTCAGACAAATTACACCAGTTACAAGCAATTTCTGCATCAAATTTAATTAAATTCTCTAATTTAACAGGCATTTAGATAAGACTTCTTCTCTCATATCAAGTAAGTGTTTTAAGTACAAATGTTGACCAACATAAAAAATACTTAAAGTAGAAGGCTCATAAAACCTTTTGCATGTGTGCAACCAACGTTGCCCTATGTCAATAATAAGTTAACATTTAATTTTTATTTTTCAAAATAAAAATTAGAAAACCTTTAAAAACAATCATTCTAAATATAGGAAACAACATTTAACAAGATTAATTCTGAAAGTTGTTTTTTCCAGACACACAAGAGCTGAAATACTTTTCTGTAATTATTAAAGTCCCTCGCAAACAACAGTAATAGTAGTTACAAACCTTCCTTGAATAGGATCTCAGTTAAGAGAACTCTTTTTCACTCTAGTTTGTATATTTATAGGGATGCTTATCACAATACTGCAAATCATAAAACAAAATTAGGTTAATATTCTCCACATTCGTTTCATTGGGAAGGTTTCCCAGTTTTGCAGTGTTTTTGAATGACAGAGTAATCAGAAACCATATCAGTGAAACCCACTACATTACACATATTTATATTTCCAGAAGTGGATGCCAGCCAAGAGGAGTGTATGCTCTACAGGTTATGCTGTTACTATTCCATATGTGCTAGTCTAGCTTTGGCCTTAGAAACATGCCCTTTGACTGGTTCTCGCTCTGGTAAATACATACATGTGTAATATAATGGGGTGTGCTGGACTGTATCTTCTTTACCACAATGATTTGTGGTTATTCTGTAGGACTCTTCTCTCCATTATACTATCCTTGTTTGATCCCGCAAGAGGAGGAGATCCAATCTTATATCAACATTTATTTTGATTTTTTGGACAGAACACATTAAAGAGGTGGGAAAACCTTCCTGATGAAACATATGTAAATATTTGTAGTTTTAATCTTTATCTTTCTTTCTTTTTTTTAAACTTGTAATACTGTGATATACCATCATTATCATATTTGTTACAACGAATGATTAGCAGATAACATGTGTTGATGTATTCATCCCTTTACAATTTAGAGCTGAATCCATTCTTAAATATTTATGTCAACAAATTATGATTATCAATTTTCACGAAATTAAAAGACCCAGTTTTTCAAATATCAATTTAGTTTTCTAGCTCACTGAGAAATTCAGGATTAAAATAACTTTCAGAATAAAATAGTTATATGTAAAAACATATATTTAGGAAGAAAGTAGAAAAGAAAGTGTAATAATTTCAATTAAATTCTGTAAAAAGTTTATGAATCTATATGTAGGCCGATGTATACAAATATTTGTTTCATATAAAAATTTTAATCAAAACATCTGTGAATCAGAAAATTAACAACAAAGTACTTTTCATTTGGACATTTCATTCAATATGGACAAGAATACAACTCAAACTATGCTGATTTGAGAAACTGACAAGCATACAACAAAATTTTATTGAATGAACAATAGAACACTAACATATATGCACATTGCCTACAATGAAATGCTGAAACAAAACACTGATTTATTTTCTTTCTAGAGAGGCAAAACAATGATAAAAATATTTTCTGACCACCAGCAAATAATAAGAAAAGTCTGAAAACTTAAAAAGGTAATTGTCATAGGTTTCTTAGGAACTTACAATTAACTCCATTATTGATCTTGCTAACAACTGCAAAAGTGTTCTAATAAATATATTATGCATTCTTTATTTCCATTACAGTCAACTCATTTGAAGCAGATAATTCCATCTATTTTATGAAAAATATATGTACTTGCAATGGATATTTCTAAAATATCAACTTTCATCTAAAATAAATACATTTGCTACATGTCTCATCAGCCTTTATCATATGCCTTAAACATTATTTTGAAAATTTGAATTCTCTGCTACAAAAATATTTTCTTATACTGTATAATGTAAGCTATAAAAATTTGGTCAAATTCTATAACATCTAAACTACATATTTCTCAGTTTAAACATAATCACACACCACATATAATTCATACCAAGGTATAGAGAGATCATCCACCTTCTTGCTTATTGTATGTTAGTATCTCACAAACTTGTTGTTTTAATTCATTAACAAACACACATATTTGTAAAAAAAATATGCATTCCACATATAGGGAGAATGAAATGAATTCTTAATTAAAATATTCTTCTGCATGTATAATTCTTTGTCACACCTCATGTAATCCTCTATGAAAGATAAGAACTCCTAGTTTATTTGTCACAATTTTTGATCCCTGAGAACTTTTCACATTTTTCCAGATGCTAAAATAAAAATGGCCATGTTTTCATTTAGTGCAGATAGTTCATCTATAATATTACAAATAATTTAGAAAAGGCATTCCCTATTTAATAAATATGCTGATGACATAGTAATATTTAAATTTCAAAAAAATTGAAGTACACAATAAACAAGGGGGATTGACATTTCTATACCATTTTAATTATAAAATTCACTTAAATTAAAATATTTAAATACATTTCCACCATAGTTTCCATATAATCTGCTTTGTTACAACACTAAAAATGCACTAACTCAGCCCCTAATTTCTGTACCATCACAATAATGAATGCAGTGCACCCAGATCACAAGTTTATCCACATTTGTTCATAATTTACATCACACACCGTACATTTAATTATTTTATAAAACTCATTTGCACCATCCCTTGACCCTTTAATCCAATCAATGATGAAGAAAGGACATGATTCACATTCAAATCTCTCTGAATGCAAGCAACAATTAAGAAAACATTGGAAACAAAGCATTTATTTGTGAAGCTTTCATGAATATTAAATAAAATTCAAAATATGATCATTAGTATTCTATTTGTCAAGAAAACTGAAATCAGTTTCACAACATGTAAGAAAAATGTAATAGTGACTAAGAAGACAATTTACAATTTGATCATAAATAAATTATAATAAATATGTTTATCATAACTATTATCAACATAATTCTCATACCCAGAGGTGCTGCATTAACGGTGAGATCAGGATAGATCCACACTTCCCTTCTTCCTGGTCCTCCTGCTTTCTCTACAGGACACATAGGCCTCACAAAATGATGGATCTAATAAGAAATATTAATACTATATTTTCATTAGAAATATTATAGAACAGTAGTGTATAATGAATACTGAACATCAGTGTAAAAAGAATCTACAAAATATTGAAGACTTTCTGTGGGAAATGGTCAAATGATGACTCCTCACATTGCAATTTTCTTTTTGCAGGGACATATTTATCACATGTTTCATTCAAACTTGCAACAAGAGAATCTTTCATATTGTCACTTAATAATCGATTATTTTTCCAAACTTTATTTTGTTGACCTCTTCCAGGCAATATTTGCTTCTCTGAATCTTTTGGTAGCATTTCATTGTTATTACCAGCTGACTTGACAGACTCTCCAACTTCCTCCTGAGTAAACCTGTTATCTACATTATCTAAGCTATGAACCCTGCTTTCATGCTTTTGCAAAAGAAAGTTGCGTGTGAATGTGGCATCACACATTTGGCACTTGAATGGGCGTTCACCTGTATGAGTGAGAATGTGCCGCTTGAGGTCAGTAGACCAGCCAAATGACTTTGAGCATACGTGGCACAAATACTTTCTCTTGGTTGAGGGTTTCTGACAATTCTTATTGTCAGATATAGATAAAACTTCAGTTTTCAAAACTTCACTTGCAGAGTCCTCTTTGGGACGATGAATTTTCTTTGGCATTAGTTGTTTCCTATTTGATGCTCCTTTCAAAGGCTTTGAAATGCATAGCTTGTTAGTAGCACTAACCACTGATCCTGCATCTTCTTTCTCTACACCATCTTCTAAAGTGACCACACAAAATTTTAAGGGACTGAAATCCTCTCCTTCACATTTTTTGGTAACTTCTTTATTCAAGGGCAGAGCATTTATTTTAACAGGAGTGGATTTTTCTTGCTTGTGATTCACAGGACAGTTTTTGGATATTTCTTCTTTATATCCTCGTTTCAGGGCTAACCTTGACACACAATTTTCCAGTCTTTTCTGAAGATCAAATTTTACTAGTGTCATGTCATTGGAAAACTTATGCTTTGCTTTTGCTCTCTGCCCTATTTCTAGAACCATATCATCTGGAAGCGCAACATCCTCCACTTTCACACAACTTGTGACACCCAAGTTTCTGGTGACACAATTCTGACTGTTTGAAGATTTAAACGAATCAGATGATGATGTATTGCTATAAGATGTTATGTCATTCTGAAGACTACTTACAGGTGGCAGTTTTTCATTCAATCTACAACACTGAATAGCAGACTGACGCAAGACAGTTTCCAGAATACTTTCCTTCCTTTCTTTTTTCTTTGCTTGTAATAATGACAATTTAATTTTTTTATGTGTGGTAGTATTTCCGCTTTCATTATTGAAACTTAGTTCTGTTTCTGTTGCTTGGTCTATAATATGCTCAGCAAAATGCTTCAAAAGTAAAGATGCAGAAGTAAAAGATGTCTTGCAGTCTGCACATTCCAAAGTTTTGTTTAACCCTAGAAACATAACAGTAATATCAGGAATAAGGCTATTTTTTTCTTCCATAATTATATTTGACGTAAAGTAACTTACCTCCAACTGATTGCATTACAGGGATTTTACAGAACACATTTTTTTAAACAAGGGCCATGGTGAGAATAGGGTAGAAACTAATCAAGAAAATCACAATCAATGGATAAACTTGTCGCCGATGTAATTATTTCTGCGTATCAGCTCTGTCCGATGCAAGTAAGGAAGTGCACCATAGCTTCCCTTTAGTAATATTTAGGCCTCACTCTCTCATCGCGGCACTTGAGCTTTATTCGAAGATATAAACGTTATTAAGATGTTATTCACTTTTATCACACATAACAAGCATGTTTCTTTTCATGTTTCAAGTTCCACGTTAGCTTTCACAGGTTCACAAGTGTATGCACAGGTACAATTGATAGAGCACTTTAGAAGTCGTCCAGGTTATGCTATGGTGCGTTTATTTTTCATTGCAACATGACTGCTATCTTAAGAACTTCCTTTTCCTTCTGGAATGAACATATTTCGTATTTTTTACCATTTGTCTCACATACTACACTTGCTAAACGTACAATCTTTCGAGAGAAAAATTCACGCCCAGATAAAACCGATAAAATAAACTGTGAGTCGACTTCACTTCAACCCTTTTGATTCGTCATTGAACACCCGGTCAGTGCCTGGTTCGACTCGAGGCGAGTGGGAGACGACTCGGGGTGGTGGGAGGATTCATTGGAGACAGGTGGAGGTCGCTGTAATTTGACGTATAGGGATGAAAGTGTGTGAACTGTCATTTCCTTATTAGATTTGAATTTGAATACGGGAGAAATCAGTGAAGAACCCTTGCATTTACAGTAGAATGGCATGTCAACTGACAGTGCTGTCAACAGTTTATGTTGTAAAATGTTAACTATATTGTAACACTATTATTAACAAGTGATAAGGTGCAACACAATTTGTTTTTAAAGACACATTTTGACGAATACATGAAGTGAAGGTAGGCATTATGGGTCAGCTTCCGAGCACCGAACACATCCCAGAAACCATGGAAAATGTACAAGGAGAAATATTTCGTCATGCCAGGATTATTACAGAAATTGCCTCTCTCACTTATGATGATTTTCAAAAATGTATCAGAGATTTGAACGTGTTGTAAGTTATCAAGGACCTGATTATATTGTATAATAATTTTAATAAGTGACTGACACCTATTGTATACTGGCCTTTGCTTCTAGATCAAAACAATGCACTGATCCAAATGGGAAATTATTAGTATTTGCAGTGAAAAAGGGAACTGATTCTACAGTGTTGTGGAAAGGCACTGTTAGGATAGCATGTGTGAAGATAGACCCTGTTACAAAACAAATTGATACATACAGACTTCTTAATTTGAGTGAATTTTTGAAGGTAATAAATATCTCCATAAAATATTTTCTTCATATCATATGTTTGTTTCTCTGAACTAGTATTTACAAAATAATTTTGTTTAAGGTCTTCAATACACTACAGTGTCAATTTACTGCTGCACAGCAGAGTTCTACAAATGAAAGAGTTCTTCAAGAAAGTATGTCAAGTAGTACATTGGCTGGTGGTTATGATGCCCAAAACCAAATGAAGCAGTTGACTGCTACGATGCTGCTTGAGGAAGTTGATCATGTGACATCACCTCCTGGAGAGAGATTAAATGAATGCTGTATATGTTTGGAGCGCAAGCCTGATGTAATGTTGCCATGCGCTCATAGTTACTGCCTTCCATGTATAGAACAATGGTGAGAAATGATTTTTGTTTGAATTTGATTTTTTATTTGTAAATTATTTAATTAAGAGTTGATGTAGTCTCTTTTACACTAACAATAATCATCTTAATCAAATGATGAATGAACTTAGATTTGATTCTTAGATCAGGTTTGGTTTTCAGCATTTATTCAAATAAATTATGTATATGCCAAACATTTTGGTCATTTCTCAAATCTCTCAAAATTTATTACTCATATCACCTCGGACAATTAATCTTAATTGCTTGGGGTGATATGAGAATTATATGAATAACCTGACTGGCACAAAATTGTAATGAAAATTCCTCTTGTGAGATTCAATTACTCAAGATTGATGTATTTTGAGTAACTTCTTGGGAGGGATAAAATAGTAATAAAAAACAACTGTAAATTGAAAAAAAAAAGTTAGTGGTTATATATGACTGCTTGCACACATGCATTATTATTATCACCATTGTTATCTTTCCATATGCACTGTGATGTCGGTAGTCACTGGTCACAATTGGGTACAATAGGCAGATTCAGTGGGTTTGTTAATTTGTTCAGACTTCCCTTGTCTGCAGTGTTCTAGAGTGTGATATTATGTTATGAAAGTGAGCACATGAGAAAATTATTGCGGTCGGCTCTGGTGAGAGAGTTTCTGGGGTAAGATTACTGAAATAATGCCGTAAAATGTTTATAACTTCATGAAGTGTTCAAGAAGTACTTTAAATTTTTTTATTTTGTTGATTTGTTTATTGTTCATGATCAGACAGAGACACTGTTATAGATCTTATTGAGGGAAATACAATAGAACTAAACTAATAAATGTAATAGACTTTTTGTTTGGTAGCAACACAGTTTGTATTTATCCAATAGCATGTTATCTTTTATGGATATTGATCTTCCTATTTAGTCTTTCAATAATTTGTAGGATTTGGCTGCTACAGAGAGTTGATGGTATCAGTAAAGCAATCCATTTTCTCCAGAGCTCATGGGCAACTTTCTGTTGTGATCCTCAATATTTTCTTCCATGCCCTTGCGATATAATCTAATTGAGTTTCCAAAATAATTAAAAATTGTTCCTTGTTCTCTTTTACCTATTTTTGACATGTTTTCTTTAACAATTTTCTTTCATAAGTTCTTTAGCAGAAAAACTATCACTTTTGTTCTTTATTTTAATACAGAAAAATCTATCTAAATTGGAACCTGCACAACACACCTGCCATACACCTTACAGACAGCGCAAAGATAAAGAAATAATTATAATACTTCAGAGCAATGGTGAGGTATAGCATTTATGTGTACCTTAAGTTTATATTGAAATGCTGTAGAATCCTTTGTATATGTATATATATGGGAATTACCAAACAATCTTCATGTTATTGGCAAAGGATATGACATTTCATCTTTGTCAAAATCAATCAAAAATTTTATGAATAGCAAAGGTTTGAAGACCGTGCCTTAGATGGTGGTGGATTTTTGACACTAGATTCTTAGCTGGATCCAGTTCAGCCATTGTCTGGAGGAAAATTTGAGTGACCAGGTGCTCTGATCGTTAGTTCTTTTTCTAATCAATACCAGGCGAATGCCAGATCTGTTCCCTAACAAACAGACCACAATATCACATGTGACCTTTCCTTCACCTTTGTCTTTCTTGCATATGATCTTTTTGCACACCTTTCTTTTATGTGTGATCTTTATTCCTCTCTTTTGATCTCTCACTTACCTGCACTTCACTACCTCATATGCCAAGAGACCATTTAGGAACTTTGAGCTTGTCCTGGGTGAGGTGATGCCCCCTTCTTGGACGTATCTAAAGAAGGAAAAACTTGCAAGCTGATGTGTTGGTTGAAACCAGGTCTTATTCCAGCAGGGGAGAAACCACTGAGCATAGAATACTGCTAAAAAAACAAACAAGGTCCCCAGCCAGTGCTGGGACTGTTGTTCAACCTCCCCACCCCATTATCTATTCCCGCCTGTTCGTACCGTTTACCTACAGGCTATTCTAATCCAAAATTTGAATTGCTTTGTAGAACAAGGCATGTTTGCTGAACTGAAGGCAACAATGAAAATAATATTTCTTCATTAATCATTACATTTTATAAAGAATGATAACTACTGTGAATATTCTTTCATAGTATGATAACAGTTTTTATTTAACAGAATTTACCTACTACGAGAGATTTTTAAAAATATGTAAATTACACACCTTCAACATGATATTGTTAGGTTGGGTCTTTATTAAGTTATGAAACTTCAGAAAGATTCAACGGGGAAAAATGCTTTATCATCAAAATAGTAATCTCAAATAATGTCTTATTTAGGTAATACATATTTTTAGTTTTGCACCAAAACTATTGAAGGTGAATTTCTTTGTTTTTCCTGTACTTTTGCCTTTTGTAAATTAATTTTCTACAGGAATTTTCATCACCACTTTTTTCTCATTTCTCATAAGAGCTTATATAGTATCGATTCTTGATTCGAATTTCTTGCTCAGTGCAGTCCACTAGTCCGAAACTATTCAGCTACAGGCACTACCAAACTACTTATTGCAGATATTGTATTCTTGGAGTTCACAGTGACCATCAGAACGAGCCTCACTTTTCTGTAATACTCCCTGCGAATTCTCTCTTTCATTGTGTTATTGGAGATGGTCTCACATTCTTCAATGTCCAGAGCAGGGCTGCTCAACTGTCGGCCCGCTGGCCGCATGGGGCCCATGGAGCCATTTATTGTGAACCGCGAAAGGTTAATAGTGAAAGTGCCTTTCCTCCATGTCGATCGAGAGCACTGTACGCCTAGTTCAGGCGCGCTGATGAAGTTGACATCCCCTTTAATGTAAAAATTGGTCAAGTTTAAATTTAAGGAGTTTTTCTAGCAAATACACCAATTAAAATCCATCCCAATGTGTAAATATGTTAATTTGTTGATTTCCCATGTCTTTGTATATTTCAAAATCATCCAAATATTAACATGGTATTCATTCACTCCGCGTTTCATAGCAGCCAGGCAAATTGCTGAAATCAACAATACGGGGAAGGTAGGCGTTGATGGCCCTAGTAATTAAAATATGGCCCCCAAACATATCAAATGTAGTTGTGGCCCTTGAGGCCTCGCAAGTTGGACACCTCTGTCCCAGACATTTGTAAGTTTTATCTGACTCAAGATCTTCAATTACAGTGAGTATATCAGTGTCAGTGTTCTCTGATTTCATATTGCCTTTCTTTAAATTGATATTTCCACACTAGTCAAGACAAAACTTCATTTATATTGCTAAAATCATTGATGACAGAGCATTTGGGAGTGAATCGCTTCATTCTTAACAAACGCTTTAAGATCATCCATGAAAAAAATATGCAATTCTGGTCTTTCATCACCATGGTTTGTAACCAAAGTCAGTGTGCTACAACTGTCTAGATAAGGGTCGTCCAACTTGCAAGGCCTCAAGAGCCACAACAAAAACCTTCAATAAGGTTGGAAACCATATTTACATTACTTGAGCGCTTCACTCCCGACGTATCGTTGATCTCCGCAGTTTGTCCAGATGCTCTGCAACGTGGGGAGATAAAACCAAGTGTTGGCATTGACCGCCAAATTGTTTCAAATTTGGCGCCTCGTCCCTAATAAGGCACTTTTGATGTTCTGTGAAGGCGTTTCAGAGGGAAGGATCATACATTTCAAACTTTGCGCTCAGGAGATCTAAATCTACTTCAAAAAGCCGCGCTGGTTGACCAAATACTCCTCTTTCGTACAAAGTTCCTTGACGTAGTTTATCAACTGCTTCCTGTTAGTTCGGAGCGTCACCGAAAGATCGCTTCAGCTCCTGGGCAGCCCCGCGAAATATACCATTGTCAAAATTTCGCGGAGTCCAGTGATTTCCACTTCAGACGCCACGACGCG
The DNA here is from genome assembly GCA_017312745.1 of Gryllus bimaculatus. Classification (NCBI taxonomy): domain Eukaryota; kingdom Metazoa; phylum Arthropoda; class Insecta; order Orthoptera; family Gryllidae; genus Gryllus; species Gryllus bimaculatus. The sequence goes on from BOPP01000271.1 coordinate 963,663, forward strand.
TCACAAACGTGCATTGTCATCAGAGGCACTGGATGCAGTCGAAACGCGAAGTACAAACGACGAAATTGTGTCGTGAACACTCTTGTTTGATAAAAAAACTATTGAATAGAAGAGGCGATGTTACGTTGCAGCTTCTACTAATTGCTCTCCCAACGTATCGTAAGAGTATTTCGCAACCTCAACACCATGAGTGACATTAAGTCGTACCATGCATAACACAGGGAAACACGTGGACTGATTTTTAATTTTTCAATTTACTTGTAAAAGATAATTCTTAAATTTAAAAATCTATTTTTACATTAAGAGGATGTTGACTACAATAGGGCGCGTGCGCTAAGCGCGATGTTCTCGCCTGACATGGATGTAAGATACTTCCATTTTTGACTAATGGACTGACGCGGGTCGCCAGTTGGACAACCCTAGTCTAGATCTTAGGACTAATCTAATGCAAAAAAGCAGAGGGGATAGCGAATCTCCTTGGGAAATTCTTCTGTTAATTAGCTTCCGTCTTGTTTCTACTACTTCCGTTCCGCTGTTTGTTGGTAACCTGGTACTCTACGACTTTATACTACTCTTGCAAAACTCACCTAGGATAAAATCGATATAGCAGGGTGCAGGGTCTTAAAAATCCAATCGTGTGGTACACTGTCAAAGGCCTTCTGGTGGACAATAAAAGCCATGTTTAAATTACGTTTTCGTATCCGTACATCATTCAAGATGACTTTGGTAGCAAGATTTCCTTACAGCCATAGGAACCATGACGACCTCCTTTCTGTTCGTCTGGCAACAGATGGTTCGTCTCTAGGTGTCTGTTCTTCTTGTTAGTAATGGCTGCAGTTGTAACTTAGTACATTACAGGCAAACAAGTGATGTAGTTCTTCGCCAAAGAACTGTCTCTGCTTTTGGGTAGTAAGTAAGTGGTGCAGCGCGTGAGCAATTCCATGAGTTCTTTTGGGTTTTCTACAATTTTATTAACAGCCTATGGTAGATGTGATTGTAAGTATCGCCAAGAATTAAGATGAATTATTCATGATTAATGTGACTCCCATCCCTCTAAAAACTCTCTTCTGGTGCCCTTGCATCTCTCCACGGAAACCACCGCGAGACATTACTTCATGGATAGACAGTCAAGTAGCTGAGCTATTGCTGCAGAATTAAACGGACCCGTCCTTCATTTCTTTTCATGACAGTGGTCAGGCACTCTTGTATTGTGTTCCACTCTCTCTTATTTTAACACAAACTGCACTATATTTAAAGGAGAAATTTACACGTTCGTTCAGACTTCTCCATAAAATGCCGTATGCTACGCATACACTATTGTCCCCTCCATTATTTCTATTGAGCCACGGTACGATGTGCGATATAATCCCTTTGGTATCTGATTTCAACCCCTTCTCATTCTGTAAGATGTTCATCCACTCACCTTGATTTCGTCCGTTGCGGAAGTTCTTCGGGGTCAGTGAGCTTCACTTCGTCGTACACGGCTTTTCTTTCTCTTGCCAACAGATCTCTACTCCTAACGGTACACTAACTCTAACGAACTCTAACTCCAACAGCACGAACACTAACTCCACAGCTTTCAGAGACCGTGCGGAAAGCTGACGCTATTATCGGCGCCAACCTTTGTATTTCAGCTTTGTACTTGTGCGTACTTCAGCCTCACGCAAACGATCCCGAGTTTGTCAACTGGGGCATTCTAGGCTTCGCCTCTCTCGGGCCACCCATATGTGGCATTAATATGGACGTATTGCTATCTTCGCTACCTTATCGGAAGTATTGTTAATGTAGGGCGTGCAGTTCAACATCCGCGAAACGGCGACCACTCAGAGGGTTTCTTCATGTTCCCGAACAGGTGACAATCACTTGATGCCAAGCCCGGAGGGTATGGTGGGTGTGGCAGCACCGAGACCCCCATTTGATCAGTGATCTCTTGGCTAGTGTGGGGGCGGTCATGGTCATGTTGCAAAAGCACGCCTTTAGTCCATATTCCTGACCGTGTAGTTTGAATGTCACGGCGTAAGCGCTTAAGGGTTGCCACATATGCTGCACTGTTAATCGTGGCCCTAAATTCCACCCAATCAATGAGGATGATGCCCTTTGTGTCCCAGAACACGGTCACCATTCACTTGCCAATTGATTGTTCTGGTCGACATTTGGTGGTGGACTGCCTCTGTGCTTCCAGTGCATCGATTGTTTCGTTTGTGGCTCCTGGTAATGGGGCAATGTATCATCACCAGTCACAAGCGTAGCAATGTAGTTGGCTGTATCTTGATTATGGCGTTGCAAAAGTTATCTGCACACGTCCACACGCCTCTGATTTTGGTCTGCAGACAAGAGTCTAGGCACCCACCCGGATGTTCCCTTGCCAAACTGTATTGGCCATACACGATCCGCTACAGGGTGTTTCCGCTAATTCTCGTGTCTACCTCCATTTCCCTAAATGTGAAGATTTGTTTCTTTGTATGGCCTGTTCGACCTGGGCAATGTTGGCTGGTTTTGAAACTGTCACATTCCTTCCAGAACTGGTTTCATTGTCCAGCGATGTGCGCCCTGTTTTCTCCCTGTCATGCAGTTGTAAACTGCCCTTGATACATTTACCACAGACTGCCCCAAGCGCCAATGAATTGCTACTGTGATCACGTCTCCTTTCTGTAGAAACTAAGTCGTATAGCGCTGTCTCCGATGGTTGCTTTACATGTTGTCTGCTCTTACGCGTCTGCGCTTACGTGTTGTTATGAAATGTATATGCCGAGTGCATGCATTGACCCCTATGCGTGTGCTGCTACCAAATAGGGAACAAGACACTAGTTACACGTCATAAGTGAAATGTGAACCATATCCGGACGTACAAAAAATAAAATGTAAAACAATACAGTACATCCCTCGTACAAGACATTTCATGAGAATGAGCCCAAACTAGAACCTTGTGCCGCATCTTCAATTGTGAATGTGTCCGTGTAGACTATACTCCTCTGGTGAAGGTAATTTTTGGTCATTCTCAAGAAGTAGTATTCCGATATCTAAGGCTACTAGCTCCCAAAATTCTGTCTTCTTCTTTCGTTTTGGTTTTTCAATACTAATCACCTTCATGATGGCGTCCGTTGTTGATTTGTTTGTGACACAAATGTGTCCCTTTTGACAAGTGTTTCTCGAAACATGAAAGAATTGGACCCTCAAGTAATTTGCCCCCTGTACCCACGAGGTAAAGCGGTTTAAAAGACGAAGTCAGCTCTTTCGCCTAGTTACCCTTCTGAAAGAATCGAGGTTCTGTTTCTTCTACCGCTTGGGGAGTGTTCCATTCTTAAGGCAGTAGTTCGACCCAGATAACAAGCATTCAGATTACTGCTCTGAGACAAAAATGAGTATCTCGTCGAAGACAGGCGCTTTCCCTTATTTTATGCTCGTTCCAGCTGTCCGCAGTTCTTCCAACGTTAACCGACCGTTTTCGACTTAAAAAAAGACGCTCGATCTTTCTTTCCCAGGGATCCCTAATAGGGAAGAGATCGCTTATTACGTTCTCCATCCAGTGTGGATCTACTCCAGGTGTCTTTCTGCCCTCCCTAAATTTCTTAGTTACGATTTTATAGACCATCCCCCTAGGGTCATTTTCAATATCTTGTATGAGTATATTTCAACCTCTGGCGTTGCTTCTTTTAGTCTTTCTGGAGCAGATTGCGAGAACGCTTGTACTCATCTCCGTAGAGATATGATTGTCTTGCCTCTCGTCGCTAGTCGTCTCCAGGGCCGGATTTACCTACAAGCCAAACAAGCAGTTGCTTGGGGGCCCCCATTCACCAGGGGCCCCGCGTTTCGGAAAAATACGCTTACCGTATTTTTCTGTATGTGAAATAGTTGTTAACCGAGTAGTCTACTGTGTAACAAAATGTATAATTTCAAAACATACGCTGAGAAATCTTCGTTTTGAAGACATCTGCCAATTTTCTGCTGTGAAGAGCAGAAAAAAGTATGTAAAATGTATTAATGTAAAAAAATGTAACACAAGTAAAAATTTCTATAAAAAATATCAGTTTTCATTTGTATCTTACAGAAAGTACTTGTACTATAATACATTTTTTGTTTAATAAAGATGGAGCTTTTTTGGGGGGGGGGCAACACAATTTTGTGCTTGGGGCCCCGCACTACTTAGATCCGGCCCTGGTCGTCTCTCCTTGATGCAGTTTGGCGGTGTTCCACTATTTCAAGCGCCTACCAGTAGACACGTGGCTTGCTCCTCGGGCGTCTGCGTCTGGGCATCGAAGCATCACAATCACTACTTTCTTGGTTTCTCGGGCTATTTCCTCGAGAGATTACGTAATTCTCGTCCTGCCAATGCTCCTTAGTATGGATTCCTCCCGTAACTTCTTTACATTCCAAGGTGCACTACCTTTGTTGTCTAGCAGCGTCAGGATGAAACATCTTATTTACGCCGACGGAAAGCCCTATGTATGTATGTATTTTTAATCGCCAAGTGCCTCCTCGCCCAGTTCTTCCCAATCCATGACATCTGCCAGTCAGGTTTGTGGAGTCTATAGTGATATCCAGAATAGATGAAGCTTTTCCCCGTTGGAAGATGTACGTATCACCTTTGTTTAGAATTACTAGGGAGTTTCTTGGGACAAACTCGCAAACAGTATGTTCTCTCTTATCTGACCTAAAAGTCGCCTCCTGAAACTACTTTGTCTTTCGCCAATATAACTGCTAACTTCAAGCTCATTGATGTCCTTGATTTCTCATTATGTTGTCTCGAGGGAAGTAACAGCTGTAAATCCTAACCTCATTTACTTCCCCCTAAACAACCTAAACTTCGTCTGCTTGAATGCTTGTGCCCTAAGCTTCTTGAACATTACGCTCGCTTTTCTTGAGGAATTTTCATAGCCGCATCGTATTATTTGCTAACCAGTAGCGGGCCAGCTTTTGTTTCTGAAGCGGCCTGGTTCAGAAGGTCTTGCGTCTGTTTGCTTTTCCTAAGATTGATCTCTATGACATGGAGCATTATTGGTCTTAGTCTTCCTGATTTTCCTACAAATAGCGATAAAGGAAGCACATCTGTTTCTTTCTCCATACAGTCGTTTCTCTGTTTTTTCTCGTTGTACCTTCTGTCAGGGCCCGAACACATGTTTAATATGCCGTCATCTGCAGCATCTGGTTAACTGCCCCCTGATCCAGTTAACCCACTCATTTTAATTTTATCATTTGCCACAAACAAGAGTCAGGGGGTAACTAAAGTGTATTGGAGCAAAAGTAAAGATCAGGTGATGTAATATCTACTTCAACCGTAACTCTTACGTTTGACCGTTCGTCCCTCCCGGAAAGGATCAGTTGTGATTTCTGCAACTCTCTACAGATCACCTCCATTAGCAACAGTATGTCCCAAAAAGTTTTGTGCTGTTTTGTGTCAGAGATTTCGGCATACTCAAGAACAATCTTTGTCGGTAAGCCCAGTGTGCGGGAAGTGCGGTGCATCTGAGCACGATCCACATCCCTGCGCTAACCAACTACAACCAGTGCCCAACCTTTCTCCGGGAAAGAGAGGTTCAGAAGATAAGAGTCACCGAAAAGGTTTCCTTACCTGAATCCAAACGCCGGCACCTGGCTAAAAATCCAATAGACCTGTCGCGATCCTTCTCCAGTACCAAAAAGACTAAATCCTCAGGAGTATCAACAATTTGTCAAGCAACGTGGTCTTACCCTAGTAGCGCACTTCAGTGGTCAGATCAGGTCCATGAAGACACGGTGTGCATCCAGTGTGGAAAAATAATACCTACGAAGTTTTAAAAAAACCTATTCAAAACTCCACCAGCCACAGAACACAGAGCCCCATAAAGAAATAGATTCCAGTCAGATATCGCTTCTGAACAAAAATTCTTTATCGGAGATCCGTCGTCTTACTACTTCCGAGACTCGCATTGAGCGATCCTCCAGCCCCTGTAGGTCTCGGTCACCTGTGGCAAAAAACGGGAAATCCCCCCTGCCCAGGCGACCTTCTCCAGCAGCAGTCAGGATGAGGAGCATCACGAGAGTACCTCTATAACTTTTGAGAAGTCGAGAAAGAAAAAAAAGCCTATGACGTAATTCCCTACAATGGCTCTCTCGTGGAATTTAAACGGCTTTCGTGCACGTTCAGAAGAATTGAGATTGAAAATTTCCCCACACTAGTCTGCCTTCAGGAAACTCTTCTTCCTCATCATCTCCTCTGTCTTCGCAGGTTAAGTATCTTTCGATTTGTTCGAGATGAAGGACTCCGTGCTCACGGTAGTGTCGCGGTACTTATCCGTGACTCTGAGGAACAAAACGTTCGAACCAACGTTCAAACTTTGCGTCCGGATACACCTACCGTTCTTTTGTCTATGTATACTTGTGCATATATTGACATTCATCCTTGCCATGTCATGTCCCAAGAACTTGAAAATGTGTTTCATCAGTTGCCCGCCCCTTTTCTTATTGTGGGGGACTTTATTGCCCACAATCCCGCCTAGGGTTGCCAAGAAGCTTGAAAACATTATTGACAACCAGAATATAATTCTTGTGAATACTGGCGAAATCTCACATTTTCCCATGACCTGAAACACTTTCTCTACCGTTGTTCTGGCTTTGTGCAGTCCATCTTTCTCTACCATCTTTGAGTGGACTGCTCTTGGCGACTACATTGTAGTGACCGCTTCCCCACTCTGGTCAATTTCGATATTCCCGACCCAAATTTGCCCGTTCTCCCTTTAGTAAATAATTTTATTTAACAATTTTGGTCTAAAAAATATTTTTTTTGAGTCCTTTCATATTGCATTTTGGTTGTGTGGTTTTTTCATTACCTATAACGTTTTCTTAATTTTCAATAAGTTATTTTGAAGTAAAATGAAATTTATATAAAATAATTCTCAAATTATTTTATTGTGCGTATTTATATTACTAAACATTCATTTTTTTCGTTTTCATGGACATTTAAAATTTTGACTTGCTTTAATTACTTAAGACTGTTATATTTGATGTTTCAGGAATGTAAATAACAAAACTTGCCCAATTTGTCGCGAGACTTTGGATAGTACTGATGATACTTGGGTAATTTCGGAGGCACCCGAATCACAGGAAATAAGTCAAGCAATTTGCAAGTCTTTGTTGGATTTGGCGTCTCCTGCTCGATCTCACCGCTAACCTAGTGCCAAAAGGTTTGTTATCATTGTATCTTTTGTGTTTATACAAATACTTCATGTTTTCCTTAACTGAAATTCCAGTATTCTTTCAGTAATGTAATTTTACTATTACCATCAGTAAAATGGTTTTCAATTAAGTTTTATGAATAACACATTCATTACCCTTGGTAATTTTTGCTTTAGCAATGGAACAAAATTATTTGTTTTGTTGATTTGAAAGTAGGTTATACATTTCACCGAGTATATGTTTGAAATGCTTATTCAGCCATAACATCCATAAATGTTATTTAAATTAGTTTCCCTTTGCCTTAATGGGTATGATCTCCCAGTGGTACAATCAGTGTTGAAATTAAATGAAATTATTATCACAGGATCCAAAAGTATTGTAATAATTAAGTCGAGAAACACTTAACCATAAAATCATGTCTACAACATAGTGATTTTTATAAATTTGAAATTTTTCCAGCAAATCTAGCTCGGGTTACAGCCCTGCAAATTGGAAATGGATCTTTCGACTTGTGTGGGTACCTTATATGACGCATAAACATCATTTTCAAAATTTTCTCAAAGATACTCATCTTTTTTATTTTTTTTTGCCTGAGTAAAGGACTGTCGGAAAGCGTTTATTAAAACAATAAAAGTATAGTTTTCATTAAAATGTCTTTCGAAAATTACATTTATCTTTATTCATATCTTTCCCTATATCTTTATTGTTAAAGCTAGATATTATTTTTGTAATGCAATTAATTGATCAATAATAACACTGTAATAGTAGTTTATGAAATTAGTTTATATTGTTAAACTTTATTGCATGAGTATGTTTTGAAATTGAGCTAAGCCAGGAGCGAGTTTTCAAATTTGTACGAATGCAACAAAGCAACATTATAAACGAGTTGTATACCCTATTTGTTTGTATAACAGCATTTTAAAGTTATAAGAGAATTAAACTTAATTTTGCGAAACAACTTTCTTGTGACTTTTCGAGTATTTGACATCTTCACGAGAAACGGTGGTGGGTGTGCCCTTTACCTCCACCTCCCCACTATTCTCCCGCTGCGATCGGTTGAATGAGTGATGAAGGTCGAATATAATGCTGGTATGCAAAAAATGATTTTATGATCAGTCTCTTTAAAAGTTAGATATTTTGCCGCTGGCTTTTAAAATGTATGTTAATTCTTGGAACATCCTATAATGGAAGATGCAATAATACGTTCTATTATCGCGTTCTGTTATCGCAAAGCAGGTATGGTAACACGCCCACATTATTCCCATTCTGAAAACAGGCAAGCCAAAAAACGACCCGTCAAGTTATCGGCCAATTAGCTTACTGCCCTCCTTAGGAAAACTGTTTGAAAAATGTATCATCAGATTACTTTCCCATCTCAATTCAGTCCCAGCCATACCTCCGCCACCAATTCTCCAATTCAGTTTTCAACCACTACTTTCCACTGAACACTAATCACCACCACTGACCGGAGACATAATCGAAGGGTTCCATGAAAAGAAACACAAAAGTCGCAATCTTCCTCGATGTAGCTAAAGCCTTTGACACCATCTGGCAGCCAGGACTATTATTAATACTTATTCACTTCGGAATCTCCTCCAATCTTATATTATCAAAAGCTTCATTGCAGATCGCACTTTTTCAGTCCGCCTTCCTGGAGCTCTTTTATCATCTTTTCCCATAAAATGAGTTCCGCAAGGAACTGTTCTCCCGCACTATTTAATCTCTATATCGCCGATATACTATCCACTTGACATGTCTCAGTTGCACGATTTGCTGATGCTACCGATATATTGTAACACCTCCCGGCGCAGGGAAACGCGCGGTTAGCGGCCCGGTTCTAGCTCAGTCGGTCCAATTCTAATTTTATTTCTCCTAAACGCACGAAGTTAACTTTTATCCTCACCCTTTCTCCTCGTATGTTCTTGCTCCCTACAACGGTCGCGTCGCTATTGGCTAAAGGTGATGGCGTTGTACACTAAATTTGGCCAATAGGGCTCCGGCGGAGTATAGGATTTTTCCATTCTCTGTTTCGAAAGTAGGCCACGTCTCTGAAGGGGCTTCCCGGCTACTGAATTATTGCTTCGGGTTTCCCCGATCACGATGACAGGCGTTTCGGAAGTATTCCAGATGTGGGCTCCCGCTGGGCGCTTTTACAATCTACCGCTTCTTCGGCTGTTGGGTGGGGTGTCATAAACATTCGAAATGGGTCAGGGGACCGTGGCTGTTGCAAGAAGGGGGGCTGCGCGCGTGACGCCGCATGTTTTTCTTCAGTTAAAAATTTCTTAGGTCTGCTTTACTCAATTTAATTTGTTTTAATAATTCTGTACCGCTACAATATATTCCTTAAACCGTGATATTACCTCCGCACAAGAAGACCTGCGACATCCACTCTCCCAGTTCTCCGTCTGGGCCAGGAAATGGCATATCCGGATAAACCCAGCAAAAAGGCCAAAATCTTCTCCCTCAGCCGACCAAAAAATCCTCCCCCTCTCAAGTATCAAGAAGAAAAAATTTCTTGGTTCCCAAACAACAAGCCAGTCAAATATCTTGGTGTCTTTTTGGGAGGCTCGCTTGGAAATCAAATATTCTTCTTAGAATAACTGGCACACATATAACCCACCAATTACATCCCATACTAAAATAGCCTTCATCCCTGCGATTTCATGTAGCTTCTCATCAATACCAATCAATGATTCGTCCAATCTTATCCTACGTTTCTCCTATCTGGGGCTCAGCAAATCAAATACCAAAAAATGCAGATTTTCCTAAATAAATTCCTCCGATCCATTACAAAATCTCCCTGGTTTGTACCTAACTCGCAGTTACATAACGAGATCGGCATCACTCCGATCTCTGTGCATTTTTCCCTCCTATCAGCTCGCTTCTATCCTAAATCTCCCCAGATTCCCTTAGCCGTACATTTCAAAATCGGGAAACAAAATTTCCCACAACAGATTAAAGCGGAAGCTACCGCGACAGTTCTTCGCCCCTCCCCTCCCCCTGATTATGTACCCGATGTGGCTTCGCACATTCAATCCACGTGTATTCAATGTATTCATCTGTGAATAATGTTTCCTAAACACTGCCAATATAATTTAATGAATCCTCAAATATAGTACTCTGCTCTTGAGGGCCCTTGGGACAGGCAGAAATAAATGAAAAAAAGAGGGGGGTATTGCTCGACAATGATTGGTTTTGTGGCGGGAGCCGGAAGCTTTGCATTTAAAATTAATTTAATATGGCAACTGCGGGGACAAAGCGAGTCGCACGAGCGCAAGACATACCAATAGCGCTTTTAACTGTTTTCATCTCTTTTTAATTTATTGTTGAGGCATGCGGACATCGCATGTTTTCAAATGTTTTCTGCCACTCACAACCCCATTCAGCAATAGCCGAAATTAGTAAAATGATATAAACTGAAGGCGGACTTCATTACAGTTTATTACTGCAAGTATTATGCCGTAATATTATGCAATATTTTATAAGAACATAGTTATTTTACATTTTCATTATTCGAACGATCTCTTTTGTCTTTCAAAATATTTTTATATAAATAAATGAACTATATTTGTTTAAATAACCGAATTAGGTATTTTTGGGTTCTATCAAGAAAAGTAAGTCGTATTAGATCCTAACGTAAAATTAGGTCAATTTGGGCGCCATCAAATTGAAGTATATTACTCGTTGGTACATAAAACATCGGAATAAACTGAAATTTGGAGAGAAACAGGTCCGGAATATAGTAAGCCAGAACCTAAGAATTCGGATCCTACTCAAATAAGTTTCACAGTGTTAACATATTTTTTTTCGGATGAGGTCCTATTATAAAAAAGTTGAATAAGAAAGTGGCCTGATGACGAAATGGGAGGGTTACTAAAATATTATTAATAAAATCTTACCTTCAATCATGTCAGAAACCTTTAATCTACACAGGAAGTTTTTTAAGTAGGCTGATGATAATGTGAAGAACATAACCTTCATATTTTATTATCTCGCTACCGCTTACGCTTAGAGAGAAAGGTATGTAATGCTGCGGGGAAATACTGCGAATTTTTGGCAGAAAATCTTAAAACAAAAAAGTGGAAAATTTTCAATTGCTAAATTTGAAGGAAAAAAAAACAACCTCTAACATGAGTAGCCAGAATCCATGTTTTGTGGGTCCTTTACCGAAAATCGATTGACGACAAAACGTTTAAACATCTAAGTTTGTCAAAATGCCTTTTTGTTATTTTTTCTATTTCACGACTTTGGCTTTATAAATCACTTAATTGTGCTTCTAAAGTCGTTTTAGTAGATTTCCATTTTGCATTTTTTGTCCGTTTTAACTTTTGATGCATATTTTTGCCTTTTTCTATCTTATACTCATTTTGCTTTTTTTTTCTCCATGCTGACATTTCGATCAAGGTAGATATATACATACAAGACTAAGCAATACAAAGGCACGGTCGTTTTTTTTTTATCTTTCTGTGGAAGCTAAGGCTGTGTTAGAAAATATTTTTGATTTTTTTTTTCATTGATGCCAGTGCTTTAATTGCTCATGAAGAATCCCATCCTACTTTTGAGTATGGCCTTGAATCCCTTTTTAGCTCTCGGTGCATGATATACCCTTCTCAGTGCTGGCACAAGTGCGAAGCACAAATAATTCCGTTTTCACTGATGCAATTTCAACATTCATAAGGGAGCAGCATCATTTCGAAGAGACAGCTTCGTGAATAAAAAAAATTGTAGCCATCATATACCGGATGGTCATGTGGAATAAAGATTACAAAGAGATGGTAGTTTCCTTACACGTTTGGAGCTAATGTAAATTTTAGAGAGTATAAAAATATGAATCATTTTAATTTTTCATTGTTTACAATAATTCCATTTGAGTGTGATTTTTCATTGTTTATGCCCCTTAAGCCATTTTTGCTCAAATTAATGCTTTAGCTCAAATAAATGCCTTTCTTCACGCCTATTTTAGTAAAATAAATGCCCTTTTGCCTGCCTATTTTAGGTAAAATAAATGCCTCTACTTCCGGGTTCTGCGTTCTTACAAATAATCCCATTGACACCCAAATAATTTATTTAAATTCTTCCGTGATTTCATGTTTATTGGGATACACATTTTTATTTTTAATTTACGTGTATCATTTTTGAAATATTTTGCTGATACCATTCGGTATCACGGGGCACTGAAGGAGACTTTAAGTTTTATAAAAAAGTTTAATTTTATAACTTTTATTATAAATTAAATGGGAGTAAAAAATGGACTATAATATAACATACATTTTTAAATGCTCATTAGAAGGTTTTGATCAAAAAATATCTAAGACTAAGCAATATTTTTTGACAAATTTCATTCTGGATCAGTAGTAAATGTTAAACTTCTATTAATCCAAAGTTATTTTGTTTCAGATTGAACACGTGCTATTTATTGTCTGTGTACCTCTATTGTTCCTTCTGGTTCAGAACTTTCTAATTAATTCTCTCTATCTCGACTGACAATGTAATATTGAAGAGAATGAAGTTCATGAAGAACTTTCAGTAGTCCACACTGGATTCAAATTAGCCAGCAACATAATTTTTCATGTGCAATTATGAACAAATGAGAGTTGGTTTTATGTAGAAAATAAATGTTAAAATCTAAAGCAGGATTTATTGGTAAATTACTTATTTTAAAAAGTGTATCATAATAAATTTGTACATTGTGCTATCAAATCTTTTGTATATGCAGCAACCTTTATTACTGGATTTTAATGTTCAATGTATATGTTCCAAAAATGAAATAATTTTGTAATCCTGTGTACAGAACAAAATGTAAGAAGAATTTTAGGGTAAGAATTATGTTCTCTCTTGTAAATAAATGAAATTGAGATAAATCCATTGTTCATTTAATCTAATATATAGAAATATTTTTCTACAAGCTAAAGCATAAATACTGTAAAACTCCTCTTTTACACTCTTCAAGGGTCCAAGAAAAAATTGTGTACAATACTAGAAGAGTAATATGGAGGATATTGTGTTACTTATATAATGCATAATATTAATTCTGTAATTATAATAATAACTTTTAATGAGAAAGGATAGGGTTCCTTTGGACATATGCTTAAAAATACACCAATTCTACATCTTTTTAATATACCCGAAGACAAAGGCACTTTCGTTAAAACCATTTTATAATCAAATGAATACTAAAACGTTTTTTAAAAACCATCCACATGAAATGAACTTGTGATTGCATCTAGTAACAATGTTAAAAGTAATAGAAACAAAATACATAGCAAGCAAGCTTCTGGGAAGGGCAATACCACGGACATAATGGCAAATAACAAAAATTACAATGTTTAAGCTAAAAAAAGTTTTTGGAAATATATTTTTTAAAAAAAGTCCACTCCGGTTGTAGTGAACTTCTAGAAACTATCATTTTGGGTTCACTATATTCGATGGTGTCAAAATTAAATAGAAGTTTTCCACAACGATTAATTTTATTAATATAGAGATGCAGCAAAATACATTAACAGCACAAACTAAAATTTTAATATCTTTCTTTGTCGTTAAAAAAATCAATTATTTTCAATGGTTTGTTTCATATATTTTTCATTAGTAATTTCTCTCGATCCTTCTCCAAAGTACGTGCTCTCTGCAAACGTGAGTTTGCAATGCCCAATGTCTCTTAAGTATCGCAATGCAGTCTTGACACTCTCCAATGCCTCTTGCACCTTTGGAAGTCCTACTCTTTGAAGGCCCTTTTACTCGCCTAATAACATAGATCATTTTGGTAGCGACTTGGCGCAAGCGGCTAATAGAACTGGTCGCTTTTCCGCGCTGCACGGCGGATATCGCCAGGGTGTGGGGCCGTGGCAGTCGCGCGCTTCCTGTTAACTACGTAGAAGACCACGCGCTTTGTCGTGCGGAATATCGAGTAACATCAAGCTTAAAACTGAAGCAAGCAGTCGCGTCTCGCCACCGCCAGTTCTAGCCCACGCCGGACACGGCATTTGCGCAGTGAAACAGTGGAATGAGGTCATCAGTGACGTCCCCATTTCGGGTCCGTTACCTTCACCTTAGGGGAGATTTCTTCGATTATGACCTTTGGTCGATATTTTTTTCAAGCTGCCTAGTTGGAATTTGTGGTACTGAGGCGATATATTATTTTCCAGGTTGTTGTATTTCCTACAACCGAGGTTCATTATAACTTACTCTTCTAATGTTTATTTGTGATGTAAGTGAAACGGGAACAGTGACTTAAGTTCACTATACCCGAGGGTTCACTATATACCATTTCACTATAACTGGAGTCGACTGTAGTTTTAAGTAAAGTATTTAGTAATCAAGTGTTACAGTTTCCACAGTTAGCTTAAAAAATATTGTGTTCAGTTAATGTTTAATAAAATAACTTGTTAAATACACGGAATAACAAATATTAATTTCAGTAGAACCTATTTTACTGTAAGCCTTATTTGAATTATTTCATAGAGCCCTATCTTACAAGTAATTACTATAATTAAATATTTAAGGTTAAAAACTAATTGAAAATATAATGAAGTATTAGACTACTGTACCGCGACTTATAAAATTACGATGGCGATTTTCTCGAGTTCCAATTTCTTTTTCAGTTTTTTCCCCTACTTTCCCCCCCATCAGTTCCATGATCGGAAATCTTGACTTGCGGGGGCCCCGAGAGATCGCCCTGCC
>BOPP01000271.1:978688-1000060 GCA_017312745.1 Gryllus bimaculatus
ATATATATATATATATATATAACAACATTTACATTTCGAAAATTCATACAAACAGCAACCTTATGCAATGACGCCTAGCTCAGAGCACTCCCGGGACAATATGAAGTAATTCTGACTGTTCCTAAGCACAGTAAAGTATTTCTATTTCTTGGTGGGAATAAACACACAAAACCATCAGCCTTTCCATCATCACACATTCCACAAGACCATCATCATTATCCTTTGCGTTTGCGGTTTGCGCAGGCACGGTCAAAAGTGTAAGGGGGCGGAAGAAATTATTTTCGAAAAGTGTAAAAAATAGAATTTTACATTGTGAACATAAGGGAATTGAAGGGGCCTGAAGAAAAAGTTGAAGGGAAAAGAATGAAATGAAGGGAAAATATAAATACCTATAAACACTGAACGTAAAAGCGGGGTTTTACCGTGTGTGTGTGTGTGTGTGTGTGTGTGTGTGTGTGTGTACGTAGATGTTTATATTATGTACAATGTCTTGATTTGAGAAAAATAGTTCTAAAAAAAGAAGAAGAAAAAATATACAAAAATTATTGTTGAGTCCATTGTTGATTTATTAATGTTTGGGCGCCCAATTCTAAAATGTACATGAGGAAACCTCTTGGACCAAAAAGTTGGTGTAATTCAGAAATTTAGTTTCTGTCAAGCTATTATTAATGGATGAGGTGGCAAGAAATGAGTTTTATAATATTTCCATATTTCCATAACCATATTTATATGTTCTTTGTACAAAGATAAAATATGTAATTATTATTTCAGTTTTATGTGACACAAATGCAATGTACAGGGTGTTGTAATTTAAAATTAGAGCATAATAAATATTTAATTTTGTTTTGAAATATTCCCCTTTACCTGAATTAATACAATAAAAATATTCATTATATTCATTATATCTGACAGATTTATGAAGTGGTTTATGGACATTTTTGTTTTATAATGCTCTTTTTGAAGTGATCCACAACTTTCACCTTTGACAATATTATATTCATTATTATATCTAATTTTTGGATTATTTTAAGATCATTTTGGAAAAACTACGTGATGAAATTCATGAAAACTCTTAACAATATTTAAACTCAATGAATATCTTCCTTATGCAACATTTTCATACAGAAAAATGATATTTGAATACATTTAGACATTCTTCAGGAGCATTGTAGAGGAAAGAATAAGAAACAGGACTAATAACTCAGAATTAATATTGGTTCTTTGAAATATATTCATTAGGAATGTTCAAAGGCCTTTCAGTCAATATTTAAATGATAGGCTTGCATTCTTACTCATCATTGCTGTTTCCTCATTGTCTTATGACAATAGTAGGGCATCTAAAGGCTGTGGACTTCCATAAAAAACTTGCCTCTTTGACAATATTATATTCATTATTATATCTAATTTTTGGATTATTTTAAGATCATTTTGGAAAAACTACATAATGAAATTCATGAAAACTCTTAACAATATTTAAACTCAATAAATATCTTGTTTATGCAACATTAAGTACTTAAACTTGACATCTGTTCAGTGAGATCAGGATATTACTGCTTAGGTCACTACAATAATAATGGTTCTGTCAGAACAAATTATTTATAAATGAAAGTTTGCAAAGATTGAAGTAGTATATTTGAAAAATGAAAATCAGGAAATTTGGATTTGCATTAGAATATGTATGTATAATTTGAAGTTGTATCAAGTAGTTTAATGGGCAACTGTTCCCTTTTCCCAAATTTTTGAATGTTCATCCTTCTTTGTATAAAATCTTGGATTACAATGAATTATATTTAACTTGTTTTGGTAACTCTTCTAAAATAAATTCCAAAGTAATATTTTCCTTGCTATGCCATTCACTCATTTTTATAATAGAGTGGGTATTCATCACCTTGTATGGAGTAAAAACCTGGTTAAGATCAACAATGACCGAACAATTCTGTGGATTATTTTTATTGATTATGAGTACTCACAGGAATCATTCCATGTCAATTGATCTAGGGCTTCTCAGGCAATCATCCTATATTTTGATGAAATTTTGTTTGCCAAGTCCCAAATCTCTGAAAAGATCTTTTACAGAATTGTAGTTCCTTTATGGTTAAAATAGTTTTGAGATACAGCAATTTGTTTGACTCCTTGCAGCATCATTGTACCTTACAAAAATACAGAACATTGTACAGTTCAAGATTTTTGCAACTTTGAAAAACATTTCCTTCTTTGTTATTGAAAAATAAACTAAGTTGAGGTTACTGTACAACTTTTTCTGCTCTTAGAGAAATGGAACAAATATCAATTTTGTATTTATTAATACACAGAGGGTAAATTGCAGTGAAGTTGCTGAAAAAATCAAGTGTTTAAAATAAATTTTTAACTAATACATTGAGTAGCTTCATTAATATTCAATTAAGTGATATGAATCCTGGTTCATAATATATCAACTTCATAGCATTAATGATTTCAACTTCCTAGCTCTTGCCATTACTTTCCAAATTAAGTTTATTGTTGATTTTCACAAAAATATCCTAAAATAGAGGTTTTAAACAATCTTTTACAGACAAGAACCTTGTAGAAAAGATTTTAAATTTATCTCATTAAAAAGATAAGATTTTGAAGCTTTCAGGAAAGTTAATTTGGTTATCCATTGGAGCCAGTAATGCTCAAAATATAAAAAATGCTGTGTTATTGATGAAGAAAAATAATGTAATAAAATCTCTAGGGTTTAATGATGTATAATTCCCTCTGTATTCCAATAAGTAAATTGAAATATAAAACATAATATCTCAACATAACATTGTTTTTGAATGTATTATTTTATCCTCCTAGCTCATGGCATTATGATAATAATTATGTGAAAAGTTGTTGATTTTTGCAAAAGATTATGTGAAAAGTTGTTTTTTCAACCCATTCTTTCAGGAATGTACTTTTATGAAATTACGTAAAACATATCTTTTGAGAAAGAGCACATTTTGAATCCCCTTGAGAAGCGGATTGATTTACCAACACGTCATTAGCCTAAGTTAGAGATAAAGTTGAAAGAAATTCAAAACAGAATGTTAGAACAAATGCAATTACTTTTGACAGAAGAACTGATATTGCATATGGTGTTGTTTACTGGCCTAGCAAGACCACAGCATCATCATGAGAGATTTCAGTTAGCCTGATTTTGTTATAACTCCCCAGTTGCTTTGAAAATCACAGGAAGTTCAAAACTCTGTGTTTTCATACATCGTTCTTTCTGTATGATAGCCCACTTTGCACAAGATAGTTTGCATTCTTCACAGTAGATGACAGCCTATTAGTCAATTTTTATAAATTTGTTGGTTAATCTGTTTTTACTTGTGTGCCTTCAATTACTTATTTTTCATAATTATTTGCTTACATTTTTGTTGTATTAAATCTTCAATCATACTTTACCACCAAGATACTAATTTTACGTGATAATCACAAAGAAAAAATAGTGAATAATTAAGGCATTCCAAGTTAAAATGGGAAATCAATGGAACACACTAGTACCTAAAGCTTTCTTCAAAAACAGGTGTAAAGAAGTATGTTGGGTATTATATTTTTTATTTATTTAACAAATAATTTCATGTTTGTATTTTTGAAAACTTTAATAGTGCTTGAAATATAATACAAAATATATACAATACACTTCATGATATAAAGTTGGTAGTATTTTGTATGAAATCAGGTACATTTAAGCAATTCAGTTCTAATGATTTGTATGTATGTCTGTATGCATGTATGTGTGTGTATATGTGTTGTATGTATGTATGTATGTATGTATGTATGTATGTATGTAGACAGTGTTCAATGGAACAGTTGTGCCATGATGAATAACATTAAGAAAATATGTTCATAAACTATACACATTATATCTCTCCACATACATCGATGGATTAATGATGCACATAAGGCAAGCTTGGCCAGTTACTAATCTTTCTTTTACCTTGCAATGGACTTGCAATTCACTCGCAACTTTTCGCGGCAAAGCATAAGAGGAAACATTCAAGCGTTAACCGATTATAATGTTGCATGTTGTTGCTTTTAATGTTTAACTTGGATAATTGTCTGAAGTTTTCTGCAATCATTATACAAATTTCTATTTCAATTCTTCCTTCACTGATTTGTCCTTTATCTCAGTTTCACTGTCCTCACTAGAGTCTGGCAAAGAAATATTTTTTGTTATCTCTTTGGTTTCTGTTTGTTTCTCTGCAGAATAACTATTGCCTGCACAATGATTTTGTGAAGAGTTTTGATCCTTTCCTGTATGCACTTCCGCACTGTTTAAAACTTGAGCCTCCTTGATTTCTGAGGTGCCAGTTTCCCCAGATTCTTCTGTTTTGTTTGATTCTGTAGGTGACAGACTGGGTGATTCTGATTGTTGCCGTTCTTCTCCTGGAGAATTTGAATTATATGTACATGTTGCATTTGTATTCTCACATGATCTGGAATAGTGATGGCTGGAAGGATTTTCTGCAGAAGTATCCAAAATGTTGGAGAGGTTTGTTGTATTTATTTCTGCTGTTGCGTTATTCATTCTTTGAGATTCATTTTCATTGTTTTCACTATCATAATTGCTTTTACTGATTTTTTGAGAATCTTGAATTGGTTGCAAATGATTGGGTTTTTGAATTTTCATTGTTGGTTGGTCTTTAGTTCTTTTCATGTCACCCATTTTATCATTCTGGAAGTTAAAAAGATTATGAAGTTAACAAATAAATATGAAACATTTGAACATCAATTTAGCATGAAAATATGTAATACTTTCAAATGAGTTCTATAATTTATTTTGCTACTTTTAAAATCATACTTTCACCTGCCTATAATTGTATGCAGGCTCAATGCATAAACTATATGTAAGGGGGTGGGAGTTAAGCAGCTTGGGCATGTGAGCACATGGGTTGGTGTGGATGTGAGTGTAGGTGAGGGGGTGGCTGTTGCTGTGTGCATGACTGTGCATGTGTTCATCTGTAATATATGCATAATAAATTATATGTTTAATGTTACAAAGCAGAATTAATTTTTTTCATTTAATGAATGAATAATTTTTTAATTGATTAATATGTTGGTTAGTGTGTTATGTAATAGGCGTGCTAGTTCAAGCCCTAGAAAAAGTATGTTTGAACTTTTGAGAAAGTAGGTTTTTGCAAAATTAATTTGGGTTAAAACTTAAAAATTTTGAAACTGATTAATGATAAATTGTCATCTCAAAGGGTTAATGCACATATTAAAAATATGGTGTCCACTTCCAATTAAACTTTAAGAGTTAGTATGTTTTGCCAGTTCATTAAATTTATTTTACTTGGACCCTCATGGTCTGAAATCTTCAGAAATGCTTACATAAAAATTTGGTCTTGAAATGTACAAGGTTATTGGGATATTTGGAGAAAATAGAAATTCTTGTTCATTCAAACTTTCTGACCTTATTATGTTTCGGTTGATCTGTCGATGAAACCGTCACAGATGTCAATTTGTAACCATTGTTGGCACAGCAATGTAAAATATAACAACCATCTCCAAGGCAAGGAACAAGACACTGGTCATCATGAATATTTGGTAAAGCCACAATACCATTTGCATTTTCAGCCTGAAATACAAATTATGTTGTATTACTAAAATTATTATAAAATTACAGTATTGTTTAAGTCAAATTTATGTTACAATATTATAATTTTGTCATTAGCCCACACTTTGAACTACTTGAAGTGATTTTAAGAATAGGAGTAAAGTGTTTTATCACTACCTGAAAAAATTCTGGTTGAATAGTTACTTGAGTAATTCCCTGATTATGGAAAAAGTCAGTTATTTCTTTTGTTATTCTTGAATAGTCCTGTAAAAGTAATACAAATTAAGCATTAAAAATATGATAAAGCATCAGTTCACTGTGAAAAGAGAGAAGTTATGTTCATACGAAATTTGTAGACACACATATGCAGTGCAGACAATATTGTGAATGAAATGCACAATGTTAATGCCATTGGTTTCTTGAAAATAAAATTTGTTTTGTGATGTACATTACTTGGGTTTTCCTTTATTTTTATTTTTCTTGTAAGTGTAACTTAATAATAACTTATTACTGTAAATAATAAACATGTTTTTATGAATGTTTTAATATCAACACATAGAATATGTTTTGCTCACAAATCAATTCTTATTATGTCTTATATCCTACATGGGCAGATCCAGAGACGAGTGGATGTAGTTATATATAAACGCGTTTAACTCCGAGACCGTGTGGTCGGTCTCCATGAAAGCTGGCACATTTACGTGATTTTTCACCCAGAAAGTTAATGTGCTTTTAATTTTGTTGTAACTCCACTAGATGGCTACAGAACAAAATGTCGATTCATTTTAATTCAATTTTCATTCAAACTGCGCTCCACCCGAACTTCGTTTACTGGCTGTTGCCGTGTGACGCAGGGCGAGGCCTGGAAGAATCGGACGGGCGTGCGTGAGTCAAAGACAGAACGACGAAAGTCACGACGTCACGAGTCAAAGACAGACGAAGAAAGACGGAGAGATGCAGAGAGAGATGCAGAGAGAGAGAGAGAGAGAGGGGGGGGGAGAGAGAGAGAGGGGGAGAGAGAGAGAGGGAGAGAGAGAGAGGGAGAGAGACAGAGCGAGAGAGAGCGAGACAGAAAGAGAGGGAGAGAGTCAGAGTGAGAGAGGCAGAGAGAGTGGGAGAGAAACAGTGAAAAAGAGTGGGAGAGAGACACATACACACACAGATATATAAATTATAAACAAGGTAAATTATTTATCATAAAATGCTTTTAGCAAAATTGAAATATGAAGTTTATATGTAATGAATACTCTATAGTTTTAAATTTGTTATTACAATTGTTGAATTCAAAGCTACAAATTGACGGAGGATTAGGGGTATTATATTTTTCATTCTACGATACAAATGTCCAGGACTGAAGAAAGTCGACAGGATGTCACAAAATATGTCTCAAGCCTCTTCTACTTTTTTCTTATTATTAGATTTCTTTCTCTTTTCTTCTTTTTATTTTGATATTTTCTTTCTCTTATTATCGCGCAGTCTCGAGACGCATGCAACGAGCTAGAATATACTATAGAATGTTCAAGCTCGTTGGGCGCATGTAAGCGATCCAAGATCTTTTGTTTCGGGCCCACTGTAATTGCGCGAAATGTCATAACGGCTTACGATCTCTCACTTGGCACCTAGAGTGAGACCTTCCTCCGTCAACAGTTTCCGGTTGCATTGGCCACACTCCAAACGTGGACCATTCGTAATTAAAAGGCTAAGGACAGAACACGCGGGTACTTTCTACTATTTTTTTCTTGTTTCTCAGTTTTATTTCTCCTGCACTTTTTCCATATTAATTTTTTTTCTCTAGACCTTTGTGTGTGTGTGTGTGTGTGTGTGTGTGTGTGAGTGGGGGGCTGGGGGGGCATGGCTTCGTCGATCCGCCACTGCTATTGCATGGGTAACATATTTAACAGCTTGAGTTACGCATCTGAATTTGTTGTGATAAAAAATACGGCATTTTTCTTTGCTGTTAGGGTATTTTTAAAACCTTTTAAAAGTAATTTACTGATCATTTTTCATTATGTTTTAGGTCGTCAAACTCCACCCCTAGTTATATTTCCCTATTCTAGGAATGTTATACACTCGTAAATGCCCGACTGTGAGTCTAGTGTGACCGGTAAATTAAGATAGTTTTGTATTCAAAATGTTTTGGATGAATGTGTTGCATTACAGATTATGTAGAATAACGCAGGATATACTCAGCTCATGTTGATATAAGATTTTATTCGTTTTAATGATTATTCGAAAATATTTTTGCTCGAAAGTTTCGTGACAGTTTAAAATTTTTTGTTCTTGAAATATTTTCGACGGGGGGGAGGTCGTCATCCCCTCCCCCGTGGATTCACACCTATTATAATGTGTGTCTAATTTATCTACAAGATACATTGCACACTTGGCAATTGTTGCGCATAGATTTTAAAGGGTTGGGTACCAGATAGCGCTAGGTGGTCAATGGCAAAAGTGCAGGCAGCAGAATAGCAACTAATGAAATTTGCAGTCCTTAAACCAAACATCTACTTTCAGCAAAAATAGTATTTTGCGTGGAGTATTTGAAATTAATAATTGCAATTTGCTTACCTTGTTATTTAGGAAGATTATATGAGCTGTTGAAAAAACTTTTGAAGCAGTCAAACGCCACACATGAAGATCATGAACATTTAATATATCAGGAAATGCTTTTAACAAATCTTTTCGAAGTGAGTTGATGTTTATAGTGTCTGGTATTGTTTGCAGTAGAATGCTTCCAGATTCACGCACTGAAAATGAAAGAAAACATTAGCAAATATTTTTTACGAATTCCATAAATTTTCATTAAAATCTCAATTTAATTATTTTAGAAGTTTGTTGGTTGCTGCCAACGTTTAATGACATAAATTATTGTCAACACCTTGATTTAATTCTCTACAATTGAAATACATAGTATATAAAAAAACTTAAGTTAGTTCTAATTCAACTGTGGTATCTTTATGCTCCTAATGCTTGTTAGGGAAACTGGATTACATCTCCAATCCTGGAACTAATTCAGGACCGTATTTAAGGTGGGGTTACGGGAGTTTTAGCCCAGGGGCCCCAACAAAAATTAATTTCAAGGATATCATTGAAAAAGTGGTTCAAGAAAAAGTGTGGAAAATTCAGATTGCGTAGATTATTATATTTATAAGTAATATAAACGCTTTGATGCAAACATTTAGTAAGTGTACATTTTTTTCACCTACTACCCTATTCTGTTAGCCCAGGGGCCCCGTGTTTTGTTAATCCGGCCCTGATAATACGCTAGGTAGCAGCTTGGGAGAGGGTGGGGCAAAACCGAAAAGCTATCCCAAACTAAAGAGATTAAGAAACACCTAATGCGGGAAAGTCTCTGTGTTCTGTAGCACAAATACTTTATAAAAATTTATTCACTACTTGCTCAACAAAATATGATTTTAAAGCATGGTCGTTTTGTAAAAAACAAACACTCTTGGCCAAGCCGAACTGTGGTCCGTAACGGATAACATTAGATATGAGCAGTGAAAGAAAATTCTTCTAAAAATAATTAACATAATGAAAGGGGGTGGGAACAGGATAATGTGAGAGACGGACCGACAGACTGGAGCATTTTGGTAAAGAAAAAACAACAACAAACTTTCTGTTACTTGCGTCGAAAAACATGCGTTTATGTCCTTAAAAACCAACCATCTAGACAACGAATTAAGAGCGCCTCCATACATTGGCCGTTAAAATACCTAAGAGTCTATTAAAAATAGTTGTTCGTAAAAATTTTCGTAAATATATATGCATAATGCAACCCCACAGACGAATGAAAAAGTAATCTTAATGGCCGCAGGCCGTTAAGTAACCAAGGGATCTTCAAACTATTTATTAATCATCGAAAGTAGATAACAACATATATAATATTCATACACACAAAATAAATTACACCTACAAAAGTAATTTTCAACTGTTCAATTATAGTATTTTTTAACTTATAATTTCTCATTATAGTAAATCTGAATATTGAACTATTATTTATTATTATTATTAGCTGATCCCTTGCCATTACATTGCTCAAAAGTAAATGCTGTATTAAGACTCTGTACTAACAACCCTCTAGATCGAGAATAATAGCAATTATTAAGTCATGAAAGTGTTAAATATTTATTTTGAATAAGTGATATACTAGAAATAAAAAAACAACAACATTGTATGTAGCAGTTAACCTTCCGGCCTCATCCATAAAGAATAATTTAGATAACTTGTGACATAAGTAACTACTTCGGTATCAGGGAACTCCAAAATTCGTATTTCTATTAAAATCTTGAAACCGATTTTCTGCAGCTTTACATAACTTTATACTAGGTATATTCATCCATATATACGTACGTAGGCAATACGAGAAAGTAAAACTTGTGCACAACATTTATGGTTGGAATCGTTCTGCGGATTTTAACAGGACTGCTATGGTACTAGGGTACGGCACACGTAAGGTGATGGTATAATTGGTGGCTCCAGGGCCGGATTTACGGTCTGCGGGCCCCCCAAGCAGATCACATTGGTAAAACCACCCGCTCAAAATAAAAACAAACAAACAAAAAAGTGTCAGATGGGGAAAAGAAACTTTCCCTAAATGATTTGGGACGGTTTCGCACAAACAAACGTTTTTTTTTCTGCCAGCCTCTATGTAACTAAGATTTGGCGACTTCTCTAGAGATGGGTTCTCGGCTTGAAACAAAACAAAACTAAACTGAAAGGTCAACCCTACGGCCCTCAAGCACGTGCTTGTTTTTCTTGTATGTAAATGCGGGCCTGGCATTTGTAACAACTATTCCCCACAATCTAATCGTCATCCAATATAGAATCTGTGGTGGAAACTAGAGGGTCTTGGAACATCGACCAAATACCCAGGCAGCATTGAGAACAATGGTGAAGAACTGGAACAGAATTTTTCGTGCTCAGACAAGATTGCTCGTGCATTCAATATCATCAAGACTCGCTGTTGTAACCAAGGCCAAAAGGATGCGCACAAAATAGTATGTACGTATGTATACTTTATGGATAGAAGTACGTGTCTCGCGTAAGTCGGTCAAATTAGAAGTTTTGTTGCTCAATCTTAATAAATACGTCATAAGTAAGATCAAGTTTGTCGTACCGAGGTTCATTAATCGTATTTAATCTTTAAGTGTACTTAACATGAATCCCCTGCGTTTTCACAAAAATTCTGATAACTGGATGCATATTTTTTGTTAAAATGTTTTGCTGTAGTAGAGAAAAGTGCGTTTATAAATATTGTTTAGTCCCAATGTCCATTAAAACCACGCACAGAGACACATGCATTTACTTCTCCATTCACTCACTTAAACTTTATACTTTCATGCTCTTACACATAACACACATGATACACATTTACATGCACTTAGCCTTTGGAAATATTTCTTGATTACTTACTGTATGGATAGCTTAATACAAGCAGAGTAATTGCTGACACTATTGATAAGATTGGATCAATATATTTGGCATATTCCTTGTCTATGAGGTATACAATAAGTGCACATACTATGACATAAAGACAACCTGAAACATAAACATATATTTTATCAATGTTTCAATGGTGTTATGATACTTTAAAATTAATAAATATTAGCTGGACCTACGCGAAGATTCTGCATTTTGTAAATCATTGTTTTAAAAGTGAAATTAGATTCAAACTGGAATCGAATTTTGAATGCTTCTAGCAACTCGTTCTATAGAGTGAGAAGTAATAAATCGCCCAGACTATTTGTACAGTATAAACAGTATACTTTGTGACGTTTTTGGACAAAATCGTTTTATTTTGTGTTCAAAAATCGTTCATGAAATGACATCTTATTGCACAGATTTGTACAATATTTTAAGTTATTTGTTCCATCCGAGGGAAAAAAACAACAAAAAATTGCAGCCTTTTTGAGACATTTTTGAAAATATCTTAAAGGAATGTACTGCCAAAAAATCAAAATATCCGCTTCAAATTCTTGGGGCCAGGTCGATCTTCGATCTTCGACCAGGTCGATCGATCGATCGATCAATCAAATTTGAAGAAAATCGTCTCAATGGTTTAGGCGCTAGTGGTGATTACAGATGGACGAACAGACGTTTTGTTGATAACCAATTTTTCGAAATCAAGGACACCCAAAACGGATTCTGACAATGCAAGATGTTAGAAGTAGTAATTTTCTTTAAATAGGAACACGATATACCCCTTATTTCGATTTCAGGACTCCATAATAATAGTTATAATGACGAAAAATCTTTTCTTTCCGCTGCAGCATCTTCTTTACTACGTTAGTAAGCTAAGGAAGCAAAATGCCTCTTTGGCAGTGAAAATTGGAGTGGTGTTAACGGGATAGTCTAAGGTTTTGATTAACTACATTACATATAACCACTTCTTGAACTAAACTTTGGAAATATAATTATTGAAACTCACAACCATTTTTTGAGGTCTTTAGTAGAACTGATTTTTATGTACTAAATAATAGATTTGTAAAAAGTTTGAAGGAACTATGACTATTTACTTGATTCTTACCGACAATATCTCGACACATTTCTCTTGGTCCTTGCCTAAGAGTATACTGAGGCGGAGGAGGAGGTCGTCTTGTTTGAGCTGAAAGGCGGCGTTGACCTTTACGCACAGAGTCTTGATTCATTACGTGATCCAAGACTACTTCTCCATCAGGTGTCACATGGAGGAAACTGGCTTGATGAAATGTATAACCTGGAATTAGTTTTCAAAAGATACCAATGATAATATATTTTGATATTTTCTGTAAATATCTCGAAGAGGAGTGGAATACAAATTTCGTTATCTTTTTACAACGTACTTGTTCATATTTGCACTTGTTATACGTTATATATATATATATATATATATATATATATATATATATATATATATACATAGTACATAGTATGCGAACTCTTTAACACCTGAAAATATGCATACAAATGATCCAAACTCTACTCAAAATCAAAGAAAATGCATTAATTTGTCTTAGGTTCGTCAATTGATTTTGTTTACTAATTAAATGATAGCATGTCTAATTACTTTCTAATGAGTATGTTTTTTAATTAAAAATATCATTTTATCAGCATGCAAGTGAAACTCATATATTAAAAGAACGTGTTTCGAGATCAATCAGGTTGAAGATTCTGTTAAATTCATGTCCTAAAAATATTTTTTAAAGTAGGAAATTAAACTTAGGTTATTTTCTAAGCACACTGAATATAATTATATAATAATATATAATCACTAATATATATATATATATATATATATATATATATATATATATATATATATATATATATATTGCTACATCGTTTTCCGTCTCCCTCCCTCTGTCCGCCTGCCCACCGTCAGTCTCTGTCACCTCTCTTGAGCTGGCACTATCACAGTGGGTTACCCCGAAACCAAATATGCCATCTTGAAGAGCGATACAATTGCTAATGAATTACCCCAAAACCAATTAATTTGCTCTTCAAACTTCCGAGTAATTAATGGTAAACTTAAGATTTAAGATGGCACTACTACAATGTGTTGCCACAAAGCCAAATATGCCATATTGTAGAGCGATGTAATTGCTAAATAATTAATTTAATTGCTCTTCAACCACCTGAGTATTAATTGTGACTGTCAGGCGCGCCTGCCGGCCGGTAGGCTGACGTCACGCAGTGTGCCGCCGGGCCGGGCCGCCAGCGTGCCAGACCACCGCGCCTCTGCCCACTCCCCGGCTGACTGCGGCAGATTTAAATGAAATACGCGGACTGGCCGAGAGCTAAATTGTTTAATATTGAATATTCGGATAAACATTACAACAGTTGTTTACATACCATGAATATCAAGAAGTTGTTTACATACCAAGAATATCATAACGCAACAGGACCCTTTGGCAATTTTTTAGCGGCTATTTAGTTTTATGGTGACCCTTTGGCAAATTTTTAACGGTTATTTGTTTTTGTGATAACCCATTGTGGTAGTGCCAGCTGCTAACTCACCATTATGCAAAAACGTGAAGAGCAAAAATACTTTTTGCCTAATGAACTTGCAATTAAATAGTTCAAAATGGAGACATATTTGACTTTGTACTAAATGATGATAGTCCTAGTTTAAGAGGGGTCTGTCGTACTGTCTGTCTCTGTCTGTCTGCCTATGTCTGTCTGTCTGTCTATGTCTGTCTGTGTCTCCAAACATTTTGTCAGTCTTTTAAAGAACCAAAGAAGAGAAGCCATTAGGTCAAAATAAAGAGTAAATATCCAAGGGTATAGGCCTATACCCTTGGATATTTACTCTTTATTTTGAGCTACATTATTTACGAATCTAGAATTAAGCAAATCCCTTTACCATATATCCTTACCTCCTATAAAGAGATAGCATAAGCCATTGATAAGCAATCCAACACAGCCCAGTACAAGGACTGGTATAGGGTGATGCATAGCATCATGATGTTCAATGTGTATGAGAGTTTGGAGAGCTTCCACAATTAGAGAAAAACAGAGTGATGTAAGAAATACACAACCAATTAACATCACCAATACATCAATGCGAGCCCATCCAAAAGTATTCTTGAGCCTCCGTTCTGAACTACTGCCACTGTGATGGTGGTGATGAAGCTGATGTTTGTGATGTTCATTTTGAAAATGTTTGTTGTGGTGAGCAGAACACTGAAAAGTAAGCAAAAAATAATGAGGCCTGGAACTTCTACTTTCAATGTCATATTAATGGAATTTAGAGAAGGCATGTTTTGTACTGAATTTCTCTTACCAATATATTAATTTTTATTTACATATGTGTGATACACAATGTATCACTATTACAATACTTTTTTTATAATATGAGATTTACAATACAAATCATACTGCATCACAAAGTAATATATTATTTATATGAAAATTGTAAAACTTAAGTCTTTTGATGAGAAATTATTTATTAGCATTACTTTCGTATTACTCAGATTACCTATCCAATCTCATATGACAGCTATCAGCTATCCAAAAACATACAACATTATTTCATGATTACCGTGAAATTGAAATGATCAAATGGTTCCTTGCATTTTATCATCATGAACAAATAGGGGTCGGTTACTTAGGCCTACTATAAATAAATATTGAGTGTATGGAAAAGGTGTGTCAATTTAAACTTGATTTAACACCAAAGATACTAACAAAATTAAATTACATTTGTTTTACATGCTTCATGCAAAATGGATTAGTAAATAATACACCTTCATGCAAAAACGAAAAGGTAGTATGTACTTACTGTAAAACACAACTCAAATATTCAAAGTCCTTAAAAATTACCATTAAATTTTATATGCTTGAAATTATTAGATGCTATCATGGCATAATTATTATTCTTAAACCATTGATACTACCTGGATAGCAAGGCAATAGATTTTAGTTCTTTTTTTTAGTTTCCTTTTTAAATGAAAAGAAAAAGTGTTACTTAGAGATGTTTGAATGAAACAGTAGCTTCTTCATGCAATGTAAAAGTATTTGTTGTGGTAGAATCTTAGTTAATGAAATATTAAAGGAAAATTAGTAGAAGAAAAACCAAACTTTAGCATTCTTAAACAGAGAGGGAAACTAAATAGAGTAAAATATTACTGACTAGAAAATTAATTAATCGGCATTGTTACAATTTATAAATGGAACTCCAAATAATGTATTTGTTTAATGACAAGTAGGTATGGGAAAAAGGTTCCCTCATCTTTTAATTTTCAAAATTTCATCCTTGATGTAGAAATGTAATTAGCTGGATTGTATTAGACAATTAGTACAATAAATTGCTTATTTTTCTTTAGTTTCATGCATAGATGAATATACTCATGTAAATGAAACACAATATAAAAATTAGTTTTAGTTTTAAACATTTTTTTATGTAAAAGTTCATAAATGTTCAAAAAATGTAGCTTCTTACCTATAAAAAATCATCTGCAAAATTGCAACAAGCAAAGATGAGCAGTTGACGTCTTCAATATTTTGAATCTCATTAAGATTTCACTATTATGTTAACTATTCTACTAATTCAAAACAATTGTTTTTATAAATTTTCACGTTTTTAATTCGAACTGCCCATGCTGTGTTTTTGTATTCCCTTTGGTTTACACATACTCTTGTGAACACTAAAAGATTTTCTTAATCCTTCTTATAAAGTTCCTAATCTAATAATTACCCACGTAACTATTTACGGGCTAAATATTATTTCCTCTTCACAATAAGACTCAATAATTATTACCCTGCTGCTTCTCCCCCTTGACAACTCGTTCAAATTTTACTGTATTTGATGTTAAATGAATAAAAATACATTAATGAAAAGCATAAAAAGTAGCATTTTCTACAATGACATCAAATGACCATCATTTAACTATTTTGTTGCTCATAAAAATATGTTGCAATATTCAATCATGAGGTTTAGGTGGGAAATGTGATACCCTTACTGTAAAATGATTATATAAGCCTCTTTGAAGAGATGACAATGAAAATTTGAAAATTACCAAAATACACCTTTTTCAAGAGGGAGGTGAATCATTTTATGTTGAAAAACAAATATACATAAATCAATAGATAAGAACTAATTATTATGAACATGGTAAGATTGTCATATCAATCATTTGCTATTATCATATGTGAAAATAATTAATTGAAAACAGACTATGAAAAATTGTCCTTTGTGGTTTTCAATATGAGTCCTTCAATTTTAAAAGTAATGCAGATATGTGTTCTCAAAATAATAATGCATTGTATTTAGAGGGCTACAGGAAGTAACATGAACGCACTACAATCAATTTAACATTGATTAAATAAATATTGGTTATGTATTGAGTTCAAAAGAAGATGTTTTATTAATCTCTTTACTTCAAAAGCAAAATCTAATTTTATCGTATATATTAAGTCATTTGGTCGTGCCAAACGGTAAAACCACCCTATAGCTAGTAGCAATAAGCCTATAATTATCCCTAAAGAGATATTCTCCAACTGCATAAAACATACTTTGGACTTGTCATTAAAGTTCATTGCAGTTCCACGCAAAGAAAAAATATCGTAAGGAAAGATCTTAGTGGAGTTACTAATGATTTTAACTCTCAAGTGCAATGATCGTGCGATGCAGAAAGGCGTGTAAACTCTCCAACAGCTCAGGGAGAAGTACAGTAGCCTGAGGCCGTGGAAAGCGACGGGTCTGTCGTTCAGCTTACCCCTGTAGATTCATGCTTGTGGCAGGTGAGCGCGGGTGGCTCGGCGCTGCCCCCCGGTTCCTCCTCGCCCTCTGCACTTGCGCTGCCGTACTACACACACAACGCTACACTCAGGTAAGAGAGAACACACACAAGAGAATGTCCTCTGACCAAGGGCGCCCAGAGAAAACTAGGGGCTTGGGGGCAGTTGATCCATGGGGACCTCTCATTTCGAACAAAAAATTCCCTCCTCCGCGTTTCATAAACAGAATTTATTTCTCCATGCATCAGAAATGACTTATAGTGAAACATTTGGATTAAAGATGAATACATTTTTCAATTTTTTAATGAAAAAGAAAATAACAAAAAATTGGGTCCCCCATTAAATCGGGGCCTGAAACAAATTGTTCCGGCTACCCCCACCCCCCGTTCTGGCCGCCCCTGGCTCTGACCATACATTTTCAGATACCAGAGAGGAACAGATATTATACATAGAAATATTTAGAAGGTGATTGTTAGTCCACAGAGAAAACAACATACATTGACAAACTTAAAACAACTAACGACAAATGTATTTTATGTTGTTATTCTAGCGCATATCTTGTTAAAAGCGATGTAGCTGCTTACACACGCAGGTCCAACATCAGCGCAAAATGTATAAAAAGTAGTATTGTATGGGGATTGAAGATGTATTCAACATCTTGAAATTACATCCTTAATTGCGCTTTTCAATATTTTCAGAGGGTAACTCCCCTATCTTCTATCATTGTTATAAACTGAAATGAGATCTTTTGGGACAATTTTCATTCCAAAGATTCGATAAGATCGCCATGTCTTCAAGTCACATTCTGTGAGACTTTTTTGGTAAGACCGCCACGTCAACCAATCAAAACCCGAAGGCATATTATTACCTTCGAAGTCTGTGAAATCGTGCCCGCTTTCTCGAGCCGAACACTCAGCTGCAACAGCGCCGCAGAATTTTTTGGGCTCATTTTTAGGCGAATTTCACATGTTGAAAAAGCAGAACACTAACACAACACCAAACAATTACAGAAGCAAGAGAACACGGTCTGCTGTCAGAATAGCAAAATAGTTAAAGTTTGCATACCCTGTGCTGCGGTGCTGCTTTGTAAGACAAGTGAACAGCGTACTGCACTTAACTAGATCTGCGCTAGAATATCCTTACGTGCTTTCAGGGTTATCATAATTATCATTACCTATTTCCAGTTTTTCATCTCCGCGAGGTAAATAAGTAAGTTTTATCACAACACATTAACTTAAAAAAGTACAGATGTAATATCAAAAGGTAATTCAATAAAGGTAAATAGTGATAAAGATAATTTCATGCATTATTAAAATAAGGCCCGAAACACAAATTATTACGTCAAGTAGACTTACTTAAAACTTCTCTCGTAAGACTTTTAATAAGTCTCGTTCATCACTACTTTTCACATTTTTCATCCCTTAAAATAGTACTTTTATGAATTCATGAAGAAATATTAGGGGAATTAAGGGTATTAATGGAATGCAATATCCATCCATTATAAAACCACTTTTTTAAAATTTTATATAAAATAATGTGTTTTTAACTCAAGGAGAACAAAACATCATTACCTACCCCCTAAGTAAAATTTTCAGGATCATGCTGGAATGTTTAATTGCGTAAGTGCGATTCTCTTGTAGGAGTTCGACTCTAATATTGGTTATACCCAAATCAATTATTTTATACTTTCATTACGCTTTGATTCAAGTTTTAATACAATTCTTTTGAATGTCTTGGGCGAAACAGAGTTGTACAGCTCTTCAATGCAGAACAATGACACTCAAAATACAATGTAATTATAATCTTTATTTTTTCAGAGCGATCTAAATTTAATTTCATTTATACAATTTTCCCCAAATTTGCAATATTCGAAATCTAGTAACGCATATAGTTTAAAGATGCTTAGAGCTAACACAAAATCTTCAGTGCCAGTCAGGGAAAGTGTACAGAAAGTAGGGTCAATTGCAGGAGGGTGAGTTCCACTAGTTGAAAATGTTGTGCATTTCTGACTGTCACTTCTTTCAGATCTATGAAAAATAATGAAAATATACTAGATAATAGAAATCCAAATATACTTTTTTCTACTTCTCCAAGACTGAGATGTTATTCCTTCTTCTTTATTTTGTTTTATTACTATTTTGGGCAAAATAGAGGGTTCACTTAATGTATCATGTAGTGGTGATTCAACACGACTGAAGGAATGTAGTTTGAAATTAAAGTTGCCATGTACCGTCGTATAAAGAATTGAATTGACGGAAGAAACCGTTTTATATTTTTTCTAATAAAGTCAGCAAGAAGAAAATATGATCATCACCCTTTTGATCTCTTCACTGGCAAATTTGGTAAGACAAAAAATACCATGTTATTCTGAGAGGTTCTTTTCTGATGGAACTTGTGATTCGATATCGATATACACGCCAGGTAGCATATTTCCTCCCCTCCAGGTATATCTCCCAGTCCAGTTGTAAACTCTCGACGTGTGTAGTGTATGTGCTCAGTGCATGTAAGAGTAAGTGTGTTTGTGTGTGCGCGTGTGTATGTGTAAGAGAAGACGATGGAACAAGGATGAGGAAGGAAAGATCACGTGTGGTCCATGGTGCGTTTGTTAGTGAACTGATTCGGTATTCTCATTAATGGGAGAAACCACGGGAACCTACCGATCAGAGCAGCCGGTCGCTAGGATTATCCTCTAGTCGGATTGGGTCTACCTACGCCGCTAGTGCCGAAAATACCCCCATAAACAGAAATGTAGCCAAGGACCTCCCGGTTAACGATACTGCAGAGACCACGGTGTTGCCACTGTGCTATCGCAAGCGATCACTTTTGTAGTAAATGAATGTAAATCATCTGCGACATGTGCGACAGAACAAATATGTTTGAACCACAACAATTATGTGTGATGCAAGGAGGCCCTCGCCCCCTGAAAATAAAGGAGTCCCGTTTACCCCCACGTAATAAAATATTTTATTTTATTAAATATGATAAAATTCTTATTTTCCCCTTTTTAAGCTGCCAATTCGGGGAATTGATTTACGTAATTACGAGGAAAAGTTTTCCAAACCTCAAAGCAACTCTGAGAACTGTCCAACATAAAATCACTTGTATTAATTTTGTCATTTAAGTCGTAATTTCATTCTTCTTGAAGTATGTTTTATTTAATTCCTAGTAAAATATGTCATGAGAAAATTAAAAAAAATCGGCTGTACGGTTTAGGCGCTTGCGTCAACCATAGACGGACAAACAGTTTGCCGGCAGTAGAATTTTTAGTATAAAGGACACACAAAGCATGGATTCAGGCTATACGACATGTTAGAGGATTCTTTTCTATATTTAGAAACAGGATTTATCCACTTTTTCGGTACCAGGGCCCGGCAATAAGAATTTTTCTGCCGAAAATTCGCCGTTTTCCAGCGCACGAATATGTAACTCTCTCTTCTTACTAAGTATCCGAAGGCGAGAAAGAAAAAATATATAATGGAAAAAGAGGTTCAGAGGGGCCCAGAAACGTAGTTATCCCCTCTCTTGTTATATACTGCTATTACTCCTACGCCGTTCATTACTCTCGAATGTGAATCTAGCTTGCTGAATGCAGCCTGCGTTACGGCGAATGACGCTTGCGGTGTAGTGTAACAGAGCCTCCGTGCAGTACAGCACGCTGCGAGTAAAGCGGGTCGGGAGAGGTCGTAGCCCGCACGGGTCAGCGGTGGGCTGCGACATCGATAATGAAAAAACGATGTTACCAAACATCGATGTTCAAAATTAAAACATCAATGTTCAAAATGCATCGACTAAAAACCATTGATGTTTCTCAACATCGATGTTTTGAGTTTGCTTTAGTAACCTCTAACATTAAAGTCACGTGCATTAAACTTTAATATGTGTGTTCCTGTTTATCAATTCGTCGTATAAGGGTACGAGAAAAAGAGGCAGTCCCGACGCCCACAGCGTATTTGTTGTCCACATCTCAATGTGCGAAAAGAATATGAAGAAACAGGAAATACAATGGCATGGAGGTCATCCCGAGCGGGAGAGTTTGGTCGATGAAGGTAGCACAAACTGCGTTCCTTTGGTTGCAACACATGAACTACAGTGTTACCATCAGTTATTTCATGTTTTAACTTTTACAATATAGTGTTCACGGGAATTTTTCATTCAGAAACAAAACATCAAAGAAACAACAACATGGATGTTAAAAAACATCGGCGTTAATACATCGATGTTTCTACAAAAACATCGATATTTTAAAAACATCAACATCGACGTCGCATCTGTAGCTAGGCGCGATGTAGGCCGCTTCGCCCGGTACACCGCGCTGCGCCGAGCGGGCCGCGCCGCCGCCGCCGCAGCAGCAGCAGCCTCCTGCTCCATTGACGGCCGCTGCGGCGCGGCGTAACGGGACCGCCCCCCTCCCTCCCTCCCTCCCGGGCCATTCATGCGGCGAGAAGAGGAGTGCGCGCGAGCGACCGGGCCGGAAGGCCCGGCGGCGGGGTCAGGGCCCGGCCTGGCCACTGCTTCACGCACGGGGGGTTCTTGATTGCAGGGGCGGGCGTCTGGAGCAGCTCAATCCACGTTTTCCGATCTCCTCTCTG
>BOPP01000271.1:1002104-1060143 GCA_017312745.1 Gryllus bimaculatus
CCTTTCTTTTTTTCTTTCCTTTTTCTGTCTTCTTCTTCTTCTTCTTCTTCTTCTTCTTCTTCTTCTTCTTCTTCTATTATTATTATATTATTATTATTATTATTATTATGATTCCATTTGCCAAACAAATTTATATTTCAACAACAGTTACATTTATGTTTAAAAAAAAATAATTTTGTACATTTCGGGCTCCACTGAAAGTGGGGAACCTGGGGCAAGTTGCCTCCAGTTGCCCTATCTGGCTGATTGAATTGGTCAGTTCCCGCTTCGGCTATTTTATATTAATGTTTCCGGGCACTTTATGGCCATCGTCCCGTTTAGCTGCAGTGCTCTTTTATTCCGAGAGGTAGCGGTATCTCTCTCTGTTGGAATGATTTGGTTCGACATCAGCCCACACGTTAGAGCGTGCTGGCAGATTCCACCTCCAGGTAATCTCCTCGACAGGGCTCTTTTGGCCCTCAAGCGACAAATCAGGGGGCTTAAATAAACGAACTTTAATGCAACTTTGAAATAGCGGCGATTTGGACGCAGCTAAGAAGTCACGTACATGCCGGGTATTAATTTTCTCAGTCACGTTTTATCAGGTTTACTGCTTTTTTTTCACAGATACGCACACTCAGTGCTTTTCAAGTTATTTTACCCTTATTTACAACACATCATACTATCACGTGCACGTATCTCTGAACACTCTGAACACAGCGCCCCCCACTTCCTCACTCCGTGCCCAATACCACACTACACCCCCCGCCTCGGCTTACACGCCCCCAGGCCCACACCCACCACCGTCCCGGAAGCTCCGCGTCCACGCCACGATGCCGACGTGAGCTCAAAGCGACCTGGCAAGCCTGGGCACTTGTGCCTCGGCTTCGATGCCCGGCGGCCCCATGGGACCTCCCCGTCTTCCTGCGCCGCTGACCGGCTTCTCGTTCCTCACGTGACTCTGCGCCTGCAGTTCGTGTAGCTTCTGCGAGAAGCCGCGGCGCCAGCGCCCGCGTCCGTGAACGCCCACGCGTAGTGGAACCCCTGGAGCGAAGTAGGTTCGAAGGAAACTCACACTTCGCCAGCCCGGCGCGATTCGGCAGGAGCCAGCGAGCTCGCCATGCTTCCACACCCGCGGGAGCGCGTGCGCGCCCTCTCCAGGCGGATCTCCTCGGCAGCTGATAGCTCTTTTTTAAAATTTGTTTAAAGGGGACGTTGAGCGCACTTATAGAGCTAACCCCCGTTACAAGCCTCTAGGGGCCGCTGAGAAAGTTTTCTGTCACGTCGGTTACAGTCAAGAAAGGGAATCACAAGACAGTAGCGTGCTTCGCGCTTCGCGACCCGCGTCATCACCCATCGGACAAATGGGAAAGAAGAAGAATCGGGGTAAGGTTTAAGACGCTTCCACAGGTTGGACTAGCCTCTGTGAACCATGTAAACTCCAATTTTGCCGTAAACAAATTTCACATGGGGCTCTAAGGGGAATCGAACTCGGAATCTCAGTGGTGCAAGTGACTTTCGCCCTGACTACGAGAGCACCTGGGCTTATGCCAAGGCGTTCAAAGGTTAACTGCTTCTATAGTGAAGCTCCAGTTGATGAAGGGGAGAAGATGGCGCTTCGTTTACGGTGCACCCCAATCGGTTCTCGACCAACCATACCCGGCATGTAGGGTTGAGGCCTAAGCGCCCCGCCGAAAGGTTTTTTCGTAAGCATGCGACGTAAGGTGCATACAGCAGGCGGTGAGGAGGAGACACTCGTGGGGGCGGAATGCGATCCTGTGAAGCTATGGGCAGGCAAGAAGGGAGGTGGTCCTTCCATTCTATGTGGTGAAAATCTAGACGTGCTTCTGTCAACAGAGGCCACGATTGTAAGTCGGGCCAGTAATCGCGCTTGTGACTAAAGAAGCCAGCCCGCACACACATGCGTTAACCCTGGGGGTTTGCTCTGAGCGGCATAAAGTTAACTACCACGAGTTTTGTTAAGGTTTAGGAGCCAGGCGTTGCATTTTAATCAACATTTATTTGCATAACTAAACAAAATACTCATCAACTTTACCGAAGTTTGCATAATTCAATTTATTGCAAACTGCGACAAACCAATTATTCATTTGAATTAATATTTTAGCTTCATTAAATTATGAAAATTAAAATCCTAATTGTTATTTTCCTCTCAAAATATTTCTTGGTGCCAGTCGAGTAGTAGTACAACTATTTCATCGTAAAGGATTATGTTTTGCTAACAGCTTCCGCCAATTTACTTTTTAAAAATTATGTTTAGTTAGCGCTTAATTTTTAACTAGCGCGAGACTCGGGTTATCAGGGCCGCTCTTCTGTCTGCACAATGCACAGTTCGTAACCTCCTTTCACCATGAGCGGGGAAAGAGGGTGGTCACGCGGCGCGACCAAAGAGACGATTTGAATTTTGCTCATTGAGGCTTAATTGAAATTGCGTATGCTTTTACATGCAGTAATCTACTACACGGAACAGTCGGATTTACTTCCCATCCGAAGAAAAGGCGTAGAAAGTTTTCGGATGTGCAATCGCGAACGGGTACTTAAAGTCTGATGCTGCTACACCGTTATGCCACGAAGCCTTTGCGTTTCTGCTTCTGTAGACTGTTCAGGAGAGAGTCAGGTGTTTCTATTAGATGTCCAATTTGAAAACGACTATAATTTCCATGTATTCTTGTAAACTTGCATTGCAATTTGTTCTGGACGCATTTTCTTAAATAAACCCGTAATGTTCCCATTCAAAAAAAGGCTTAGTGTTATCGTCTTTAGTTACTCCTCTCGTGCAAGGGAAACGATTGGAATCAGCGAATGCTGCGTAAGTTGAAATTGCGTAGGATGCAGCAAATTTGAGGGGAATGATTAAAATTAGGAGAAGAGGCGAGAGAGAGGAGGAGAGAGGGAAGAGATAGGAGAGGGAGGCGAGAGAGGAGGGAGAGAGGAGAGAGAGGGAGAGAAGGGAGAGAGAGGAGAGAATGGAGTGGAGAAGAGCAGGTAAGGGAGAGAGAGGAGAGGAGAGAGGGGTGGAGAGACGAGGAGAGGAGGAGGAGAGAGAGCGGAGAAGAGAGGGAATGAGAGGGAGAGAGAGGCAGAGAGAGAGAGGTGGAGAGAAGACGGGTGACGAGACGAGGAGAGAGGAGGGAGAGAGAGGGAGAGAGAGGAGGGAGAGAGAGAGGGAGAGAGAGAGGGAGGAGAGAGAGGGAGAGAGAGAAACAAAAAAAGACAAGGAGAGAGATAAAAATGCAGTAGTATACTGCATTAACTCTCATTACTCATCGTTTTGATAGAAGAATCAACTTCATTAAATAACAATTTTTTTTAGTTGTTATGAATCTAATTTCCGCGACGCAGAACTCTTGTGACCGAGTTAGAACGTCACAATATAATAATGGAACTCTGTATTTGTTGCTTCGTTCGCGATCATTTGCCTCTTCGTACGCGGTCATCGCGAGTGTCCAAATATATTCAATGCGCCTCTCGACTTATTCTGCCGAGGCCCAGAGCGCTCATCTAGCGCCGAGGTCGCAGGGCAATCAGACCGGAAGTGCCTGAATCACTGCTGTTGTCGGAGGCAGACCGTGTCGAGTTCCATACCGCCGCCGAGCAGCGGACAGCCAAATGACGGAGGCAAAGCGCGTTTTAAAGGATGATGGTAGATTACAGCACTTTCCTGCGTACAATGTTCATTTTAATACAATTTATTTGTATTATGATAGTTACCTCCCGCAGGTATCAGGAGAAGAAAGTCACTGCCAAAACATTTTTCTTGCTTGTTTCTTCTTTATTTTACAAAAAATCAGCAGACAAATAATACTTCATTCGTCTTTATTAATTTTTTTGGTATTTTTAAATTAAAAAACACTACAATTTTGCCTGAAATATCTTTCAAAATTGTGCCATTCACGACAGTTTCGCTAGTTTATTTTAAAATGTTCTATCTACTGCGTTTGTTGCCAGAGCAACAACAAGAGCTGCAGGTTCGAGCACGGGTGGGCGTCATCCAGATTTGCTTGGATTTCTTTTCTGGAAATGATAATGTTCGGATGACGACGAAATGTCATGTATGCACGATGAGTAATCGAATCATCGTTCGTCACGAACTAGCGCTTCGGGGGACGATGAAATCTGATCCATCAGAGAGGAAAATTCCACTGTCTGGAATAAGACCCTCAAATCGATTCAACGTCCCAGCTCTCTTTTGAGGAAAATGGCCAAGAATGTGCACGTCAGCTAAAAGTGAGTTGTAAAAGGAGCGAGTTAAGATAAGGATTCGAGATAGAACCATCGTAGAGTTTAATGGAGGGCTCAGGCGTTTGCGCTAACACTGTACATGGAATCCATACCCTGTCACAAAGAAGTTTCTGCTACACATGCTATTTAATGTGTACAAAATCACGGCGTGGTACATCCTTTACATTAGAAAATTGGACAATACAATAGAATGCTCTTAGTCTTGAATTTTGGATTCATTCTTTAATTCCATGTCCTAAACACATCGCTAGCTGTTCTGATTATTGGGAAATTACGATTTTCTTGTGCTTTTCTGTGCTTAAATCAAATTTAGCTTTTTATGATCTTTAATTATGTCAAAAGGTCGAGTGCTTGAAAGGTTTTAAAGAAACGTGTGAGAGGACGGATTGGATGAATGCTTAAGATGAAGCGAAGAAATATATTACGTTCGATAAATTTATTTTTATCACCTTCGAATTGAAAGCAGGTGATCGATTAGTGGCAAATCACGTCGATTGGTGGACTGTGAGTTCTCCACCCACTGTAAGAAGGAAAGGGTACCGCAATGGCGTCAAGCGGAAACTGCATGGAATTTACAAGAATCATCTGTTATGATTTGTAAGATACAAACAAATATTGCCTTCATTGCTTGAAAATTATCACTATAATTTTAGACAAATATGATGAGTTTTTTAATGCAAGAGTTATTGATGAAATTGAATAATTACTGAATTAGGTGGAGTATTTATGAAATAACATTTAAATTTTGTTGACTTCTAATGACCAAATCTACTTATTGAAAACGTCACTTAGCTTCATTCTGACACAATTTTAGGTAACGAACAAAATATCTCAAAATATATGCGAAATATACATCTCTTGTAGTCTGGTACGTTACAATAAGTCAATCGCAAGTAGCGTCATAACTCGTGGTAGTGGTTTTGAAGAGCCAGTTGACACATTATGAGGGTTCGTATTTTTCCTACCTACCTCTTCATAATTCTGCATTCGTTGGTCCACGATCATGTGGGACTAATTGTAAATTGAGTCGTATTTCGGAAAGGGTTAGCTTAGTAGTGGGTTCAAGAAGGAGAGCCAGGGAGCTATAACGCCTCCACAAACCAACATATTTGGGAATAAATAATTCACATTTACTAACGGTAAGATATTTCTGCATTACTGTAAAAAAATGTACATTAAAGTAAGTATCATGAACGCATATTACATTTAATGTACACATGTACTACATTAGGATGCAAGAGTCAAAGCTCTATGGTCATATCTGTAAGGAAGTAAGGTACGATCTTGATGGGCGGGTGATTAAAAATAAATGATAGGAATGATGTGAGGCAGGTGAAGCGGGGGAACCTCTACATTAAATCTACACTGATTTTAATTTATGCATTGAATTTAACGTACAAATACAAAAAACCTCTTTTTAATGTTCAGGTAAGTCATGTTTCATGTAGATTAATATATTAATTTTTAATTAGATTTAATGGCATAACCGACAGTGTAGCCGATATATCGATAGTTTTACATTCAAAGGAGTGATATCATTTTGAATATACATACTTTTATGCCAAGACAACAATAAAAAGTGTTATTTTAAAGATATGTATGGGGGATTGTCTCTGCGTGGGCCCACCTCTGAGCCGAGTCCCGAGCCTCGCAAACTGCGCTTAGTGGGGCGGTGCAACGCGGGAGGTCGCGTGGAGAAAGCAATTTGCGCCTGTTAAGAGGCGGCCATTGAAGCAGGCGCTCGTACGAATGACTTATCAGCGCTGCAATCTCTTCAGCCACAATCGACTCCAATTTTGAAAAAAAAATCTTTCGTTGAGAGCGAGTGCGAAGTGAAAAGCTGTGAAAATTCATTGAAATATAATTTTCCTATTACACATATTTATCGTGGACTTTATTTCATTGAATAAATCGCGTATGCTCATCATTGGAGATTGCACAATAATATCATCACACTTGCAGCTCGTTCAACTTTCACGATTTTATTCTACATCCCCGGAACCCTCCCTATCAAGGGATACGTTTTGTCACTAATATTAGCGGTAGATGCGTTGGCATATGAGAGTATGCAAATAAAGGCGAGGAAGTTCTAGGATTAAGTGGTCACGGAGGACTTTGATATCAACTTATTTGCGGGAATAAGAATTACTGGCTGGATGAGAGAATTTGGTGATTGACCTTTCGTGTGTTCAGTTCCAGCAACTCCGCCTGAATATATATATATATATATATATATATATATATATATATATATATACATATATATATATCTAGGTGGCGTAGGGGGTTTCAGGGGGTTCCAGGGGGTTCCAAGGGGTTCTGACGTAGATCCATAACTATACACCGGAAACCGCGCGCGATTGTTTCTTCCCACTTTTTTACCACTTTAATTCCCAGGGATTGACAAGTACAAACTGCTGATCTCCCAGTCCCTTATGATCCATCCCCCTGGGTCTAAAAGAGATGCAGCAAGTGAGCGATTTGCTGTGAGCAGTTTTCGACCGCGTAGTGCCGTGATGCGCGACCCACTTGCTCGCCTCCCGCTCCTCCTCCCCCCCCCGCCGTGCGCACCGCCAGCTTCCACAGCGTCAGTGCAACAATCGGCGGGCGCGGCGTTTTCGAGGACGGTGGGCATCTGCGAGGCGGCAGTCGCGGCTGCATTCGTCGTTAAAATAACACTTTTTATTGTTGTCTTGGCATAAAGGTATGTATATTCAAAATGTTATCACTCCTTTGAATGTGATACTATCGATATATCGGCTACACTGTCGGTTATGTCATTAAATCTACCCTCATAATGAACCCTCATAATGTGTCAACTGGCTCTTCAAAACCACTACCACGAGTTATGTCGCTACTTGCGATTGACTTATTGTAACGTACCAGACTACAATAGATGTATATTTCGCATACATTTTGAGATATTTTGTTCGTTACCTAAAATTGTGTCAGAATGAAGCTAAGTGACGTTTTCAATAAGTAGATTTGGTCATTAGAAGTCAACAAAATTTAAACGTTATTTCATAAAAACTCCACCTAATTCAGTAATTATTCAATTTCATCAATAACTCTTGCTTTAAAAAACTCATCATATTTGTCTAAAATTATAGTGATAAATTTCAAGCAATGAAGGCAATTTTGTTTGTATCTTACAAATCATAACATATGATTCTTGTAAATTCCATGCAGTTTCCGCTTGACGCCATTGCGGTACCCTTTCCTCGCCTTTTGTCAATACAAAACATGCTCAGTTGGGACTGGAGATCTCTCTTCCCCCAAAACTCGTTGAATATCATAATCAGGAGATGGACGTTTTTGTCAGAGGAGTCATTTATTTTCGCGACTCCGAACCCAACCGAATTGCTCGCCTATTCTATAGAAAATATTTTTAAAAGGTAACCTGCTATGGAATTGTGAAAGAACCGTCAATTCCCGAGAGGTATCGTGAGGATGAAAGTAAGCCATATAGGTTCTGATTATAAATTACGGATGCAAATATGGTGAGTTACTTTAACGTACATAACATATATACGTGTGTTTCGTATGTTAATCACTTAATGTAAACAGTGGCGTGCCTTAGAATTTTTGCGTAGATGTGGCGAATATCCGGGCCTATCCTTCTGAAACTACTGGGAGATGAGGTATTTGAAATGTTTTCAGTACGATGTCTTTTAAGCACTCAAACTGTGCTCATTTCTCTGGTAATATTTCTCCACATTCGTTTCAATAAATCTTCTGTTCACCTTAAGCCTAGACTTAAATTTAAATTGTTAC
This sequence comes from Gryllus bimaculatus, assembly GCA_017312745.1. Taxonomy (NCBI): domain Eukaryota; kingdom Metazoa; phylum Arthropoda; class Insecta; order Orthoptera; family Gryllidae; genus Gryllus; species Gryllus bimaculatus. The sequence goes on from BOPP01000271.1 coordinate 1,010,118, forward strand.
CATGAAGTCGCTTTGTCAGCTTTAACATGACATTATCGCCGTAATTATAGTCTAATATTTATTAAGTTCTCAAATTAACGGTGTATAAAATAAAATAGTTCTTTATTTCAGTTTGGAGTACAATTAAAGTGAACGAATAATTAAATTGATTAAAGCATATTGGCTATCGTCAACCTAAAGAAAATGAATATGGACTCTCATTGTCACATCTTAGAACTCTGCTTTGTTAGATATTTGTGAGTCAACTATCATAATTTCCGAATTAAAATCGAATCGTCTTATTTCAAGATAATAGTGAAGAATTCCACCGATCACTCAGAATTATACCCTTACAACTCCATTATATATATACACACACATATACATATACATACATACATACATACACATACACACATTATAGTCACACATATTCTTTAACTTTGACTCCTAACTAAAAGCAATAAGTTGACTCATTTTGTAAAAAAGTTCAATTTGTTTTAAATGCTCCTAGAGAAAAAAACAGAAAATTTTATTTTTTATTAAAAACGTACGTGGCACGTAGAGAAACACCACTTTTAGGTAAAAATTGGAAGCATGGAGCACTATAAGCATTGTGAAGATGCAATGCTCACCAAGGATATAATAATTACTATTCACAAGGCCATTTCTGGAGTTCTGGATTTTTGATGACGCGTTTGATTGCAAAAACTTGAAATTACGACGACCTGAATTAAATGTGTCATGTCTTGGGACCTCTGGGTAAGTGTGAACTTCGAAAAATATTGTAACTATTTCAACTTGCATACACAACGGAAACACACTTGTATACACGAACCGTTATCTCCCACAAACATGAATACGTGTATTCATATTTTCATACGCATTGGCCTTCTTGGAAAACAATCATTATTTTAATCACCCTGAACGAAATCGAAGAGAAAGATAGGCTGAAGTAGCGGCACCGTCGCAAGTCATAAACAAAGTACCGTCTTTTTTGTTCGTACTGTTACACCGTGATGAAAAGACAAGAGATGAGCGCATCGATTTAGCCAATGAACTTCAGGAACCAAGGTGTGTTAGTATTAGCGGTCATTTTAAATGTATCCAGGTCCTAAAATGATCACCTGATTACAAGTCATTAAAACATATGACGCATTAAAAAAATTGCATATTTTATTTCATTTATACCTTCATCGTGTTATATTTAATTGTGTACAGTTGAAAATTGTCACTTTATACCACTTTCAACGTTTTCTCGGCACTTCTCTCTCTGTCTCTCTATGCAACATGATGACCAGCGTCTGATCTACCTTTTCAAACGAAGTGTCCGTGTTGTGGTCACGTGATTCGTGACGTAATTTGTACTGCACAGAACGAGCCAAAATCGGTGCGCCGGACTAGCTCACCCACATCATTTCATCATGTGTTAGACATTTATTCTATATCTATCGATTGTCATCGATACAAACTTGCATGAGGACAAAAAATCCGAAGTATTTATTACTCATTTTTATGTTGGATGATCTTCGTGGAAATGCCAGCGTTTTGACATTTGTTTTTCAAATGGCCCCATTAATCGAAGAATAGGACTGCAGATAGGGCAGCATTTGCTATACTAGAAAAGAACGCTGCCAGATCATCATTTTCTTAACACCTACGTTCGTTTTCAAGAATCTCAGTTCCTTCACCGTGGAAAATGTCGGTAATCTCTTAAGGATGAGAAGTACACTGTGCCCCGGACCCCGGTGCCCGAGACAAACAAACATCGTTAGTTCCACAATCGGTAGGGGCAATTATTTTTCTGTTCGACTGATACATCCACAACCGTAACTGAACACGGCCATTAATTATTGTTTTCTGTCTTCAATGAGGCGGATTGACTGATTGTTGGCGTTAGCCTCAGTGTATGGGTAGTAAAATGAGCGTGTCTCGAGAAATGTAACAAAGAATAGCATCGAAAAGAAAGCACTTCATTGTATTCCATTGCGTACTCTTCCTACTCTTGCGACCTTGAGTTGTTTCCGGCTCATCAACTCCGCTTGACTCATTGAACATGGAACATGGCGCTTCACTAAAATGCTCATGACAGCCTTTAAAGGGACAGACGATACAGAATAGATATTGTAAAACGAATACCACATCCTCGTTTCGGTTTTCTTTCTTTTCTCGAAGAGTGAAACAAACGCGTATTTATTGTCTGTGAGGTGTAATAAGGAGGATTATGAATATAATAATTGTAATACAATAATACGCACTGTAATAAATAATGATAGATACACTTGTATCACTAGTGTTTAGTGCTAGTATGTAATAATTTCATTCTCCGTGTTTTTTCTATATTAAGGTACTGTTTTACGTTTTCCAGCACAGACGAGGTCTGCAAGTCAACAGACGAAACGTATGAATATTTTGTTACCCATTTTTTTCACTTGCCCATTTGATTTTTAAAAGCTTTTAATTATAATCTTACGCAAGTGTTACTATTACTACTTATAATACTTTTTATTATGTGTCGCAAAAATTAATTATACTGTAAAAAGATAGAAACCTATCAATTTGTGCCAATTAATTTCAAAACTATGACAGGATCTACAAAAAAAAATACTCAATGCCATTTCAACTCTATTCTAATCCTACCCAAGTACTCTTCGAGTGTGAAGATTATTTACTGACTTGAAGCAATTATGCTCATGTTGCTTATTCACATGAGGTTGGACCGTTTCCTTGATTGTTTGATGTGATTTTTTCCTCCATTTCATTCATCTACCACTTCGAAATATACTATAAGTGTATACATGGTTGTGGTTCACAATAAAGTTCGTAGACTTGGATTTTCATATTAGCTTCTATCGAATTGTGCCAGTTAGAATAAGAATAACTTAAGCCAATAAGTCAAACGAAATTACAGTCCGGAGTCTTGAAGAACCTAGTTGCTCTGACCAGACATTTCTGCAGCTTCCCATCAACAGAATATGATGAGAACGTGCGATACTTGAAACCATAAATAGAGGTTTTGCATAGGTTACAGCTCTGTCTCGTGTAAAATATGGCCCACTTTTGAACTTTCTACTCTCAAGTTACTTTAGAGTTATATAGAAAAATGATTATCATCATTGTGTGTAATGGAGGATCGTCACTAACTGGGCTCTATGAGTGATAACGAGGATGGAATGGGGAAGGGGGTGTCGTGTTCGGTCCATGCCCCCGTTGCCCCCATTCATGCATCTGTCTGGAATTTCTAGGGGGGGAACCACTGAAACGTTCGATAAAGAAACCTGGCCTCTAGAATTCTCATTCAGGAGGCGGTAGGTTCCGAACCAGCTATTTAGCAAATGTCAAAAACCCTGCCATTAACCGATCTCGAAACCAGGACATCTAAGCGTTAGTTGCGATCTCGCCGCTACTCCATCGCAGCGATTATGAAAATCATAATTTTATATTAATAATACACGAATAATAATTATAATTGTAACTATTAGCTCTTTCACAATTGATTGTTCTTCATTACTAGGCTTCTGATAAGAAAAATGTTTGTCTTGTGAAGTAATCATCACATTGCAAATCATTTGGTCAAGAACGAAGGGAATGCTTCTTGAATGAGTGATTATCTCACTTGCGCTTGGTGCGATGTGCTAGTAGATGATCGGCGATTATTATGATAAGATTGGATCGGTTCGATTAGGAACCGAGGCGCCAATAGCGCTACATAGGGTGAGAAAAGTACGGCGGGGGTGGCGAGGTCGGTGGGGGCGGCATAGCAGAAGGGGTCGGTGAGGCGATTTCGCCGGTAAACTTAGGAACTGTGAGAGGGTGAGGCTGTGAGACCGCCGGGAACTATGCGGCGAATGTGGCATGGACGGCGGGGTCGGCGGGGATGACAGACCAGGTCGAGTCGGGTCGGGTCGGGTCGGATCGGGTCGGGTCGTATCGGGTCGGGTCGTATCGGGTCGGGTCGTATCGGGTCGGGTCGTATCGGGTCGGGTCTGGTCTGGTCTGAGCGGGTCGGATTTGGTCTGATGTGATATGTTCAGATCATGGCGATTGGGGTCGGGGCGTACCTTGATGGTGATGATGCATCCGGCGAGGGCGATGAGGTTGCAGAGCATGTGGTAGGCGTCGACGAGCAGCGTGAGAGCGTGGGTCATGTGGCTCATCACCAGCTGCGTCACGAAGAAGAGCCCCGTGACAGCCAGCATGAGGTAGAGCGGGGCGGGCCGCAGCCGCCCCAGCCACTTCTTCACCGCCATGCGCTCGCCCCTGCGAACACACATGCGCGCGGGCCGGTGAGTGTTTGCCTCAGAACGCGAGGGTCCAGATAAACTAAATTTATCCGGAAATTGCATCCTTTTCTCATTCTCTTATATTATTAATCTGACATATAAAAATCAATGTTTGTTTGTATTTTATCCGCTGCCATACCATTCATCCGATTGTGATAAAACTTTGGCTACCTATTGCTTACACTTGCACAAATATTATAGGCAGAGTTCACTGGGATCGGGCGTAAATTGGTGGCCCGTAGACGCGCGTTGATGATGATTTTATGCGTTCATGCTGACTCAAGCGCCCCTGAACCTATACTTTACGCAACCCGCCGCACCCTCAAGTATTAAGCGTATCTTCGCTGCATCTTCTGCCCCTGCGACTGTGAAATGTCACCCGGAATTATTACGTACTGCGTTATCTCAGACAAATAAAACAAATTTCTCAAAGACAGTTTCATATTGAACGCAAGCCCAAACTTGAAGGAGAACGTTTTAACAATAGGATACTTGACAACCAAGTTCAAACCAGAACACAGGACAAACCCATACTCGCGAGAGTCTTTCAGCTATTAAAATTTTTGCAGAGCGTAGCCGTCAATCGATTTTTTTAAGACCCTACAATATATGAATTCTGATTACACGACGTGTTTATATATATGTCCTTGGAAGGAGAAAGTGGATAATAAGAGGGCCCGGTAATAAGAGTTTTGCCGCCGAAAATTTGCCGTTTTCCGGAGCAGGATTACAATTCGTTTACTTCTTACTAAATAAGGGCGAGGAAGTAAAAAGGGAGGTGTAAGTGCGCGTATGTTCCACACAACCGTTTGGACCACTGGAGCAATTTCTCTAAAACTTTCCACGAACACTTGTGAGGAGTCGAGAAAAAACATTGGGCTATTCGCCATCTCAAAATGTCACCTCGAAGTTTGTTGTGCTTCAAAATTGTTGTTAGGAGAAATAATGAAATCCGCAGAAGCAGTATGTACGTGACTTTGTTGTCGGGTAACGTAGATCGCAGTTGGGCAGGGCTCGGCGTGACGTGAAAAGTAGGCATGGCGGGACCGACACTCTAACGTAGCAGAACTGGGAAGGCGAATCGGATAGGAGGGGAGGACGGGAATTAGAAATATTATTTATTCATTAAGGTAAATAGCTGTTTAAAAATGAATAGTAGTAAAGAGTTTTACAACATTCATAATTTTTAACTTGACCACTCTTGCACGGGTGTACGCGTGTTGCTTCATGTGGCAGAGAATATGAAAGACGGTTCCATGCAATTATTTTATTTCTCGCTACTGCTTACGCAGTATAGTATTCATTTGTAAGAGTAAGAAATGACTAATCTTCCTGACTATCGAAATAAATGCACATGTGCACTACAGTCGCTACGTTTGAATCGGACTTTCTCAAATTATATCTGAGGTGCTAGTAGGGCAGAAAATGCAATATTACAATATTACGTAACTGTTTCCAATGACGCGAGAAAAACTATGTGCTGCTGTAGCACCTCCAGTTTAAAACGCTTCTTTGCTTTTTTATACAGATTGTGGCGAACTATCCCAAAATTCTAAGGCGAGTCATGGTAAAGGTTTAGTTTTCAGTATTAGCACCAGAAAACTATAATTACATTATGAATCGGCATGAGAGACAATAGTTGATGAGATAACATTATTTGTATAAACGTAGTAATAGTTCCAACAAATCATCTGGAAATTCTGCCAAATAAGAAAGTAGCAATCTTGGTATGTCGGTTTGGGCAAGAACAAAGGAAATACTTTGACAGCAAAGTAGAAAGACGTGCTTTCGTACGCATCGGGCTTCGGTGCGAACAAAAGGAGTCACGGCAGTCAGAAAACAAAGAGAAATATCGAAATGTCTAAGTGGTAGTTGTAAAATTTCATCGGAGCTTACCGGCTGCGTTTGCTCAAGGCTACAACTGATGCCACAGCAGCGACTCTGACTAGAGTCTAGAGTCCTAGAGTTCGAGTCTCGGTGGTCTGGGATTCTCGCCACTAGATGGGTCGAACTCAGCCGTATGGAGAAATATTCTAGCTGGCCGGCTGTACTGGTCGGCAGTTTCCTGTGGTTTCTCTGATCAATACCAGGCGAATACCGGAGTAGTACCCTAACAAAAAGTCCACGGACCGTACGCGTTCTTCCCTTCATCATCCTTGTCCTGTGCTCCCTTCTTCCTCTCACACACGTACATGCACTGCCACTAAATCATACATCTCGATGAAATGATTGTACTGTACAAGTCTATCAGTTTCCTCACACAAAACAACTTAACAGACCACATTGAACAATAAAGGTTTGTATATTACATTGATTTAGAATCAAGGGAATCAATAAAAAATATCAAAGGAGTGGTAAGAAAGAATGATAAATGAAAACTACAATCCTCAATTCTTCAAATTCTGCAAACAGGAATGGTAATTAATACTTCATCAAAAGTGTTATCTCTGTGTTCTCAGACATATTTATCGAATAAAATGTCACACTACTTGCCCTCGACTAAAGCGATATTACACGCACGAATTACAATAAGATAGAATACATTCAATACCTTCGTAATATTTCAATTTCTAATAACAAAGAGAAACAAACAAAAATTTGCAATTTTTACATAGGTATCAAAGAAATTATTCTTTGATCGTATCCTTGTTAAATTTAAATATGTATCTAAGAACATGGAGGCGATGGCTACCAATTCGAGTCTGAAAGTTCCAGTCTGCGTCAGTCACAGCCTGGCATTATGGCATGTTTGACAAAACATTCTACTGTATGTGCATCTGATATCATATCATCCATTATCGTTCACCTGTTATTTCTCACCACTAATCTAACCATTTTCATATCGTAAGGCAAAATAACCCTGGGATAGTTTACTAAAAAAGAGGAGGACTACATGGCGTAATTTTGTCCTTCAGTCTGATTCTACCACAATGTATTAAATACTTTTTGCAAATATATCTTGTACTATTTTTTTAGGACAGTGGTATTATCGAGCTCTTTAGAACAATGGCGTACAACCAATTTGCCATGACGTGGCGCACATCACATTCACATGTATGTTGTGCTCCGTATGCTGTGAATGAATCGTAAAATATGACGTGACAAAAATCAATAAACTTGTAACTAATACTGAACGCTGTTTTAAGGTGTTCCATATCGTCGGGGATTTAAATGTCACTTAACTTTTCGGTTATATCGTCGCTTCCTGTCCGCAGTTAAATCCTCTGCCTTTTTTACCATGGACAGGGACAGGGAGAGCAAGGAGAAGGAATTAAGATGTTGGTTGCTCGTTAGTGATTCCGAGCGCGTAAACTGCTAAGGTCATTAGTTCCGTAAGTGTAGCGCAATTTTTTTTTCTGGAAGGTGGCTGTGATCTTCCCCCGCTGGATGTATGAGATCCGGCGCCGATCTACCGTCGGGTAGCGGGGTTTTTCTCCACCAGGTATCTCCCTCAAGCGGGGCACCGTCCCACTCGGGACAAGCTCTAAGCTGCCGACCGGTGTCCCAGCAAATGTGGCAGTGTAGCGCGTGTTAATGTATGGGGTGAGAATAGGACCATAAAGAGGAAGCAACGGTCGTGCGTGGTCCGTGGCCCGTTTGTTTGGGTACTGCTCCGGCATTTGCCTGGTGTTGATCGGAGAAATCACGGAAACCTACCGATCAGAGCAGCTAGCCACAAGCTACTAGTTAGCTAGCGACAAGCTAGAATCGAACATCCTGCCACCATCGGGACTCGAACCTAGGACTTTCCGGTCATAGGCACTGTAGTGACATCAGTTGATTCCCTGCCACCTCTCCCGGTACGTCTGAGAAGGAATTAAGAATTGAGGATGCTGAGTGGTGGTTAAGAAGGACCTCACCTTGCCACATCAATCAGCAAACGTCCATGTTCACTCAAGACGGGATGCGAACCCACAGAGTCCGCATCTCGCCACTGACGCCGTGACTACTGCGCTACGGGACTCAGCGCAAGGGCTTCAATATTCATTTAACCATGGCTTGCGACAGGTGACAAACACCCATCCGGGATTAAGAGTAAACTCGGCCAACTTTTTTGCACGTCGTACGTAACACTTGCCGTGAGCGGAATGTAGTAATAATACGCGTTGCTAAGCATCACTGCAACCTTGAAAGAAATACTGAAACCCTGTAATGCTGGCAAACAGCCCTGTGTCACGGGCGAGTGGGCGCCCAAGCGATCTCTCGATAACCACGGCGTGGCGCGCCGCCTGCCCAGGGCCACTTGGACCAACGACCGCCTCGCAACAGCAGACAGACGCCGGCCTTGCCCCTCTGCTTCCAACACACCGAAGGCCGCCTTGCAACAAACGCATTTATAGCAAATGTATAAAAGCTGGTATATATGTCCGGGGAGGAAACGTCAAATATTCGAAAATAAGCTCTTAAGACCATTTTAAGCATATTTTGTGTAATTAATTCCTTGGATTTTTCGAATTGCTGAACCGAAGTGAGCACTCAAAAGTTGATTTGAAAAAATACTTACTGTGCAAACATTTTCATTTTAAAAGCATTTAAACACTCCAGAATAATGTAATTTCTTGATTGTTTACAAAAGAAATGCATATATTTGTTCACAAAGAAAAATTAACACAGCGAAAGAACGAAGAAAGCGGAGAGATAGATCTTCATCTCTTGAGGAGAGAGAGACCACTCGATGAAGGTATTATAAACGGACTTCGCTTCCTTGAAACACATGAACTGACAGAAGTGTCATCAGTTATAATTTCATATTTTAACTTTTTCTAAATGTGATTGTGAACTATTTTTACTCACGAACAAACAATCGAAAACGTAGAAACTTAAATCCCAAAACATGGAAATATGAAGCATCGGCAATAAGTAATCAATGTTTAAAACATTGTTATTTCTATTAAAATATCGAGATTTTTTAAAACATGTAAATCGAAGTCGTTTTCTATTAAGTATCAGGACAAATCCTTAAAATCGGCTAATCTTCCTAGTAGCTTTTGTGTTTCGAACTGTCCAAGTCTTAAATAAGAAGTCACGACCACCGGGCGATCTTTTCTTCCTTATTATGACTCTCCTCCCACTCTTAAAACCGAGCAATGTGCTGACTCCATATCTGCATATGGCCCATCGCCTATGATCTCTGAAACTATGGGAAGAGTGCCAGAGACGCAAAAAAGAAGAAAGCGATAGAACCCCCTAAACGAATATAAAGTAATAATTACAACAACAACAACAACAACAATAATAATAATAATAATAATAATAATAATAATGAAACGATGATGTTTGAGACGATTTAAACTTCTGTAGATTCGAGTTACATTTTAGACTTACCATCCTCATAAGCCTCAAAGGTATATTTTTGCATTACTCCCTCCTTTACTTTCAGCAGCTGCGTGAAGGATAATTGTCGCAAATACATTAGTGATGGGTTAGTAGTTGTCTAAAAACAAATAGTGGTGCAACATAAGAGGACTAAACATTACCCCAAATATTTTCAATTTATTCATGTATCTGAACAGAAGTGTATTCTGGAATAAGGGTTACCACATTTTAATATTCTTCACTTTATTTGGTTTGTAATAAAGTGTGAATAATAAGATTTAATAAGATAATAAATAAATGTGATAATAAGATTTATTTGGTTTCCTAAACAAAAACTTTCCTATATGTGCCATGCCAATATTATTGAGATATGGAAACACTATTTATTTTCCGTTTTTGGTATAGATTACGTTTTCTCCATTAGAAGAAGAATAGAAGTATTCGCTTGGCAAATAGCTGCTCCATACCTCCAGCATATTACTTAGCGCTGTTTTGTTGTCATTTCGACACACTGTGCTTTGCTTCTTTTTGGAGAATTCGCTATCAGCAATCGGTCACAGTACCCATTTTCATGTAATCAGAAAAACGCGTTATCGCCAACTCTCAAGTTCCAACTAATTGAAAATATAAAATATTTGCTTTTTATTCTCTATTTTTGTCTTTGCTCTGCTCGCCTCCTTCGGAACTAACGACACCAAGAGGTCAAGGAACCACGGCGTTTTCATTAGATAAATGGAGATCCGGATTCGATCCCAAAAGACACGCGATTGCGTGGCGTTGCCTTTGCATCGAGAGGAATTACGGAGTCATGTGGACGCAGTGGCAGCTAAATTCAGACGTAGACTTCCAACAGATCAGGGTGATGGGTTCCGCTTCGCAGAGGACGAGCGAAGGGGGATCAGGCGGAAGGTTGCGGGCAGTCATGAACCCTCAAATATCTTTTGGAAGAAAAAAACAAACAATTATATTATACTTTGCCATCCGAAAAGCAGAGTGTACATATTTGAATTAGGTGATTGTTTTTACAAGAGTATGTCACTCCTATAATGTACACCGACATTTATCCACATAGTCAGTTTACGAAGAAAATGATGTTTCTAAAAGTACGTCATTTTTGAGATCAGTAAAGAAATGTGTTTAGTAAATAGTCCATTTTTACCAGTAAAATGTTCCTTGAGAGCAAAACACCTCGCATGCGCCGGGTTTCATTTCTTTACTTCTTTTGGCCGGAGCGGGCGCCCTCGCCTGGCGAGCGAATTCCGGCCGTGCGTCCGGGAGCGCGCAGAGCCCCATTCGCCGCTTGCACGCCGCTCGTGGGCGTAGTCGACGCCGCGCCGCGCCGCGTCGAGTGCGGTGAATGAGCCACGGGAAGTGGGCGCTCGCAGCGACGGGCACTGCGGAGGGGGCGGGGCGGAACGGGTCGGGACGGGCGGGGTGAGGCGGACGAGACGGGGAGGGACGGGACGGGGCGGGCCGGGCCGTAGTGGGCCGGAGCAGGGCGAGGCGAAGCGGGGGAAGGGGGCGGGGCGCCGACCTTGCACCGCGGCCTCGGCGGGCGGGCCGGCGACGCCGACACAAACACGGACCCCGCCCCCCTCGGACCCCCTCGGACCCCCGATGTTCAGCCCGGCGCTGCAACACTTCTTCCTGCCCTTTCGAACGACTGCACAGACGCTCCATTCCGATCTCCCCACAGTGCTTGGGCGGAAAATGGCTTCGAGAAGATATTTTTACTAAAATTATGCTGCTTTTTCTTCTCAAAGAGTTTTAAATAACTTACGCTTTTTCGTAATGTATGAAATGTTCGTGTGCGGTGTCATCCTAAGAACCTGCCAGCTGAAGCAATCTTCTCACTTGCATTTGATATCTATTTGTTATTAGAGTCAATCCTCTAGAATTAATATCCTTTTCTGTTTCATATCATCTCCAAACATTTTTAAGGAGAGTGTTAAATATTTACATGTTATATGTATTACAATTTGGTTGTGGACCTGACGTTTGGTTGTGGACCTGGTTGGGCACTGACATTTAGTCGTGGTCCAAAAGCGACTGGACGAGAATTCCGTTCTGCCACCTGTTGGCATTTAAATGCTATCCACAGATGGCTTTTAAATTCTATCTAGAAATACCGGCATATTAGCTGATCAGTGATATATCTACTAGTATAAAGATGCAATAAGTTTACGTACTGGAGTCATAGAATAAGCTTCAATCCTCTCAGAGCAGATAATTTGGTGTCAGCTTAAGTGTCTTTCATGTAATTTCTTGTTATGATAAACTACAGATATACCCGAGGTCGCTAAGGCTGAAGAATTGTTGGTGCCTCGTGACTGAAAGGTCGCGGGTTCGAATCCCGCCTAGAGATGGATGTTTGTGAGTGACCGTTTACCGTTAATGTTATCCTCAATGTTAATTATGTGGTCGATATATGACCTTAGTACTTGAAATGCATCTTTAAATAAGTAAACAAAAACCCTATGTATCATTGTATAAATGAAGTATCACTGATATTTAAGGCACTTATCGGAACAAAAGAGTTTGACCTGATGGCTTCATATTAACGAACCTTCTAAAGTTTCAAGATCTCATATGGGTCATGTTTCCTTCTTTACAATATAATATTCTACTTTGGAAATGTAGAATTCAATTAGCAGTTCACACATAAAAATACAGAGAAGAATAGTACGTATAATACGACTCCCCCAGGGCTAACAACCCTGGGTGAAAAAACAGTTTCAGCATGAAAATGCTGATCCCCCCATAAAAGCCACGTGCACCTACCCTCGATGAATGTAACTGAGCCCCGGTAGGTTGCAGGTTCGCTTGGTCCCGAGATGGCAAGTCTATCACTACCAGTGTAGTAATATTCAACCAGGGTGTAGTCAGACAATTTACGGGCGGTCTTATTTTTCAACATAATGTACGTAAAATACACAGTTTGTTCACAGGGCATTGTTTTAGTATTCTAGATGTCTTTTCTGGAGTTTTCGACTGAGTTGAGCGGCCCTACGCCGTTTTTTTCGTGGTAAACCATTATTTTATATAGTTTAGCTCAAACTTTAATTTGCTGTTGGTCAGACACTTATAAACTTTAATATATTTTGTTTCGAGGTAGTGTATATCTGCCTTGCAATATGCAACGTTGCAATGTGCGTGTGAACGGATGACAAAATAAGTTCTTTGGATTATTACAAATTGAACAATATACTTCAAATTTTCAGACGTGACGAAATCACAAAACGTATTCCTTTCTGTACGGTTGGAAGGTCCTTAGAGCTAGAAAATGCCACTAGTAAACAAACGACATTAATTTGGCTTTAGGTCGCAGATTACGTGTGCAAATTGTGAATCGTGGCTCAATGACTGGCGTTTCTGGGTCGCTATCTCTCGGACTACAGGAGTGTGGTTAACCTCACCCTGAGGGTAAGGTGTTCTAAACTTTTTTGGGAGTGTGGTAGTTAAATTGGGGTGGGATATCACACTGTTAAAACATAGCTGAAAAAACGCTAATCTTCTTAAATTCGGCAAAATATCATCAAAATAGAAATAAAGTGCCACTTAATAAAGTAAGAAATAATGAATCTTGAAAATCTCTGTAAAAAATACTAAAGAACTAAATATACTATGATTTCAATGACTTTATACATTTACCACTGCACTAAATAGAGAGTAAATATTTTTGAGATATTCGCGTAACTATTAATATTAAAATCATCAATAATTAATATAAAAATAATTAATATAAAATGGTTCGAGAAAATTCAAGTATGAAATAATTACATCAATCAATTTATAATCAGGGTTAGGCTTAGGGTATTTTTAATACTATGAGGGAGTATATTGATATTTACAAATATGGCTTTTGAATGTTTATGAATGGTGTTTGTGAATGGTGAGATGAACATAAATACCTATAATATTTTTTTGTTAATCTTATAGTTATGGTAAATGCAAATTACTATTACGTTTACTATTTAGTTTGCAATTTTCAAGTAAAGAATTGGGCATAAAGAATAATTTATTTCTCCCCTAGGAAAATTTTGAACCATATCTTCTTTCATGTCTCCTGCTTTTGGCTATCTCGTTTATTCCTTCACTCTTACGAATTTGCACACATATACCAACCATTAGGACTTTGAAACATTGTATTAGAGTTAATGTTAATTTTATATTTTAACGTTGACTGCTGGAAAACGTCAGGAATGTTTTAAATTTTGCATCAGCCAAAACTCTAGCGAAAGTTATTCACAGGGCCGGTGCCCAAAGGCTGGGCGTGGCTTAAACAACTTACATCACATGCCACTTTGCTCTCTGACATTTATAAGGCAATGACAATGCAATATTAATAGAAAAACCAGGTGGTGAGAACATAGACTTGGATTATGAAATGAGCACGTTTCGGGAAAGAATATTGAAGTGGTGTGTTAAAGGAGCATATTTTAATTTGTAAAAATAATTCGACCTGTTATGAAAAGAACAGAACCGTTCTAAATGATATCAAAATTATCACAGAGTTAAGATTATCGTCACCTAATCGCAATGTTTCTATATCTGTATCATTCGGCACAATAAAGACTGTTGGATGTCGCCCAGGAGACGAAAGACACCGAAACACTTTCAACTAACGGAAATTATTTTGTCTCACAACTTCGTGTCAATCCTTTTGCTTTTTATTATCTGCAAATGCACGTAACAGCCGAAATACATGTTCTCTCGATCGAAGTCATGAAGGATCAACCAACTCTATGGGAATTGCGTATGGGATTGTATGCGTACGTACAACGCACGGTCCGTCTCCCGAGAACAGTTAGCAAGACTCCCCCTCAAAAGAATCGATCATGACAAACTACTCAAAGATTGTAGGGCAATGATTTTCTTTGTTCACTTCTTAATGGTTAAGTGGTGCATACTCGAACATAAGACCTGCGCATCTTCAGAATTAGTGCACAACCCAACCATAATGAAAATAAACTTTAGTGGTGCCATAACAGCGTATACTTTCTTTTATTATTTATAACGTTTACAATATATTACATTGCAACTTGTATCCTAATAATACTTCAGTCATCTCTGGAGAAACTCTAACGCCAAACGCAGCGCCGGAATTTGAAAAAATACAATTCATACTTTAATTTTTGAAGATCAAGTTTTAACGAAAAAGGAACTACACTCGTCTAATTAAGATTCTATGCTTATAAAAATCGTAAAGAAACAGGTTTACCGGCCCTGTTTTTCTAACCGAGTTCATTAAGATCGATCGGAAGACATGTCATTTTGGGGAACATACGTTTTTAAACATACGCTTATTTATTTACTTCCAAATGGCTTAAAAAGTTCAATGACTCACTTTATCAGATGTCTCTTAGACAATAAAATGTAACAATAAAACCAGCTAATGAAAGTAAGCGGTAACACATCTGGGGCACACTACCTTTCATTTAAAGTAAAAATCAGAAAATTTGGTTGCGAACTTAAAAAGCTCAAATTGCTTTCTAAACGAAAATCCTTAGTGTTTTAAATATACAGATTACACCAGCGGAGGTAGAGGGGAGCGTGAAAGGTAAGATCGTAGTACGAGTAAGTATCATGGGTACCAGTGGTTGCGGGAGGTCGCTGTTTCGATCCAGGTGAGGCGTCAGACAATTTACTTCTTCTCGGGCTTTTATCCAGCCGCTAGCCGGTTATCCTTTACGTCCCGATGGGACGCATATTCGACCATTCACTAGACACCAACGCACTTGCGGGCTCCTCTGATCTAGGGTCAGCAGGAGGCGAGATCTTCTGCGACCTCACATACACGAGAGACTGGCACAGTCAACCATGCCATAGGCGGGACTCCAATTCGCGATCCTTCGGATCGAAGAGACGGTTCACGCTCCTAGCCACCTCGGCCATTCAGGTTGGCAAAAAATTACTTGATGTGTTTAATTGGTAATTTGAAATTGCTATGTTTAACAGGTGAATTTGTGGTACTGGCCGGAACGGGTTACTTCGCGGTAATCAAAACGAATCCTTTTTGTATATTTGCAGAATATTACAGTGCCGTAGTGTTTAATAATTTCTACTACATATTTTTCGATCTATTTCTTTTCCAACGCTATCAGTATTGATTAACTTTAAATTATTTTATTTTATCGCATTCTACGTATTTTCTCCCAAATTGTTCTACAATTTCAAACGTGTTTTACAAAAAATAATTCGGAGAAAATATTGTATTAATAGTATTACATAACCATTACTCATGGCAAGATAGTACGTGCTGATTTAGCACCACTAGTTTACATTTCTATGTGCAAAGGGGAGAGCTACTTGCTTCCCAGTCCATCTTTCGAATCCACCTTTCGTCTCACCGCTATTGCATTCAGATGCAAGATCTATTCCATACAATCAGCACCTCTACATACGAATCCTAAGAGGGTAAGAGATCGGAATGAAATGTTGAAAATAGTATCTGAGAACCATGTGAATCTGTTGAGGAAACCCTGTTTTGTATACATCGAAACGTATGAAATGAAGCAGGAAAGACCATCATGAACGAAACGGGATGTTAAAGAAGAATCAAGTGCATACGATTCTAGTAGATTCATGAAACAAATAATTTCGGTTTCAAAATATATTCCGTTGAGCAATGGATGCGTAATATCTTTGTGAAGTTATTATGTCTAAGATGCTCTGCCTAGTCAGTTTTCTAAGTGTTTATATTTCTGTTCTTAACAAACATACTGATTGCAAGAAAACGTTATTTCAGCAAAAATTATTTTTACAGTGTCTAGATTTTGCTTTGAGATGCTACGCTCTCAGGCTTCCTTTAGTAAATGTAATGCAGACATGTTCTTGGACATATTTATCGTTCATAAAAAGCTACGTATATTACGAATACAAACTGTCTATCTAATAAATAATTCGTGAGATTTTAATTTTTGTCACTTGACACCACGCAAGTAGAGCTCCACTTCTGGATTATCCTGGTTTTGAATTATTTTTTTAATTTATTGGAAGTTTTAAATTACAAGTTTCTGGAATGTAGTTTTAGAAGTAATGGGCACGATTCGTTAGAATGTGTAATTTGAACGCAAAGAAACAGAGACGATTAATTTTGTTATCTAAGAAATTCTTTCCGGTTGAGTCAACTAAATATTTAGATTTAATTAGAGCTCATAACGTTCTTGCAATGTACCATTTAGAACTCTTGGGGATTCGTGTAGTGGATTATTCAATTGAAGCCTCTTGTAAGTGGCAAAATGCTATTCTTGTTGAATTCTTTACGACTCATTACTTTTGAATTAATTTAGAATTTACAAAAGTGTACAAATTAGTGTTTAAGTTTATTATTTAATGTTCATTTTAAGAGTGTTTTAATTAAAGTATTCGTATGTTATGTTACATTACTGACTAGTCATTCATGCATTACTGACGAGTCAGTTAAGCAGATAAAATACATGAACATTTTATTAATTTAAAACCCATATTTTAATTTTGGGGAGTGCTTTACATGAAGCGCATGGGACATTTTCAAAATTTTCACAAAAATGATTCCATTGTTTTTTATTAAATTTTTCTTAGGCTTAGTGTAAAGGACGTTTACAAAATGGTGCAGGTCTCATTTTCGTTAAAAACTGAAAATTGCAAAAACTTTTCAACCTTGCCTGGTATTTCTACAACTAAAAATTAAAGATAGAGATATTTTCTCCTGCTCCTAAAGATAGATCTTTAATTAAGTTCGTGTACAACTTTTTTTAAAAAATGTTTATTTTTCGTGTAATTTTGCGTGAAATATAGATAGAAATATAAAAACCCATTTTTAATTGTGTTTAATCAATTTTTTCACAAAAACGGCTCCATCATCTTTTATTACATGCTGTTCATAGATGGTATGAAGGACGTTTAAGAGAATGGTGCAGATCTCATGTCGGTTGAAAAACCCCGATCTTTCGAAAATTGAAAAGAATCACGTTTTTCGGCGTCTACCTACCTCTACAATTATGAAGATACAATATTTTTTCTTAATGAAATGTGTTTATCGAAAATAGATCTTAAAATAAGGTCAAGCTGAATATTTTCAAAATATGAGTATGTTGTGTGTAATTTGGCGACAAGCATATCGCTCGCTCTGAATTTACTGCGTTTCGTGAACGTAAAACGAATGGTAATGCCAGGCAGTTGGATACTACGTAAGGTAGAATTTGAACATTATTTCATATTTATTTGTTTGTTTCTTATATTGGTGCTTTTGTTGTACGTTTTAAAATAATTCGTTTCGAAATTATTTAAAGTGTATTTTAAATTGCGTCCTTTAATTGAGTTAAATAACGAATAGATGGTTTCGCTTCGCTTATTAAGATGTCGAAATGAAGAGAAATACATGTAAAAACCGAGTAATTTTGTTGAAAATAAAAATATTATATTTAATTACTATATGTTTTCTATCCGTTTCCATTTTCTTGCTAGCGGTATCAACAATTGTAATTGGCAAAATTTGTATCCCATACGAATTAACTGTGATAGTTGCTTGTTGTAACCCATTGTCATAACGCCGCACTGATAACAGCCCACAGATATAAAGGTTGTAAAGACGTCTGCCTTTCGTTCCCGTTTATATAAACTAATAATTTTATTTACGGCTAAAATACGCATCGTACATCGTTAGCATATTTATGTAGAACGTGAATACACTGAATTAAATGGCAAAAAGCTGTTTTGGTTGAAGCATTTAAATGAAAAAAATATATGTATTTTTCACGCTTCGTTTAAGAATTTTTCAAATGGTAATTGAAGTGTAAGTCAGATATTTTCATATTATAATATTACATAGTCATTAAAAAGTACATGCTGTTATAGCACCACTAGTTTTTTAATGCAATACTGAGGTCTGAAATGTAATAGAATACAATTTCAATATTGCGACTAGTATTTTTAAGCATATACCACGTGTCGTTATATAGTTTACTGACAATATGATTATAAAAAATTGTAGCCCATGTATCAAAAATTTTAGCTTTATAAAATGCAGTAAATAATGTGTAGATTTTATGAAAACAGTTATATTATTCTTCGTGATATCTGCTTATCGCAACTAAACAGATGAACAAATAGCCACACTTAACGGCCGGCGTCCTTTAAGGATTTAATAGTCGTGTCCGTTAAGACCCATCGAAACAATTGCGTTGTAGCGAGAGGTGGCGTACGAATATTCATATTCCAAAGAAAGATATTTCTTCCGTATGTTTTATTTTCTTTAGGTGGTACTACGAAAAGTAATGAATCACACACTGCTGATATCACAAATAATGAACTTGGTTGGTTATATACATCGGATATCACGTAGGGTTAGAATATTCACCTTCATTTCTTATATGATCATTACTGTTAATTATTATGAGACAAATATGTGACGATGATTAGAAAAAACATAAATTTAATGTTAGTCAACTGAATTGGTTTAATTCTCATTAAATTTTATTTAAACTAGGTAAGTTAACGAAATGACAAATTAATGTTAACATGGAAATTTTCCGTTTCCTTTAAACTATAAGTTTATATTAGAATTAATGGTTCAATTTACTCAATAGTCACATAATTTGAAAGAAAGGAATCTGATATCAATACATTGTTTCATACGCTTGCATTTTTTTAATGTCATGAAAAAGCAGATGAAGCCGTCTGTTTCAACACATAAACAAACGCGTGCACACAACTGATTTCGTTTCACGCGTGGTCCCAACCTACCTGTGTCGCAGCCCTCGCGAACGCACAACCGGTCGCCGCTGCGCCAGCCACCGCACTGAGCCGCACCGCGCCGCGCTCGTGGCTTCCGGGAGCTCTGAGCGGCGGCGGCGGCGGCGGCGTCCGTCGCGACGCACAGAGCCCCGCCCCCTCCCCCTTCCCACACACGCTTTGAGGGCGCAGGTGCGAGGCCACAGGGCAGTGGGTTAGGCCCCGCGCCGGCGGGAGAACGTCATCGGGAAGAGGACAAAGGAGGCTGGGAGGGTGGCAAGGGGAGACCGGGAAAGAAGAAGGAAATGCACGAGAAAGAATGAGAGAGGGGGAAAGAGAGAAAACAGGGAAAAGGTGACGGGAAAAGATGGGGAACATAAAAAAGGACGAGAGAAGGAGAAATATGACGCGCAAGAGAATGAGGAAGAACAAAGAGATGGAAGAAGATATATTGAAAGGAGTGGTAGGTAGGGAAAGAGCAGACGAAAGAAAAAGGGAACAAAATGAATGGGTAGGTTGGTTGTGGAGCGGAGAAATTAAGTTGAAAGGAGGAGGAAGGAGAAGAGAAGCTAGTGAAATGCACGTAATAGAGCCTAAGCCGATTTTGCATTTGATCAGTCCTACGCCACTCCAGAAGCCTTAATTCCATGCATTCCATATCAATTCCGACAAAGGTGGCTCAGAGCATCAACTGATGTCACTGTACTACTTCTGACCGGTAGGTCCTGTGGTTTGCGTCCCGACTGTGACAGAATTTTCGACACTAACTTGTGAGCTAGATTGAATTCAGTCGCTATCTGGAGGAGAATTCTAGAAGCCAGCCGGTCAACACCAGGATAATGCCGGAGCAGAATCCTAACAAACGGGCCACGGACCACGCGCGATCTTTCCTTCCTCTTCCTTGTCGTTTCTTCCCCCTTTACTAACACACACTCACATGCTCTACACTACCACACATGCTGGATACCAGTCGGGAGCTTAGAGCGTGTCCCGGCTGGAGCGGTGCCACGCTAGTGGGAGATAGCCTGTTGAAGAAAACCCAGCAGGTGTAGGTCAGCGCCTGATTTCACCATCTGGCTGGAACGATCACCACCACTTCCCACGGTAATAAATGCAGTATGCCTGCGGAACTAATGATCTTAGCAGTTGACTCACTGAGGCAACTAATAAATCAATAAGAGCTAAACCAATATTTCAGAAGAAATAAAATCTCAAATCACAGTGTTGAAAAGGGGCTTAAAGTCTGGTCGCCTGGAAGTCCGCGTTTAACAATATTAGTACGCTATAGTAATGCGGCTTGCAACTTCCTTCAATATTCCTCATTTGTCGCTCGCGTCCATTCGCTGCCTGTCAGCTGTGTCTGAGAGCTGCAGAGATGGAATCACTGTGGGGAAATGGTTCTAAGGAGGGGATTTCTGTTCGAGGATTCAACCGGGTGTTCCGCTGACCCAATGTGCGCGCATCGATACGCGAGATATATTGAATTGAATTAATGCCTTATTTTACGTGGCGAGACTCGGGCCACCAGGCCCGCTATTCCGTCTGACCACGCAAATTTCCCAACGCTCCTTTCACCGACTAGCAGAGGAACGAGGTACTTCTTGGGCGAGAAACAGGCGATTTTTGAATTTAGCTCAGAGGCGTCATTTAGGCTGGAGGATCTTTTACATGCTAGTAAATCTACTAACATGGGGCAGTCAACTTTACTTCCCCTCCGAGGGAAGGCGTATGAAGGATTTTTTCGCCCTTAAAAATCCACGGTTTCGACCGGGGTTGAATTGCCGACTTGGGTACAACAGGCCAGTACGCTAACCGTTACACCACCGCCGCGCACGTCTTGACGGTCTGGAATCCCGTAATCAACGGCACGTATCGTTATAGAGGAAAACAGACAACAAAGAGCTCATTGGCCACTCTCAAGCCTTAAGTGTGCAAGATCGTTGTTCGTGCAGTGAAGATGAATTCATGGGCAAGTGCTCCAGCGATGGCTGCAGACCTCCGTGATAGCGGGAGACGTGTTTCGCCTGGCACTGGCTACAATGAGATATGACGCAATTTCTCTCCATGGACGGATTGTCTAAAAGAGCGGGAGAGTAAAGTGAATAGCCATAAACGCCATTCATTTGCAGCAAATCATGTTATTACGGAAATGACGTTTTGGACGAAAATGGGGTTTCAGACGAGAGCAAATACTCCATTTTGAAGTCTGATTCGACGTATGGCAAGGAGAAGAGAAATTCAGAGCTGGAATCGAGAAACTTAATTCCCACCATCAAATTCGGCGGAGGTCCGGTGCTCGTGTGAGAATGTATGAAAGCTAGTGGTAAGTGGCAATTACAGTTTATATATTTAACAATGAATCAATTCATACACATTGACATTAAAGCCAAGTTGGCGAACTGGTGCTGATAAAATATATGGCGAAACTTAATTTTTGTGTACTATAATGACTCTAAACACACCGCATTGTAAACAAAACTTTCGATACTGCACAATGTACCAAAGAAACTGTTCCTTCCCTCATCGCCGTATCTATTTTGTAACCGTTACCCTCATCTGTGGTTGAGCTACATTCAAATAGCGCGGGCAATGCCCTCTGCAAGAGGTTGGAAACCCGTATTTATAAATATTCCAAGATATTTAAATTGTAGTGTCCGTGCCGACCGACGCGGTAGGGAGCAACGTGGGGAGAAGGTTTTGAGACGCGAGAGAGGAAGGTGGAAAAAAAAGTGTGCTATTGGGAAGTGGTGGTTAGCGTGGTGAGAAGGAAGAAGACAAACGGACACTGAAGCGCCTAGGTTTACGGGCGTCCATTTCTTACACTACATGGCCGTCTAAGAACCCGTCTCTGCGCGGAGACGTACATCCGGCGACACCAGCGCGCTGATCGTCGCAAGCTTCACGCAGTTGGGTGAGGCAAGGCCCCGAGAAGAGGTCGGTAATAATCCACTCTCCAATATTTTTCTCCTTATCTTTCGCCACGATTTTGTCATAACTGCGAGAAGTATCAACCCAGTATTCTCCCAGTTCGCTAAGACATACTAGGCCCTTGACAGTATTTCCGAAGCGTCTCAAGACACCCTTTTAATGCGTACGTTCAGTGGTTGCGTGTCATGACGTCCTCCAGTGTAAATAGCGTGTAAGTAAAAAGTAGAGGCTGCGAGTGAATGTTGTAATAAGTACCCAGAATGTGCATGTAACTTTAACTTTACAAATTGTGTTTGATGCTACCTTTTTATTGTTGTCAAAGTGTTAAAAATTGTATAATTGTATTTGAATTTGTTGATTTGTTAGTTTTTTGGCTGAAGTCTAGTATTCGGTACAACTTAAGGAAGTCGTTTAGACCGACGGTTCGCGCCGCTCCGGCAAGGGAGTGGGGATGATGAAGGGGACGAAGGGTGTTATGAGGGGGAACCTTTCGGTGGGGAGGGGTGGTGAGCAATATGCGTAACTTAGTACATACATATAAAGAGCAAAGACTGGGCAATTTATATAAATTGTAAAAAATACACTTCTGAAATAATTTTAATGGTTCGTAATTGGTCACGTACGTGACGTCAAAAGTTAGGGGTGGAGGGAATTTCACCCTAATATCTTGTTGAAACTTAATTACGAAATGGTGTGTGGTGGTAAATCGTGTGTATACGTAATTTTGTGTTGGGTTGCTGTCGAAGTGTTTAGCTACGTTGCTGTCGTACAGTTTATTTTCTTGCGTTCTTCAGATTCTTGGCGATTGGTGTTTTTTGAATGTCGTCTGTGCTATGATGGTGAGAATAAATGTTTTTTTGCGCGTTGTGCCAAAGTAGGTGTTTGGCTGTCATTGAATGAGTGCAAGAACGAAGTTTGATTGCTGCAGTATTTAAGTGTGCTGTGTGTAAGTGACCTTTGAGGTTGGCCAAGCGAATTTGTGTGACGGTTTCGAGTGGAAGTGTAGCAAGAAAGTGGCCACTCCTCATGTGCGTAAGTGTTCCGTGCGGAAGGGGCCATGGTTTGCGGGGAGCAAGTGAAGTATAATTCAGGTATTAGTAATGACCTATCATTGGGTTATAAATTCATCAGTCAAACCGCCATAAAAATCGCCTATAGGTAAGTTTCATTCCTTTCTGTCAGAGCGCTTAGCGTAATTTGAGGGAGGGCTAGAGGAGACGCCTCCTTCCCTTCCCCCTTCTCCCCATCCATCATCCCTTCCCCTCCCTCCCCCACCCCTCCTCGCCACCACGCTTCTCTAATGGTGTACAGTGAACCATACTTTAACCATTTTTTTCTTCCAAGAGACTTGGGTAATTTTTGTTTTGATTTGTTTAAGAATATATGTATTTGGGTTTGGACATTTTCTTGAAACATAATTCCTTTTCTAAGACGAAAAAGAAAGATCCACGATCCTGTATAAAATATATTTCCATAATCTTTTTTGGCTTTGATTATGAACAGGTCACAGCTGTGAACTTCTAACGTTTACAAGTAAAGTAAAATAAAG
Source organism: Gryllus bimaculatus (assembly GCA_017312745.1). Classification (NCBI taxonomy): domain Eukaryota; kingdom Metazoa; phylum Arthropoda; class Insecta; order Orthoptera; family Gryllidae; genus Gryllus; species Gryllus bimaculatus. The sequence goes on from BOPP01000271.1 coordinate 1,033,887, forward strand.
TTAGAAGACGGTTTTAAAATCATTGAACATTATGAAGAATCTGGAAATATGCAATCCAGAAATATAAATTCGAGCTACAAACAAACAAACAGAATCTCATGAGAACATTAAATGAAAAGTAGAACAACATTGATAGGAAAAAAAATATTTCCTGTGAACAAAGACTTTTTGGTTTCTATTTCGATACAGTGTTTCTTAATTTCATTTGTATCGAGGAATTAGTTTTTGCCTGGCGAAATTGTTTTTTTGTGAAAATAAAAGAAGAACCTTTTTGTTGTCAATATTGTTATACCTTATTGCTGTTGACACCCACTTTTACGTTTTCACAGATCCAAAATAGAGAGAATACCTAAGCGTCCACTCACTTTTTACATGGACAATATCAGAAAATATATTCATCAGTTCAGTATCGTAATATTCTTTTCAATATTATACAAATTAGTTTCTCTACCGTTTTGATCTCAGAGTCACTGATTCCTTTAGGAAATGTTTAACACAAAGGTTTCGCATTCCGTCGCGGTAAGCGTGTCATCAGAGAATCACTTGCAGTACGACACGATGCATTGCAGAGAGGCAGTTTCCGAACCGAAATGCGCTCTTCAGTTTCTGAACTTTGGTTGCAGGAGACACTAATCTATTTTTGCTACACTTACAAATTTAATTTTAGTTAAGTTTTTCTTTTTTTGAATCCGAACTGGCAGTCAAGTCTCCTGTTGCAAGTTTGCTTAAGGATTACACTTAAAAGGATTCCGACGATATGTCAAATAGAGAGGGGTAGAAAATTTGCCGTGCAGTAACTAAGCGTCTCTCTGCAAAACTGCATAAGCATTTGTTCCTTTTTCTGCAGACGCAGTGGAGCATTTTTTTATATCTGAAATGACCTAATAGCATCCTATTTCAAATAAATACAAATGCTCTTCTTAGCAGAACATCACATAAGCAAAAGTCTTGATGATATCACTGTGAAGAGACTTTATCTGATTCATAGTTTGTGCTGTTATCTATAGGGCACTTGAAATCGTCTGCAAACCATTGAGCTTACTATCTAAAATGCACTTCTGCGCTTGTTGCTCACATAATAGTCGACCTTCACTAGATTAGGGATTAATAGCTGCTGAATTGCCACATGGATGTTCCCGTATAAATGTGTCTGTTGTTATATTGTTAATCATATTCAACTTAGTATAAAAGCAGGTTGTTTTATTACGTACACTTCTTGTTTTATTACTTATGATATTTTTCATTATATTTGGAGCGTGCCATCTTCCAGGTGTTCATATATTCTCTGATTAAATGAAAAATCAAGTCAAAGATCGCCTCGCCTTGTCCGACCTCCCTTAGTAATTTCATTCACCCGTGCAAATTCCATAGCAATTTTTTAGTAGGAAAAGTCAAACTCTTCCCCTTCTGTATTATTTTGACATCCCGGCATGCCGGCTTCACGAACATTACTGTGTCAGTTTTAGGAGCAGTCCTATTTTCTAGGTGATAAGTAAAGGTGCAGTCTAGTATTGATTTTTCAAAATTAATAAAAACTTTCTTTACCCTGAGCATACACTAATTTTGTTTAAAATACCTTATATCAAAGAATATAAACCATCGAACAACACTTAACAACTCCTGATAGTGTATTTCTAGCATAGTGCCGAATACAAAAAGATTTTCTTAACGTGTCAGTCTTTGGTAATACATTCACTTCACATGATGTTTAAAATGCTTTTCAGTTATTCAGGCTATCATTTGATATTTAAGAAAGTAGGAATGAACTGTAGTAACTTTACCACTGCCATAAATACACATTACAGAGACTAATTATAGTTGATTTCTTATGCTTAAGAACATGAATCACATAATAAAAGAAATGTTTTAAAACAATTGTTGTGTCTGTGGCTATTCATTTCATTGAAAAATTACATCTCTCCTCTCTTACGTTGAGACACATTCTACAGTTCTCAAATCCAAGGGATATCCTGTCCTGATCTGAAGGACATTTCATTAAGCTTAAAGCTAGGGGATTATCTAGGGTGCTAGACCATCCCCCAAAGTAAAAACAAACAAACAAACAAACAAACAAACAAAACAATCTCGGTAATGTTGATCTATCAGTTCTTGGTCCTATCATTTGCCGGTGACAAATGTGAAGAGAACTTATTTTACATTTATAGTACAAACATTTTGTGCATAAATGGTAATTTAAAAATTCATACATCGTGTTTGAACGTTTTGAAACCGGTTTTCGCAAGACTGTATGTGAAAAGGTGTCCGTACTGCTGCTTTTCAATATTTTCTTTAATGCACCTTTATCGACTTCTCAAAATGCAATTCTGCCCATGGCAAATACGTGGTTGACAGTGTACAGACTGAAAGGTTTTGCAATGAGCGCACAGTTGTACTGCGGCCAGTACACTTGAATGGGTACTTATCAGAGAATATTCCTTCAAAACCTGATTATAACATTTGGGATTCGCTGTAGTCCGTACCTTTAATGAGACTAGTCCTATATCTCCAAGTCCATCTTTCACATATTGGTCAGTTCTGTTCAGGTTCATCATTTGATATCTGCATGACCTCTGTACTCAACCATCACGTTGCTGGGAAGCTTAGAGAAAGTACCAATCTCGGATAATGGAGAGTTTTTTTCGGTTGTAACAATTTCAATTGATTTGGAGTCTTGCCAAAACGGACAAAAACCGGTTTTGTACACAAATTTAATTTGGTAAAAAACGTTTGGTATTTTCCAGATCTCTATAACGTTTTCATAACAAAACTAGAAGTACTATAAAAGTTGCAGAACAGCTTAGTTCTACCTAGGGCACTTTTTGGAACCGCAGTTCTACAAAAATAAAACTGAAACTTCATTGGTGGAGCATTGGTAAGACCTATACCCATATTTTTCCTTTTAATCTGCCAGTGTAGAAGTTTGTAATAAATGATGAATCCCCTCCCCCCGTCATTCCTGTTGCAACTGCGCCACTGCGACCGTGAAAGGCGCGAACGGGGTGTTTCCGACCACAAAGCTGTGTGTTGCGGCGCACTGCGCGGGACGAAGCGAGGCGAGGCTTACCTCTGCGGGGCGAGCAAGGCGGCCGCCGCGCCCTCCTCCATGGCTGCGGCAGCTGGAGGCGTCCAGGTGCGACTGGACCTGCGGCTAGAGAGCCCTTTTCTTATCTTATCGGAGGCCTCCATTTGAAGCGGACACTCGAGTGCGAACGAGATAAACACGGTTCGCCATGAACACCTCACTGTTCTTTTTTTCACACAGTCTCCGGTAGCAAAATATTTTGCTTTTTTATTTTGCCATTTTCTTTATTGTATACGTATTTTAACGTTCACCGAGCATATTCGTGAAATTAGGGCGGTTCGTGTTAAGCGGTGTTCGTGTTCGCGGTGGCGGTTCGTGTTAATGTTTCCAAGAGAATGTGCATCCCCAAAAAAATCGAGAAGTTGGGACTATAACTAGTAGTGCTACGACAGTACGTACTTTCTCGCATCAGAAAGGGTTACATAAAATTATAATACTCGTACCGCAGCTTCTGCCCAGATTATCACATTTCCGCCATCACTTGAAAACCTCATTACCCGCTGGACTGCGTTATTCGTTTCATTTAAAGGTAATACATCAACACAAATTCGACAATCCAAAAACTCCGTTTCATACACCCAGAAACACCGCCCAACAATGAGAAGATATTCTGGAAATTTCAAACTGCGGTGTCGCGAAGTTCCCATTGTCGATTTGCCACATGATTACAACTTATGAATGATTCTAGCAAAAGAAGAGCGAGAAATTTAAATTTCCAAAAAGAAAATTGCGCTAAACTCCTAATATTTCCAAAAAAAATCGTACATACCTTTTTTCAAGAACTGATTTTTTGAACAGATTCCATATAACAAAACATATCGATCAATAGTGTACGTGAGCATTTTAACTGCTTGTTTCGTGTTTCCAGGCGCGTCAATTGCTAAGGTCATTAGTCTCGTTAGGGTAGAGCCTGATTCTTCTCGCCCATACGTCGGCTCCCGGGATTTCTCCAGCCAGGCCTCCCCCACACGTGGGAGACCACATCTCTAAGCTCCCGACTGGACCCCCGACACGTGTGGGAGTTTAGTGCATGGAGGTGTACGTAAGGGTGTGGATAGGACAGGGAAGGAGAAGAAAACACTGCAGTGGTCTGTGACAGCCTTAGGAATGGGAAAGGATGATCTCATGTAGTCTGTGCCTGTTGATACTTCGGCAACCACCCGGAATAGATCGAAGGAAAGCACTGAAACATCGAAAGGAAGCAGACGGCCTCTAGCAAGCTCATCCAGGTTGTCGCAGGCCGACCCAGCTTGGTCTTAGCTGGTCTCCGCCTCCGGCAAGTCTCGAACCTAGGATCTACGCGCTTACGACGTTCCAGTGGCGCACTCTCTACTATGCAAGCTAACACATTCGGTTATCAGAGCCTTGATGTGTATTTGATTTTTGCTACGAGCATTAAATTATGTATTAGAGTTGGAGCCATCAGGTCAATCTACAATTTTTTTATACTCCCGAAGTATTTCTCATCTATTTGCAGACTATACTAGAGGCTCCAACAGCTAAATGGCTAGAAGAGTTGCTTTTCGAAATATCACTGTATGCTTGTACAGTTTTTACTTCTAAAATTAATGATTACATTCAATACATTCAATTCATTGTTAAAAATGTTATGCATTTCTTGCATGGATTTTACATAGCATTCAATCGAAACATATTCGTATTTTCTGTTGTTTTTCTTCAGGGGGCTTTTTCCAGCTTTCAGAGAATGCCGATTTCGGCTATCCATGCGGGGTACCCACAATATCCCCTCAATACAACACATTAACCTTTACGCTAGACATCCTTGGGGGCTCCTCGGTCTGTGGTCAGCAGACTCACAAGACCTTCCGCGTCAAAATTAATACATGAAAGACAAGGAACAAACAACAATGTCCATGCGGGACTCGAACCCGTGACCCTTCCGCCTGAGTCGCTGCGTCGGCACATGCTCTAACCACCTTGGCCATCCAGGTCGGCATTCATATTTTCTAAGAAATTCGTAATTAATTTGGAATCTAGATATTTTAAGAAAAGAACGGGGTTCTGAAGAACGAAGTTTTTCATGCGGTACAAATCTATAGAATATAATATTGCAAATATGTGTATTTGACAAATTTGTTTAAAAATGAAAATACATTTTTACGAGAGAATTGCATGAAATTCTGAAAAACAAAAATCAACTCAAAAAATCAAATTATAAACTTATGGATTTTGAAGAAGGCTATCCCATTATATAACTGAATTCATGAAACAAGCTGATATTTTAGGATTATGTAATGTGATTGATATGAGACCATTACGAATAAGAATGCGATTACGATGTGACCTGAATGTTCTCTAGCAGTTTGCTCTGAACTCTTGAGTTTATTATCTATCTATCTATCTATTGTTTGCTATCGATTGTTTTAGAAATGAGTATTACAGTTGTTACAATGAGTTTTTTTTTATTTCATATGATCGACGCTGTAATTTGCACACTTTAATAGCGGTGGATAGTCTATATTTAGACAATGTTTGCACGACGACAATCTTTTTTCGGACATCAAAAGCATGTCAGAGCCAACTCTGGTTGGGATTCCCTTTGAAGTATTTTTGTTATTATAACCTTCAGCCAGGCTAAACCAATAGTTTATATAAAACTTTCTTTAATACATTAAACACGTGTTCTATAATAAAAATGGAGTAATAATAAAATTTTACATTAAACCTAAGTTAATTTACAATAATAACTCATACTATCTTCGTAGTTTAATCGTAAGCACAAATTAAGTCTGTTTAAAAGACTTTAAACATGTCATTAAATTGATGAGACTAGTGTAGGACTCAATGTTGTCCACCGCAACAATTTCGGGGGCTTTGTAAGCTTCATCTCCTCCATTGGAGTCTGTCATTTCGTCCTAGTCATATCTCAGCCACCCTGGCTTATTGAATTAGGCGACGTGATCGACGGTCCAACAATGGCGCTCCTGAAGGCACTTGACGCGCCCTGTTGATGCTTTCTTCGCCTTGTTCCACTTGTGGACTACGTCACCAAGCCATTTCCCGGATTTCCTGATGCTTCTTGCGAACATGTAACTTCAAATTAACTTCTCCCCGTAGCACGTCACACACAGTTTTTAACTGTTTTTGACGTAAATAAATAAAACATATTTGCACGAAATAATTTGAAATTGTCAATTTTTTTAATCCTTTTTCAAGTGTTCATCCAGCAAACCTCTTCAGTTTTCTACTTTAAAGTTTTGTCCATCAAAGTTTATTAATTATGTCAGCATCTACATGTCGACCCATGGATCTCGTGTCTAACTTTTTCGGTTGCGGATTTATGTCTAATTAATCGGTCGTGCTCAGAAAAATTTCGAGACTATTATCCACGCCTACACCGCTCAAGGACAACGATGATTGGCGTCGGTGTTTGCACGAAAGCAGACAACATACACACAGAAAATGATGTTTTCAGAATACATTTTTTCCCACCGCCCCAATGCTTGGGTTATGAGATGTAATGAAATATTTTCTTACAATAAAAACGTTTCATCGCTAAGTTCTCCTATAATTCTCCTAATCATCTTGTAAAAGACATTTTCGCTACAAATGTAAGACTTCCTCTCTTTTGATACTAATTTATAGGAGTCCTTGAAACGTTTCAAAACCGAACGAGAAATTAGGAAAACAAGGACACGCTGATGTGATTTTTCCACCCGAAATGATTCGCCTCGAATATGGAAAATCTTCAGACGCATATGAGGCTACTTCAGTTCGTTAGGTTTTTGATCCCTTTAAAGCTTTATCATGACAGGCACGATAGCTTGTGTACACAGTTCCCATATGCTCTCACTACAGAATGTTTGAGAAAGGTTAGTGAGACTTGTCAATACAATTTTCTAATAATTGTTTATTTATTTCACTGTACAAGTAGAAAAATCTGGATGTGACTTTGGAAAGAGTGCGAATGTATGGGAGAGGGGAAGAAAAGCTTCAAGTTAAAGGAATTACGGGCGTTTACTTTGTAGATTTTTCGAAAGATTTTCCACTTTTGCTTTATAAATACGAATTTTCCGATGAAGGTTATATTTCCAATGCAGTTGTGATAACCAAGTTGATCCCTTTAAATCTAATATTTTTCGTTAATGATCAAAGACACTGTGAAAAAATTAAATTATTTCCGACAAACGTCTGTGATACCTATGTGCTTTTATTTTATAAGAGGGCCTGTTTTTCGTTTATACTACTTTAAATATGTTATTGTTGTTGATAACACATTTCGTTCGTAAATTCATTGTGATATCAGTTACTGATAAGATGTCATGATATTTTTCTAATATCTGAAAATATTAGTAGAGATAAAAGAAGAAACAATTAAAAAGAAATTAAAGATCTAATTTCCTACACTCGGTATTGCTCCCAGACACTTTTCCTCGCGTCCCCTTCACATCATTCCTTACTTTGTGTACGATTTGTTCATATAGGGAATAGGAAAAAATCCTGTTGCTACGGTAGTTGTTCTAATTTTTTGTTATTTTCCTACTGGTAGCTATGTGTTCTGCTAAAATAAGTTTTATTTTAACGTAATGTGTATCGCCGATGATGTCGTTTTTAACAACACAAACGAAATACTATATCTAGTGCTTTCTGCGTGTGATGTTTCTGACAAGACATTAAGTGGTATGATATAATGTTATAAGAGTGAATATGCCTGTAATAAGATGTTTCTGACAAGACATTAAGTGGTATGATATAATGTTATAAGAGTGAATATGCCTGTAATAACTGTTGTAATAATCTTCTAAGTCAGTGAACTCCATCTAACTCGGGTTATTCTGTTTTCCTTGACGGCAATGCGGAAATGTTGAGATGTCCTCTTATTTGATCCCGAACCCGAACTTTTTTTCCTCCCTCCCAAATATCACAGCCTTTTATATTATTTTATTTAAATAATAAGGAAGGTCGCTATTGTGTTTGAGTAAAGATTCTAATATTGCTAAGTGTTTATTTACAAGCAGAAAGGCTTGTAAATCTTATTTTCTTGTGTAAATGTCAAGATATGGCACGTTTGTGAACACTAGGTAATGAGGGTACCCAGAAGAGTTGCCATTTATCTTCAAAAGTGTAACAGAAGGTACAAATATTTTTCTTTTTGTAGTGTACGATACAAGAAACATGTAACCTCTTGAAAAACCGAAAATCGAGTTATAAAGGCCTATGTCGCACATTCTCCATTTTACGCACGATGGTAACGTTTTTTTTCGGATCGTATTTAGACCTGCTGTTGTCTTCGTAGTATAATCTAGAAAATTCTTCATATTTCTGCACAGTAGAACCGTGAGGGGTAGTCCCCTGTCCAGTAGAATGAAATTTATAGGTTTTTATAAATAATAATAATAATAATAATAATAATAATAATAATAATAACAACAACTTATAGGCTTCTTATAAATAATTCTATTGTTTTTTGTACATTCTTAAAGAAGGGGTTTTATTTCTTATTCTTATTATATCCCTTTTACTTTCTCGCGTACTACTTACGTAGCATAGAGAAAGTATTTTTATGATATATCAATAAACTGAGGTTTTTTGGCTCTAGTTTGCTCTAGTTCTTCCACATTCGTTCAACCTCTGACGATAACAAGTAATTAAAAGAAAAGATCTCCATAAATTAAATGCAAAGCGATTACGCCCACTATTTGGAACGCCTTCCTGTGTTTATGTAACGTGAAGAACTGATCTCCGCTCAGGCTGAGGCCAGGCCGGTGACCGCGTGGTGCCGTGTGGAGGGGTTTGTTTCCATTTGCCATATGGTTTTTCTTCGGGAGCAGATTAGCCTATCGTTCTAATGCGAGCCACAGGCCACCGATAGGGCTGTGTGCACTGTCCTTAATGGAGGAGTTGCGTCACAATCGGATTCCGTATCTCGGTCGTGATCCTTGTTTGCTTTGTAGTATTAAATAAATCTCATATGCGTCTGAAGATTTTCCATATTCGAGGCGAATCATTTCGGGTGGAAAAATCACATCAGCGTGTCCTTGTTTTCCTAATTTCTCGTTCGGTTTTGAAACGTTTCAAGGACTCCTATAAATTAGTATCAAAAGAGAGGAAGTCTTACATTTGTAGCGAAAATGTCTTTTACAAGATGATTAGGAGAATTATAGGAGAACTTAGCGATGAAACGTTTTTATTGTAAGAAAATATTTCATTACATCTCATAACCCAAGCATTGGGGCGGTGCCTTCGTGTTTGTCGTACTTAAGGGCATTTGTCGATGGTAGGTTGAGCTGATTACAATAAAAAGCAAGTAATTTTTTTTAAAACGCATGTATCATTTACTTTGGATGGATCTGTAGGCTTACACAGAATCAGTTTTATTGAACGAGTTTTTATGATCATCTCATGACATAGTTCAATGCTGCTTTTATTAACATACTTTGTTGGTGATATAAGATACTATTTTTATTTATTATTTTTGAGCAGCAGTCGTGCGTCGTCTTGGAAAACCATTCATTTTGTTCTGCAGCATTTTTAATGCTTCAATCCACTAATTTTATTAACAAAGATTATTTCAATTATAGTCAAAACACTCGTTTAGATACGCGACCTGAAGTCGTTCTCTGGATATATTGAGCGCGGCGAAAGTGTTGATTTCGCCTATTAAAACGCGTTGCTCGCGGCGCGCAGCGGATCCCCGCTGGGCTGGCATCGCGCGGCCACTGGCGGAATGGGCCCGCGGCGCCGTGGGAGCGGAGGCAACGCTGCGCGGCCGGAAGTCCGGCCAATTTCCGGCCGGTGGAGGGCAGCGCGCGGGCGGAAGGGCGGGCGACGAGCGAGGCGCGTGTGGACGCAGCCATTTCGCGGGATGAAGAGCTATTTTTACGAAGTTCCAACAAGGCTGTTCAAGTGACCCATGGACAGTTTGGCATTTGTAGTTCTTTTTGATTGATTAGTGATTCCGGCCACGTCAACGGCTGTGGTCATTAGTTCTGCAAGTGTAGTGCATGTGAAGTGAGATCCGGCGCTGCTCTACCGTCGCATCGGCTACCGGGGCCGCCTCACCGAGACCTAAGCTCCCGACCGGCCTCTCGGCATATGTGGTATTGTACTGCATGTAAGTGTGTGTGTAATTAAGGGTTGATACGTAGGACAAGGAAGAGGAAGGATAGATCGCGCTAGGACGGATGCCCATTTGTGAGGGTAATACCCCGGCATTCTCCTGGTATTGATCGGAGAAACCACCGAACACTACCGATCAGAGCTGCCTCCTCCAGACAGCGACTTAATTAGTCTTAGCTATCTACCTGCCGCGGTCGGGACTCGAACACAGGACCTCCCGGTCAGAGACACTGCAGTGACATCAAATGTTGCTCTGAGCCACCTCTCCTGGTGACATAGGTGCGAGTACTTAAATGTATAAGAATGTTCATTATGTTCCGAGCATGCTATAATTGTTGATACAGACAGGTGACAGTAAACAATAACAATACACGGCACATGACGATGTCAGAATAATGAACAAATTATTTTCTTTTCTTATGCTATCCTCTAAGAAAAAATCTACTGTTTGCTCATTCTAAAGCATCGCGTTCCACCGTAAAATAATAACGGAACAGATCTTCTTTTACAGGATAAAGACGTGAGAATATAAAATATTTTGAGCTACAGGACAATTCTTGACAGGAATGGTACAAGACTCTCTGAGGACCACCGCGAAATGTCATCAATAAAAATATTGATTATAATTAAGGCAGTACATGTTGTGGTAGGAAAATATTGTCTTCGTTCCGTATTCAAATCTTAGAATGCAAGATGGCAAAGAAGTGCGTTCCCTTTTAAGTAAACAGAATTAATAAGGAGCTCTAAATGATTGAAGGGGTATGAATGCAGAATGATTCTGAATAATAAAATAATTTATTTTGTTTCACTTCTAAAGTCTTTTGAAAATAAAACAAACAGTACTCTCGTAATTTTTCGCGTAGGGAAGAAATCTCAGGGTTTCTCTGCTGCAAAGAGATATTGCAACTAACATCACTATCGACCGGTAAAAATTACTTTTTAGTGGCATCCAGGACGGGAAAACAGTGTCAGTCAGACTGGAAAAACATATACTTTGAAAGTGATATATCTACGCGAAGCTTTTATCTCCAGGGATATCGTTGGATAATAATCGAACTGAATTATAGTCAGTAAAATTACTCATCTGTTGCTGTGGTTTAGTAAATAACAGAAATGTGTTGTTCCTTAAACGAGTTTTTGGCCATTGAACATAGTAGGCTAAATAAACATGAAACGAACAAATTATGAAATAAATAAAAAATAAACTTATGGAAGAGATTTCGGAGCATGAATATCGTTTTGATGTAAGGGTAAAATGAAGATAACGAAATTAATTTCGAAAATTAACTCCATTTTTATCATTTTTATGATGTTGAAAATAATTTGAATAATGCATGTAATTGAAATGACAAATTCAAAGGTTTCTTGTGAAGAAAAAGGTAACTAAATTTTTCTTAAAGAATTGTATATTTTTCACACATTTCTGAGAATAAAAAAGTAAGAAATATTATATTTAAAATATTTATGTTTATTTTTCCAAATACATATTATGAAAGAGCTGAGCATTTTGAGAGTGAGTTAGATGAGTAGTCTGGATTATGCTGTGATACCATTGACGACGACTCTGTACACTTCTATCAGCACATCTATTGATCACAACTTTCGAGAGACGTTAATATTAATAATCAAGTTTTACCCATACGGCATTTCAACATACGACATTTTAACAAACTCATTGAGTAGTTCCAACTGTATCCCAATGTCTAGAAATGGAAATGTACTGTCCCGCTGCTTTCCATGACATCCAGCAAACGTTTAAGTCTGGCATGAAGACCGACTGACCCACGGAAGTGATCACCTTCAAAAATCATGCATACATTTGCATAAACCCACAACCGTGGAACTGATAAGCTCTCGATCTTGCTTCCACGACCTCACAAAGCTTTCTGCTTATATTATTCTAGGGTCTTATAACATGATACCTAGTTGCTTGGTGGATATAATTGACAATAACAACCCGCTATGTTACACAGTCTGAAACATGATCTTTTGGAACAGTCAAACCTCTACTGCAATCACTAATTAAAATAAATAAGCTACGTCTATGAAAAGGTTATTTTTGTCATTGCACATCATTTATTAAATGTTCTACTAGAACAATTGTAAATTTTACGCCATGAAATCATTTATGACTAGGGGAATTTGTTACCCAACTTTCTAATAATTTCTTTTATTAGCGTCTCAATTTCCTCTTCGATATATTGGGTATGTTTCTTACAGGTTTTCATTAGTAGATTGTCCTCGGATTCCAAGGATTCCGAAAGGAATACTTACCATGGTACGAAGGTTGGCACTGAATTTGGTTATTGATGACTCACCTGTAAAAGAATACGGATGTTAGAAAATAATGTCATTAAAGGCATTTTTGCTATCCGATTCGGAATTCTTCTGAGATACTTTGAATTTTTACATAACTATATGAATGACTAACATTGCCAAGTGTAATTCTAAAATATAGGTGTTGTGTTGTGATATCTTTGGCATTTTTAAAATAATTAAAGATGTTGTCATTGCCAACAATATTTTTTAATGCAATAGCAGCTTTCGATATGCAGCAATGATGGCTAAGCCATCGAAAGCTGCTATTGCATTAAAAAATATTGTTGGCAATGACATCTTTAATTATTGTAATTCTAAAATTAAAGTTACATTAAAAAAGAATATATTTCAAAAACTTTATCGGACATTGCTTCTTCGATCCCAATACGTAAGTAATGTGAAAGTGAATACTATTTTATCTTATCAAAAAATTGCATACACAGGAGTAGCGAAAGGGTCCCCGCTATTTTCATCCATCTTTAACCTTCCTGTTGTAGACTATCCCTCCTCGGAAATAACAAATATAGCAAACTTCGCTGATGATACGGTTCTATTCCCGATAAATAAAGATATCTCGCAAGGAATATAAATAATATAAAATATATAGATTTTTATACTTTATTGATGCTCAGAATGGCGAATAATATAAACCCCACAAAAATCGCAATTTTTCGTTAAGATCTAAATTGTCCGACCCATTAAAAATTAAAAACGAAAACTTATTGTGGACTGAAAAAGATCATTCAGTGCGATATCTAGGTGTACTACTCGAACAATCACTCACATCGAAATATCATAATAAAGATTGATAGATCCATTGATTAGTGATTCCGGGCGCTTCAACGGCTGTAGTAATTAGTCCCGTAAGTGAAGTGCATGTTATTTATCGGTTATCGGTGATCTTCCCCCGCTGTATGGTATGATCCGGTGCCGACCTACATCGGCGTATGAGAATTTCTCCAAGAATCTCACACCAGTGTGATATCGCCCTACCTGGGACAAGGTCTGAGCTCCTGACTGGTCTCCCGACATGTGCGGTAGTGTAATGTTTGTGAGTGTAAGAGTGTGTGAAAGTAAGGGACGGGGAAATGGCAAGGAAGAGGAAGGAAAGATCGCGCGCGCTCCGTGGCCCGTTTGTTAGGGTACTGCTCCGGCATTCGCCTGGTATTGATCAAAGATACCACGAAAAACTATCGATAAGAGCAACCGGCTGCTAGAATTCTTCTCCAGACAGCGGCTGAACATCTAGTTTACAAGCTCGTGTCGAAAATCCTGTCGTTCGGGTCTCCACCCACAGGACCTCCCGTTCAAAGGCACTGCTGCCACATCAGTTGATGCCCTGAACCACCTTGATAGAGAGTTCCCTGAGTAAGCCTACCGCGAACCCACTTCGCCGACCACGAATTCCTCGTGGAACCGCCTGGGGTCGAACCAGGGCATCAACGGTGGAAGACGCGCAGTCAGATAACTACGCCACGAACCGCCTCTCATAATAACAGAAATAACCAATACAATATACATAAGAATAATAAAATTACATCTATTCTCTGATAAATTGCCGCTTGTAACTGAATGTGGAATGTTGAATTTCAATATTTAAATCAATTTATATATCACTTACTTAAGCTTGCTGAGTCTGGTGAGGTGAAGAAATAAGTAATATTGAATAAAAAGTGTGCAAAACAAATGTTTACGAAATGTTATAAAAGAGCCTCTTGGTACGTTTCAAATAAAGAAATTAGAAGTGGTTATCAGAAAAATATTATAAAGGCTTAATAATAGCGGATTGAGCAAAAAATTTCGCTCTAGTTCGCTCAGCAAAAGAAAAAAAAAAAAAAAAAAAAAAATCAAGGCACCCATAGGACAAATTACGCCTACCTTATATGCATAACGTACAAATTAAAATGTAAGAGCTCAAGACAGATCATTCATCTCATCAAAAACAACCTTTTTGAGAAATTAAAAACACAACTTTATATCCATTAATCAAGCCTTCCTAACTCGAAGAGTGAAAATCGCTTATAATGAACTCCCCTCCCGCCTGTGACGCACCACCGGTTAATACGTATATTACTGTATACGTATTACCAAACACTGCAAAATCTAAATGATTGTCCAAAAACAACTAAAATGTTTAAAATACTCGTCTCCTAGAATCTTCCCAAATGATGAATTTGCTTTTGTTTACCTTGCGTGCCCTTTTTCTTTACAGCCGTTCTATTACTAGCATTAGCAGTAATGTCAGACGTGAATGCGTGGGGACCGGCCATGGAGAGTCACGTGCTCAGGTGCATGGCAACGTGCGGACACGCGTGCATGGGGTCACGCGGCACCTCCGAAACACTTGCGGACGCGACTTTCACTTCCTGTCCACTTCGCGCAGTGGTTCAAGGCGAAAAAACAATAACAACAACAAACATTTATGTGTTTAATGAGTCAAGCGACCTGTTTTCGTGTTTGGTACATCCCCTCTGAGAGCTGCTGTTCCAAATGCAATGGACGAAATGTGTTCATTTTTTAAAATGTCTTATTTGGTAGCAAAATATTTGATTTGTTTGTAAAAAATATAATAATTAATTTGAAATTTATAGGGGCTTAATGTAATAAATACCCTTGAAAGCTTTCAGCTGAATGACAGTCCTACATGGAATAACGTATATTAAATTGCAATATTGGTTATATTTATGTCTTCCATTACTGCGATTTGAAGCTATTCATTGCTTTTTGTTGACATGTAGGTCAAGCAGGGGAGCGTATGATCTTCTTTTATACTGATAGATACATAGCAATTGGGCATTTCACAATTGGGCATATGCTCCCTAAGAGAATACAAATAGTATTGGTGTGGTGGGATTTCATAGGAGGCCTCACTGGCACTAAAAAATACTAATTTTTAGTTATAACCGGATGTTTAAAAAAATAGTAATTGTGAACAAAACTCCTACGAAGCCTTTTAGAATGCTTACCTTAGAATTTATCAATCGTTGAGCTGTGAGTATGGTTCCTGCATTTTACGCGAAAGAAAACCCCAAACCACAGTTATATCAAAATTTCATTTTTCGAGCTATTGACAGTATTTGCGTCCCATTAATAATAAGTGGACATAATTAATAATAAATGAAGGCAGAATATAAAAATATATTAAAATGATATAATAAATTTATTTTTTGTATACGAGCAATATAAACGATATTTCTGTGGCAAGAAATCGTAATTAAAACGGTATTTTCGGCACGAATGATTACGTTATGACACATTCAGCCAATCACAGCGAGATAATCGTGGGGAGGTAGCATTAAACTGAACAGGCAACCATTGCTTTCTCGCATAGATATGAAATACCTGAGACGTCAGGAGAAAGTTGTTTAGCAAAATTAAGTTTGATTCTCCTATAAATTTAAAATGCTGTTGTACAAAAAATAGCATAGGCAATTGGTTTATAATGTTGCTTTATTGCATTCGCACAAATTTGAAAACTCGCTTCTAAACGTCGTTCGTTTTCAAAACGTGAAGCAATGCAATAAAGCCAAACATTATAAACTAATTACATAGACTACTATTATAATGGGATGTGAGAAAATTTAGCCAAACATAGCTGCTTTGCAGCTTACAATGACTTCCTTTAATCGTGCCCTTATTGGATCTGAGGGACTGAATTTTGAAATGTGTGACGTCATCCAATGGCTCGCAAAACCACGTGAATGAAACGTGTTCAAAGGTTGTTTTGTTACAGTTTAAATGTTTTCTCTTCCTCCTCCATTTCGAGCCACCGTGCTGTGGTGTCCGGGTTCGGGCCGTGGTCTGGTCGCTGCTGCCGGCCTAAGCCGCGCCTGGTCGCGGGTCGCCGGGCGCCGGCACTGCCCTTGTTCCGCCACTGGGCCTCGAAGGGGAAACCGCGGCCCTGCCATCGCCCAGCTTTCCAACCGCAGCACCGCCCGACGCGCTGCTACCGTCACGGCTGCAGCCGCGTGTGGTCGGGCGCGGAGCCGCGTGGTGGCGATTCGTTCTTCCTTCCGCCGCGGAAAGTGATCATTAGACTCGCGGAGGAAGCGTGCAAGCTGGGTTTATGTCCCTGGTCGGGGATGTGTGTGTGACGAAAACGTCGAGAAAACCGGAAGCGTACGGGTGAATTTCACTAGATGTCACGGGCACGTGAGACCTATTAAATACATACAGAAGGTGAAAATAAACATTATAGGGAAATATATCTTCTGGTCGTAAAATAACGCAATAAGGAACACGTAATTTTGTTTTTCTACTCCCATTTTATAATTCCGACATTTGATGACTGGAGCCCGTTGCATAATGATACTCATTTTGATATAGATTTGATTATGAGACAGGTCCTTGATCCCAGAAAAGTTTTGACACTTCATTCATCATTGAGAATCGTTCTAGTAAATGTTTTGTACGATTGTGTTCATTAAAATTCCATTTAATATTATATTATGCTTGTCAGTTTTAGTTTTTTACGATTAGTAGGTTTTTGTGGAATATTTAAAGTAATTTTGATAGTAATTTCACTGTGAACGTATTTGATTAGCGCAGTGGTAAGCCACCTGCGGCAGGCAGGGTAGGGCAGGGGCTGTCCGCTGCTGTCTTGATTGAATCCTGCATGTCAACTGCTTGCAAACGATTCAATGAAAACGTTTAACTTATAAAAGTTATCATAAGTCGTAGGAAAAGTACCGTATGAAACTCGATGTAATAGGTATTAAAACACTCTTGTGTAGTTTACGATGGTCGTTCCGTGATCGTATCGTAATATCACATTCGTGTATTAATACCCATCATTACATCGTTTCATAATGAACTATTTTCAATCTGAGAAGGGACAACATCCATCCATTCTTCCCTAGCCTCTTCTCACTTTTTAAACATTTTTTTTCGATTCCTAACCTTACTTGAAAAAGGAGAGTCTTAGCTTCACTTAAATACCATAGTTAAAAATGATGAATGATGAATTTTACCCTTATGCACACTCTGTAAACGAAAAATAAACCTACTGTTAGCAACATCTAGAAGTTGGATCATTCAAATGGAAATAGCATGTCCTGCATTCAGGTTCAGTAGGTTCGAATTCAACATTCATTTGGAGGTGCTCCAGTCTGATTAGAGGAACATGAGGCAGTCGTGCTAAGGCACTTTCTGCAGCCACCGGCTCTGATTTCGAATCTTGGTTAATTGGTTACCTCATCTCTCTTCTCCTTGCTTATGTGACGTCTCCAAGGATAAAGAGGCTCCAATTGTTAAGCAATTTTCAAATAGTTTTACTTATGTATAGAAATTCTAAATCTCGAATCATGTAATATTCCCTTCGGATCCTCAGAACTTCTTTAAAGTAACGGAAACGCACATTACATGATCCTGATTCGCTAATTGTACTTTTAAGTCCACGCAAAGGTGAGTAAATGTTACCTTTACAAATCAATACAAAAGGAATAGTAAGGAAAAGGTAGAGGAGGTAAAGATAAGAAGTTTTAGCTAATTATCCCGTGATCTAAGGGGCCCTACGCCTGGTTCAAAAATGTGTCTGTTGCCGTGCGGGGTCAGCATGTCAACACGCACTCGGGTCTAAGGGTTGCCACCGTATCAGGATGAGATAGGTAAGGTAGAGCTTAATACCATAATCATTGCAGAAGGAGTCGCCAATGAGTGTTAGAAGAAAATGTGTACGGACTTATTGAAAAATGAATATAATTTCGTCGTTGGAATGTCACCTTGCAGGGGGCAGCAGCGTTTTCTAAACAGCCAAGCACCAAAAAAATGAAGTTCTCAGACCGTCGTTTGTGCACACTCTGAGCCGGACACAGCAAGTCTAGTGGTTAAAATAGCTTACAATGCCTCTTCATTTTTAGCGTAACAATTTTAGCTGCCTTTGACATAAATTGTCTCGTTAGAGTGAAGTTCGTGTCATTTCTCATAGTAAAGATTCAAACATGGTTCAAATAGTTAAATGTTTTCTTAAAATAGTTTTCGAGAAATGATTTTAGAAGAAATTTGTAGTTTAGTTACATTTTTAGTGATAACGGTATTGTACCAATTTCCCTCTTTATGACGCAAAATACATGAGCAATATACATAAAATAAATGTATCAATCAAACCCGAACATACGGGTGATGACATTAATTTAACCTATTTTAAAAAAAGACCCTATATTTTCACAGGGTTGGCAATGCTTGTTTTGTAGTATATGAATAACACACGTCACCACAACTATTTATTTTCGTCCAAATTGGAATTTTGAATTTATGTGATTTAAAAGTATATCCAAGTTTTTGAGTACTTTTCTAAAACTTTCACGTTCTACACTCACGATGGTTAGATCCGTGAGAAAATCAGCAATTTGAAAAGCGTGTAATTAGTTGGCAAACGCTAGAGGCGCTCTGTGGCCTCAGAGGTAGCGAAAGTGGCAGAGGCTACAATAGCGGCAAAGTAGAACATCTAAGCTGAGCTTTTGGGGGGGGTGGCGATTTTCGTGTTGGACAATCGAGGTAGGAACCATAAAGTTTCTATTAGGGTGGGGAGGGGATTTCAAAGGCAAATAAGTTTTTCACATTCTAATTTTACAATGCTTATTTAGCTGTCGCAGTAGCTCTAGCTGAATTACCCGGAATGAATGGATAATGATCAGGTACAGCGCAGACATCGAGTAATTTCGTTGTTAATGGCCGACTGGAGAGGCAAACGCTATCCGTAAAATCAATCATTAGTATTTTGTGAATTTCATCCCATGCCATTAAATTATCTAAGGGCATCCAGACAATCGTGGGGTTGCAGGCTGGAATAATAATAATAATAATAATAATTATAATAATTATAATAATTATAATAATTATAATAATTATAATAATTATAATAATTATAATAAGTATAATAATTATAATAATTATAATAATATGCAAAAACACTCATATTGAACTCCTACTTGGAGGATTCAAGTTCTTTCGTGCAGATAATAGTAATTCACACTTTAGGTCGGTGGAAACTTCCGCAAAAAATTGTTTGATATCTACAATTCTTTCGCAATATTGTAAATACCCGATTAACATGTAGCCAATCGATTTATCTTGAGATGAATCGAATGAGATATCGATTATTCTGTCCTAAGATTTTTAAAAACGTATTTTAGTGGGTAAGTCCCCCCCCCCCCGCAGACACACAAACTGTTCTTTCGATACTCCTCTTATAATATTGTCGGAGTATACGGAAATATAGCGAGTTCTCCACCTGTTGACTGAGACGTGTGGAACAATACCTCATTGGTGGACCGGAAAGGTCGTGAGTAGTGGACGAACACAGATTACTCGATTCTTATTTGTAGATAAACAACTTAATTGAACTATTAAATCGGCATAGTAAATAATAAAATAGCATGTGCGTTTCTCAAACTGTGACTATACTGCAATATACGCAAATCTACCTGGCAGGTAGCAGCTGTTGACGGTTTCATCCAATCGGGAGTCTGAACGTAACTACAGTGACATCACTATCGTTACGTTGAAGCTCCTGATTGGATGAAATTTTCAACAGCTGATACCTTCCCGGGGGCAGAGTTGCGAATATCGCAATATAAAATAAATCAACTTCGCTTCTTTTCCTGTTTGATGTAAGAGCACATGTGATACCGTTTTGATTGATTCCGGGCACGGCAATGGCTTAGGTCATTAATCCAGAAAGTGTATTGCATGTTTTTCCTCAGGAGATGGCGGTGATATTTCCCCACGGGATGGTGAGACCCGGTGCCGACCTACCAGTCGGCTAGGGTGGTTTTCCCAACCAGATTTCTCCAACCAGCTTGGCACCGCCCCAGCTGGGACAAGTTCTAAGCTTCCGACGGTCTCTCGGCATGTGTGGTAGTGCGATGCATTTAAGTGTAACTTAGTGTAAGGGTAAGGATAGAAGATAGGATAAGGAAAAGGAAGGAAATATCGTGATCCGTGGCTCTCTTGTTACGATACTGTTCCGGCATTCACCTGATGTTGATCGGAGAAACCACGGAAAACTACCGATTAGAGCAGCCGACCGCTGGAATTCTTCTCCAGACAGCGAGTAAATCCGACCTAGGTATCAACCTAGTGTCAAAAGTCTTGCCACCGTCGCTTCTGGAAGCTTAGACCTACGGTCAAAGGCATCTGTGCAATCCATTTCGAACGTGTTGAAGGCTTCAAGAGAGTTAGTGAAGTAGGTCTTAGCTCATCTTCCCAGCCAATAACCACATAACTGTTTCCTCAATATTGCCCTTAATGTACTTTAAGAGCTAGACGGATGCTGCGAATTTTGAGCTCCTTAACCTTGTGATTCCCCGCCTTGGCTGTGGGCACATCCCGCGCATAATGAGCAGCGGCCGCGGTCCGAGGGCCGCGAGCGCGCGCGGGCGTGGCTGTTGGGCGGCGTTTCGCTTTCGCAGCGCCCGCCTCTGCAACTGTGTCACCGCGGTGCGCCGGGCGGCGCGGGCCAAACGTCACCCGGCTGGTTTTCGGCTGCGCCGCCCGCGGGTGCGGCCACCTGCCCGCCCCGCCCCGCCCCGCCCCGCCCCCGCGCCCGCCCCGCCCCGCCCCGCCCGTCCGCCCCGCCCCGCCCCGCCCGCCCCGCCCCGCCCGCCCCGCCCCGCCCCGCCCCGCTTCCCGCCGCCGCGGCCGAGAAAGTGACGAGGCGCGCCGGATTCGCACGCCCGTGCGCGAGTAAACACGCCAGGAGGGTCACTGGGCGAACGCGCACGGCCGCCCAACGAGAGCGATGCAGTCGGGTCTTCTATGTCGGAGACGGGTAAGGCAGGGATGCGTGACGGCTTGCTCTTGCATTCCCCGTGTTAATTATTAGAAACGTGTCAATTGTATTGTTGGCAGTGCTCTCTAGTGGTGCCAACTTGAATTATGGAGACGTCACAAACGAAAATTATAAGCAAGTTTTTTCGTTATTCATGGCCAGATGTTGATTTAATGAGATCGCGAAGGCATTGTTCGCTCCTGACCAGGGTGTATTCATGACTTGTGTCGGTTAGAATCTTTAGCTAAAACCGCTCTTAGATGCCTGTGGTTAAGACGGAGACTCTATTAGCCAGTATTTGACGGGATCGAAAACACAAAACAATCACACGATCCATAACTTGCCTTCTTTCAAATAATGATGGCAGTTCCAACAGTTGGTCATTTATAAAATATTTTTCTAGCTGAGGAACATCAAAAATTCATCCAGTTAAAAGCATTGAATTGGGTGTAAATTATATAATATGTATAAACAATGTTTATTTCTTTATTGGTTCGTGCTTAATGCGCAGTCGTATCGTTTATCCGAATGCGATAAACCTTTGTCAACTTATTACTGTCACTTGTGAGAAAAATATAGGCACAGTTCTATGGAAATATTCATATGCCTGCGCCCATACGCGCGTTGATGATTATTTTAAGCTGACTCAAGCGTCCCGAACAGGGCGCTCGACGCAACCCGACGCACCCTGAAGTACGATTATTAAGACGTCTTTATTGCGTATTCAGCCCTCGCACTTGTGAAATTTCTTCCGGGAGAGACACTTACAGAGAAAGACAGGAAGAAATAGACGCAGAAAGAGAAACAGACAGAGTCAGAGAAAGAGAGAGACAGAGAGACGCAGAAAGATAAAAAGTAGAGAGAGAGAGAGAGAGAGAGAGAGAGAGAGAGAGAGAGAGAGAGAGAGAGACGCAGAAAGATAAAAAGTAGAGAGAGAGAGAGAGAGAGAGAGAGAGAGAGAGAAAGAAATAGAGACAGGGAGGGAAAGGGACGGCGAGAGAGAAAGAGAGAGATAGAAAGAGAGAGGAAAGGAGAAAAAGAGAGATGAAGAGCAGGACAACGTCTGCTGGGTTCCGCTACAAGCGTACAAAGTCTAACCTCCTACAGTTCTTTAAAATGTTTCAATAAGTTCACTCGGCCTTCCTTTTTATTTTTGTATTTAGTTCAATTTTGAATATATTTCTGCTTTAATATTGTGTAATTTTGCACGTTGGTGCGCCTTAAAATAGTAGTATTTATCAGTCTCCTTATAAAGACAATGTAATCATTCATCTGGAAACTACAATTTCTTCAGAATTTGGAACGTTTCTTGGCCAATCAATATCAAATTAACGTTCCTTTTTTATATCGTTCAACGAGTTTGTTATGAGGTAACTCAGTGAAATCGCCTAGAAGTTGAATATCTTTGATTTAATTGGACAATGGCCAAGCTGGTTCCAAGAAAACGTGCTCGATGTAGAGAGATATTCAAACTGAAGAATTCCATTGTAATTGTTGAACATCGGGGTGACTTTCTGTCAGGGTAACTCATTCCAAGTCAGTTAAGAAAAGTGTTGCATCTGTTAAGTCATCAGTTACATTATAAAAGTCTACATCAGTTAAAAACCTGCAATCTCTACTTTTGTTTTAAATGTTCATTGTGGGTTGAGTCAATATAAAAATATATGCATGAGAATGTTTTTTAAGGCAAACAAATATGAGTAATATAATAAAAATAATATAAATGTTTTATGTCTTATCTATTTGATGCTAATCATACATTTACATCGCACATATTCACACAGAAATTAAAAATCTCTGGATCAACAAATATATGGTGTTTGATAAAATATCAATGTTTTCAACATGAAAGTTCATTACTTTATAGACTGAACACATTATTCAATTTAACCGTTTGTTTTGCATTGCATACTAATTATTTAGTTAATATTTATTTTTCTGACGAATTAATTTCGGAACCATTTTCGTATTTATGCTAGAGAATTACCTCACTGGTCTTCTTTTATTTGAAGATAACAATGAGATATTTCTTTCCTACTTAGTTGCGCCAAAAAACAAATGACCTAAATGAGCTCTCTCTCTCTCTCTCTCTCTCTCTCTCTCTCTCTCTCTCTCTCTCTTTAGGATGTTTTTAGATGTCCTGAAATCCTGTAACGCTATTTGAGAAATCTCCTTGCAGCTTCGCATACTTTCAAGTGTCGCTTACCGAAACCGGATTAACTAGGCACTTTCTCTTCCCAGCGAATCGTTCGAACTGGTCGGCTATCCGGAAGAGCGACACCAAATTGTCGGACGCGACCTTCAGATGTCGCCACTGCGAGCTGGTAATTGAAATTAGGTCGCAATGAAGGGCTCTCAGGTAGAACGTGCTCCACACGATTCACGGCCTTTCGCCGCAACCCTGTTTAAGGATTTCAATAAACTTCCTTCATTCGCTTGACGTTAATGATGGGTTCTTCTCAGTTTAAGAAGCATTCGTGAATAGTACTTAACTGATTAACTACTAGAGCAGTCCTTAATTTGACGAAAAACTTCAATTTTGCCTCAACCATTTTATTTGCCAAGCCTCTGTTTAGGTTAGCTGTGAGCGAATTTCGTTTGCTACAGATTAAAACTTTCACCAATACGTTAATATGATGTCATTGATTGATTGTGATATGAGGAAAAAACTAAATATAATTTAAATTTACAAATTCATCGTAACTGCAAGCATTGGAGTAATGAGTAGAAGACGAATGATTTTTACTCCGTAAGATTTACTCTGCATAATTTTAATCACTAATATTATAATAATTTTAATTTTTATTGAGCTACACTACTCTGTTCCAATCCCTCGCGTATTTTATCTGCACATTTCGTATTTTGATTTCCATACAAAGTCAGTCTTTTTATGTAGAAATTTGAATGTAAACCTAATTTTTTTAAAATCAAATACGGAGTGATGTATGTCGCGTTGCGATTCTATTTTGAGAAAGTTTGTTTGCCAAGTCGTCTATTTTTCCCCGAAGGAGAACAGTTAGAGTCCGCGGATGACTCAACGTTTGTAAGAAACACTGCAGCAGCGCAGCCAGCAGGAAAAAAGCGGCATCCATTCGATCGTCGGTTACTGAACCTCGTTCGCACGGTGTGCCCGTAACCTGAACATTTTTGTTTTTCGGCAACTTGACTAAAGGAAGCCTTCGCGCTTGACGCTAGTTCTTTTCTTAATTTCGCCTGAGTTTCACCTGAGCAATCATTTCAGGGATGTTAGCTACGCTAAAACAACCTTGGACTTCCTGTGCGAATTTGGCGAAGTGTACGAGTGCATCGCGGGTGTAATATGCAAACACGTGCGAGTAGTGATTAGCACGATATATGGTGAGCAGTATTTTAGATGCTTATTTATTATTGCATGATCGGTAACCATGCAATAAACAAAGATGCTCGACAAAAAGTTAAAACTTATTGCAAACCCTTGTTAGTACATACTCGTTTAACAGATATTTCACACGATTCACACAGAGATAACACGATCACGGCTTGTGTCCCAGAAAAGAAACACAGTAATATGTTATACACAAATTATGAGTTCGTATAAAGGGTTATAACAGCGAATTTTTAAAACTCGAAAACAGATTATTTTGGTACGTTGGAATTCGTGTTAAAGAAGGTAATCTGTAATTGCAACTTCCAATTACATACAGGATGACTCCGTTTATATTCCGGAAAATGATGCGAATTTAAAAAAATATTTAGTATTTTTCATTACATCTTAAATTGCATTAGCACTTTCTTTCGATGTGACAGCTCTAAATAAAGATAATTCAAAATAATATCCAAAATTTGGTTTCATTTCCTTCAGGCTGAGGACTGTGTAAATTATTGCACGGCATTTTTGTAGCGATTCTACGAGCTAATGAGAATGCGAAACTCATGGATTACAAGGATCTACAGAATTCATATACATTATTTTATTTCCATTTTGCAACCCAAAATCAATAGATAAGTGTAATATTACACTACAATATGTGTGAAATAACAATCCTGTCGGACGATGTCGTAGAGGTTACAAATATATGAATTGCAACAAAATTTAATCTCAAATTTCCTCATTTGAGAATTTGGAAATAAGAATTCATCAATTTCTATGATAGTAAATTAGCGTAAGTAGCCTAAGTTGCAGGTATACGGAAAGACGTGGGTTCGAACCACTCCTATTCCGAACAGGATGCAAAAATTATTTTATAGCATTATTATAGTCATTCAACGGGCTACTGCGGATTCCAATCTCATGAATCATAAGGATTAACAGAATTCATCCACTTTATCTTATTTGGATCTTGGAACCCCAAAATAATTAGGTGTTTGAAATAATACAAGGTGTGAAACAATAATCTTAACGTACGATATCTTAGAGATTTGAAATTGATGAGTGACAATAAAATTTAATTACAATTTCATCATTAGTGAATTTGGACATCGACTAAAAACCATCGATGTTTTTCAACATAGATATTTTTAGACTGTATTACCTCTAACATTAAATTCCAGTGCATTAAAATTCAATTTGTCAGTGTACGTATTTATCAATTCGCCAAATAGGGTACGAGGAGAATGGGCAGACCCTACTCCTACTCCGTATTTATTGACAATATCTCAATGTGCAAAAAGAATATAAATAAAGAGGAAATTCAAGAGCGAGAGTTTGGTCAATGAAAGTAGTGCAATCAGCGTTCCTTTGGTTCCCACATATGAATAGGTGTTTACTATTAGTATTGTTTCATATTTTAACTTTTACAGTATTGTTATCATGGGAAATTTTTATTCAGAAAGAAAATATCGGATAAGGAAAAAAAACATCGATCACAAAACATCGATGTTAAAAACATCGATGTTAAAAACATCGATGTTAAAAACATCGATGTTTAAAATATCGATGAGCCTACAAAAATATCGATGTTTTGAAAACGTCGGCATCGATGTCGCATCCGTCGTTGGAATGCCTCGCGCGGAAGAGGGCGGGGGGG
>BOPP01000271.1:1067658-1178915 GCA_017312745.1 Gryllus bimaculatus
CTATTTACAGTTCTGAAACATAACAAAAAAATCAGTTCAATTGAAGACCAATCACATATTGAAATGTCGGCGATTATATTCACAAATATATTGTTCACATGGTATGTTAAAAATTTTGAAACGAGAGATTAACATTCATCAGGTTTGATCAGACCAAACTCCGATCTGAAGAGTATATTCACCTTCGAGATTGCGATTAATACTGATGGAAAATGCACAGAATGTTGTTTGGTCGGATGACTATTTCTTCCAGCAACATACATTCAGAAGCCTCGACATATCGCACGTAAATATGCTCAAGATGCCATGTCGTATGTTCGTCATTATGGTACAGAGATTTGTTCATCACATTTACATGCAAAATCCGCACTAAATGAAATCAAGCAGGAGTATTCCCTGGGCAATCACCCATTGATCGTCATGATATTTACAGCAGCGTCTTTAGACAAAAAATTTGAAATTTTTAATGTTGATTTCATTCGTAAACATTATTGTGGTTTGGTGGAGACACTGTGCTTGGAGTATTTCGTGGAAGTGGCAAGAAACGAGGATTGCCACATCACACATTTTGATTTGGTTGCGTTGAAAAGATAGGCCAAATGAAGTGGGATGCAGTGAATCAGCCTGAAATCCCTGATTTACAAGTAGATGTCCTGAATTTGGCATTGAGTAGTTATACAAAAATATGATACAATTGGGTCCCTGTAGAACTCTTAATCATAATTCCCAGGTATGTGGATTGTAAATGTCAAAAACGATATCCACGGACGATTAATATCGGAAACAATACTGGTAATGGACGGTTATCACTGTTATCGTGACGATCGGACAGCAGAACCATGGGGGGAAGAGTCAAAACAATTGTCAAATTAAATCAACAGGACATCTCAAATAGACTAATCGTTCGGACTTGGTCCATATTCACCCATTTTATCAAGACCCTTCAAAGCACACATCAACGTTGAATTTTTGCCATTCAGTGAAATCTATTAAATACATTTGCAAATATGTAACCAAAGGGGAGGATATGGCTGTTGATATGGAATTGTGCAGAGAATCCAATGATGCAGTTACCAATACCATGGGCCGCTATGTTAGTAGTAATGAAGCAGAATGGCGAATATTTTCTTTTCCTATTCATGAGCAGACACCCCTTCCGTTGTTCCTTAGCTGTGCATTAGAAAAATAAGGACAAAGCAGTGTATTTTTTACAGCACAGAACGCTAGTACAAAGAGCTGCTCAGCCACCATTCTACTACATTAACCGTTTTTTGAGACATCCAAAACGAATGGACTTTGCACAAACATGCTATATTCTTCAAATGCCAAATTTATACTTGGAATCAATCATCAAGGAGATTTATACGACGGAAAACAAGGAAAACAAGTTTCAGATACCCAATGTGCTATTCCACCGATGCCATTGGTCTCGACATTTATTCAGTACATCCAAGCAATAATGAATGTTTTTATTCTACGACTGCTAATTAGTCCAATGTTACGTGGCCACATCATTCCAACCATGACGAACTGTGGTGGATGCGTGAATTGTGTGGATCTTACAGAGAAGCCTGTCAACGTTGCCAATTGCTAAAAAAATGATGCGTGTAATATCATCAAACGCCTCATTAAATACGAACATTGTTTTCTATAACATCAATCTACATGCTTCCCATCAAAAGCCCATATTGATTTGTGGATGTACAAAGATTGTAATGGTGATTGATATTTTGATATCAAATTACGAAATAGAATTGGGAAATCCCAATATACAAATCAGTGAGAAATATATAATAAAGCATTGATTTTCCAATTAGGACATGTGCTTGATGATGTCATACAAACCATTAATTCAAATTAGGCCTGGCCGCG
Source organism: Gryllus bimaculatus (assembly GCA_017312745.1). Taxonomy (NCBI): domain Eukaryota; kingdom Metazoa; phylum Arthropoda; class Insecta; order Orthoptera; family Gryllidae; genus Gryllus; species Gryllus bimaculatus. Next base: position 1,069,531 of record BOPP01000271.1, read on the forward strand.
CCCAATCGTCCAATTGCATGATGCTTTTAACCAAGAGTTGAATCGAGAGAAAAACTTAGATCTCAACACTTGTTGAAAGAATTAATTCAAAGCAAATCTTGCACTGTTAAGAACAACAGAAGTAGATTTGATACTCTTATGAAAGTAACAAAATGATTGAAACTGGAGATTTACTTTTAGCTGCCAACCTGGTTACAGGAAAAACCTTGTTGATTTCATTTAATATTAGCAACGATTCGCTCACAAAATAAAATTGCATTTGCACTCCGCTTCGTCGGGAATCGCAGCACTTGCTTGAAGGTAGTCGAACAGCACATTCAGCCATTAAAAATTGCCATTAAATATGCAAAGCAATGAAAACTCCGACACTGCAACCATTCGAAGACTCGTGCAATGCAAAAGGATCTTTGCCAGCAATGTAAATTAATTGGTTGGGATGAATGCACGATGCACCTAAAAAATTTTTGGAGGCTTTAGACAGAACCTTAAAAGATCTACAGAGCAATCATAACCAATTTTGGTGTGCAATGATTTTATTAGCAGGAGATTTTCGTCAAACATTGCCAGCGATTCCACGATTCAACACCAGCTGATGAACTCGATGCATGTCTAAAGTTCTTCAATTTGTGGAAACATGTCAGAGTACTTTATTTAGCAAGAATATGCGTGTCGAGTTGCAAAATAACCAATCTGGAAACATATTCTCTAAAACAACTCATTGACTGGTAATGGCCCAAATTTCCTATAGACATGTTGACTGGCTGCGTTAACTTTCCTCAAAGTTTTTGTCAGTTAACTCGATTCAAAAGATGAAATTATTCCAGAAGGTGTTTCCAGATGTTTCTCAAAATTACAGAAACCATGATTGGGTGAGCGAACGAGCTATATTGGCTGCAAAAACATTGATGTTAAATGAATTAAATTTAAAATTCAAGAACAAATTACAGGGCGAATCGAGGATATATAAATCAGTTGATTTGGCTACTAACCAAGATGATGTAGTGAACTATTCACCCAGGAATTTTTATACTCGCTGGATTTACCAGCATTGCCTCCTCACAATCTTCAATTACAGGTTGGGATTCGGTAGTTATAATGTTGACGAAATATCAACCAAACCACGTCTTGTGCAACGGCACACGGTTAGCGATAAAAAATACTAACAACGTGATAGAAGCAACTATACTGAAGGAAAGTATAAAGGAGGAAGACGTTCTCATACCGCGCATCCAATGATTCCGACTGATGTGCCGTTACTTTAAACGACTACAGTTTCCAGTTCGGCTTGCTTTGCTATGACCATAAACAAGTCCCAGGGGCAATCATTAAGTGTTTGTGGTATTAATCTGGAAAACCCATGTTTCTCACATGGTCAGTTGTATTTTGCCTGTTCCCGTGTTGAAAACCATCAGATTTGTTGTCTATCGCCAGGTAATCAAACAAAAAACATTGTATATCACAAAGCACTACAATGAAAATAAAACTGTTGTATTAAACATTTTTGTTTAATAATTATGATTCACATGATTAACAATAAAGCGATTACTTACTTTTTAAATGCTTAAATATGTTTTATTTAATTATATTTCTTATTCACAACGCCCTATCACCAGGGTGACGGTTCTGTTCAGGAGATTTTTTGCCCAGGCTACAAAATATGTAGGAACAAAAAACTATCACATTACAAATCTTTTGGACGGGACGAAGTCTGTCGGGTCCGCTAGTTTGTATATATAATGAAGTACAGAATATATGAGCTTCTTTAAATCCAGTCTGGAAATAGATTCTACACAATTATTATGTCTTGTTGTTAGATTTCTGGCCAATTATTTAATCTGTCTTCGTATTGTTGTCTCAGTTCGCTTCTCACTAATATTAGTAGTTCGATGAATGATATATTTACTCCAGATGAAATTCGAGAACCTTTCAGGATTCGATTTCAATTTGAACCATCTAGAGTCGGTAAACGTTTTAAACTACAAAAGAATATTAATATTATTATTTTAACGTTAATCGCAGCTATATTGAATGCGAGACAAAAATGAATAGTTGATTTAGTGATCACTTACGTAATGCAGATTGAGGAAAGAGAGCGAGCGAATTTGTATTCATAAAACTATTGTATATGCCATAGCCCTCCAACTTCTGGTATATTATAACATACCTTATTGCATCAGCATCACGAGCATCAAACTGGATGATTCTTATCCAAAGAATTGAAATTGATAAACATAATCAACTGTTATTTTTAATTTAATTAGTATTGACTATATTAGCAACATAAAATGCCTTTTTTATGAGTTATCAATGTCTCGATACTTGCGACTTACGATTTTGCAATACCTTGATTTACCTTTCTATGCAATAAGGTAATTACGGAGAACATTCTAATACGAGCATGTGCATACTGCACATTAGTGCATTTATTTGGAAATATTACTGTGGAATGTATTAATGGATAGATTCGCGTCTAAAACTTCAACACTTTAGTGCGAGAGTTACGATGAAGAAATATACAGTAAATGGCGGTAGAGTTTTATTATGGACGTTCTTATGAGCTCAGGATTAAATCTCTGAGTTCTTTCGCATAATTCTGCAATCCAACTTACACAATGTCACTTCTGTTCAGGGACACTCCTATTCTAAGTCATCTACGACACTGCTCCTCTTCCTTACGAGCCAACAACGTCGATACTCTTGGACAGAAACTATTGTATTGTGCTTTACGGCCCTTGTCCAGGATAATAGTTCACAGCATAACCAGGGTAATGGTAGCACAGTACTTGCGTCGTAAAGAAAGCAAAAGTTCTCATGGGTGTGAATTGGTTGATTATTTTGTCTTTCCAAGCATCCGTTAACTGCTTTGATCTTCAGTCTCGTAAGTGTAGTGCCTGTTATATCCCGGAAGGTGGCGGTGACACCCCCTCCCGCGATGGAGGGTGGCTCTGACCTACACGGGTTTTCCCTCTCCAGATATCTCCGCCAGCGGGGCACTGCCTCAGTTCTAAGCTAATGACTGGTCTCGCGACGAGTGTGGTACGCGTAAGCGATGTGTTTGTGTGTGTAAGAAAAAATGAGACATGGATGAGGAAGGAAGAATCGCGTGCAATCCGTGGCCCTTGTATTACAGTAACGCTCCGGCATTTGCTTGGTTTTGTTAGAAAGAAATCTCAGACAAATTGCGACAGAGCAGCCGGTCTCTACAATTCTCCTTCAACAGAGGCTGAATTCGACTCAGCTGTGTCGTGTGTTGTGTTTGTATGAATGAATGAATGGATGCGTTTGTAAATATAATTATTAATGAATGAATGCGAGTGAGAAAAAAAAGAAAAGAAGAAAATTGAACAATTTCAAGATCTTCCAATTAAAGATTTAATTTAAAAAAAAGCCTAAAAACTAACAAACCCCAAAGTGGGAATGTGTATAGTTATAGTTATAAGATAGTTTTAGTTTGTAAGCAGTTAAGCCTTCCCTAACTGCACAAGCCAAATCGGCTGCAGTTATTCATAATGTACCCCAAAGATAAATAAATTCCTGCCTCTCCAGGGAAACTGGAGGGGGGAAAACTGAAAAAAAAAGACTCAGCTGCACAGCTTGTGTCAATCATCCGCCATCGTCGAGACTCGACATTCACTCAGGAAATGAGAATATCCTGATAAATGATATACAATTTATCTATTATCCAGATATTTTGTTCTCTAGTAAATGGGTAAAACAATTAAATTTCAGTACTGAATGTGTGGTTGGTTTACTTAGACATTGTCTATCACATAAAAACATTAATCGATTAATATTTTCTGTAAACGTAGCACTCAGTTACTACGAAACCCCGCAAAATAAAAGTAAATTGATTTTAAAATATATAACAGCGGTTTACGTATTTTTGTAGTCAGCGTGTGACGTTTTGAAACTGGTTTAGGATTTGCTGCACAATCTTGCTATTGTCAGCACTATTTCTTTTGAAGTACGTGTGGAAACCGCCCTAAATTAAAATTTTGTATCAAACAAAACCACAGACTGACAACAATTAACTTTCAATGTAAACAACATGGAGAAATATGCAATGCACAAAGAAAGAAAAGCACGGGAGCCGAAGTCAAACTAACCTATATTAGGTATTACCAACTTGTAAAAATGAAAAATTATGCGAGAGATTTTTTTGTAGAGCAACTATTCAATACTTATCTTTTAACTATTTACAAATAATTATTTAAAAGCTCCGTTATATTTTACAAGCAGCTATTGTTAATTTGTAGGTGTAATAAATGGTCGAGTGTTTGACTAGCGACTGGCACGAACACACCACCTTAAGATTAAACGCCATGCGCTGCGCTCTCAGCCGCGAACGAAGCTGCAGAGCAGAACTGGCCGCTGGTCCCTGATAGCCCAGCAGCGCAGTACAAGGGCAAACACGAGGTAAGTGATCATCGAGTGTAGTTGTGAAGTTGATTGGTACTGTGATATATGATGAAGGTCAGTGTCGCGCGTATTCACCATATGTATCTCTTCGGGCTCGCTCCGACCGAAACTTACGTTACCCTTTTTGAGACCTCCAATTCCTACTTTTACATCATTCGCATTGTTGTATACTTATCTTCAATAAGTATGAATTTGTTTATCACATACACATTTTGTATTTAAAGCCAAATTTATATTCTCAACAAAATTTGTACAATTTGGTCTCTCTTCATGCTATCCAGAGATCCAACAAGTAAACATTCAAACATGCCACTGGTTACTCGTTGACAAACAATGGCCTACATTGTTGGTCCTTAACTTCAAAAAGCATCTATTTGCTTAATGTGTAAGATGTGTTTAATTCGGGTGTCACTCTATCTTGGCAATCTATTTTTCATCTCCTTTGCACGCAGGTGTCTTAAAGTAGGCGGACTTCCATGGCGAACATTTACTGTTAGGTTCATGAGTAGGAGATTAACTTCACTTTGATTTCCTAATTTTTTGCTCGCAATATTTCAAATGTTATCAGTTACCTTTGTCTCGATGGTTTTGAAACTTATGTGTTGCATTTTGGATAGTCGACGATTGCCGGAAATTTTCTAGAAGATTGGAGGTCAGCTTCAGATGAAACCGAGGATAGAATGAGAAACAAAAGAACGCAAAGAGACCGCAGCCCTTGTTTACGATACTGCACCGGCATCCTTCTGGAATTAGCAGGATTGACTATTTGTTACTTTATTTTAACATTCAAAACAATTGGAACAGCGAAATTAGCAAATTAGTATTACACATTGCGTGAATCACGTGAAATACGATCCTTGCCTTAGATGAGTTTTCGAGTGTTGCGCTCGACGCATTTTCACGATCTTGAGAGTGTGTGTATTGATTTCGGGGGCGGCAGCTTCTTTGGTCAGTTCCATAAGTTTAGGGCATATTATATTTCTGCAGGTTGTGGTGTTCCTCCTCAGCTAGAACGCGAGATTCGGCGCCGACCTACTCGTAGGATCGCAGATTTCCCTCCACGCACATCCAGGTATCTCCACCCAGCGGCACATCTCCGGCCGGAACAAATTCTAAGCTCCTGACTGATCTTCCGACATGTGTGGGAAGGTAGTGCGTGTATACTGCGATTTATTGGTAGTGGCGCTTGACGTAAATCACGCGTGTTACGGTGTCATCCTAGCGGGGGCTTGAACGTCACCACAGTTACGTTTCTGTAGTGATGTTCAAGCTCCCGATTAGGTGACAGCTGATATACGGCATGCGCCACTACAAATAAATCGAAGTATAAGTGTGTGTGTGTGTGTGTGTGTGTGTGTGTGTGTGTGTGTGTGTGTGTATGTGTGTTTCTAGAAGGAAGAGAGAGTATGATGAAGAAAAAACAGCGCGTGGTAGGAGGTCCTTTTGTTAGGTTACTGCTCCGGCGAATGTGTGGTATTGATCGAAGAAATCACGGAAAACTACCGAAGAGAGTAGCCAGCCGCTAGTTTTCCTCTAGACAGTGGTTCGCTCAGCTAGTATCTAAACTCCACAACAGTCGAGACTCGAACCACCGAACGTGGCGGTCAACGACGCTGCAGATTTGACGGTGTTGCCGATGAGCTGTCGCAGTCAGGGTCCGGCGCTCGAGGGCGGCAACCTCTTCCGCGCGGAAACTGCGTCGCGTCACTTTCTCCCTTTGCGGCCCGCGCCTCCCGCTTCAAACCGTTCCTCTGCCCCTCATTCCTCCACGTGTGGCCGCCCGCGTCACCGGCTCGCTCCCGCTTTGAAGCGAGCCTCCCGTCCACGGCTCAACCGGGGAGAAAATGAAGACAGCGAATACCGTTTCAATCTCTTGAAGAATCCACAGGACTACTTTCAACAGTGCGTCACGTGGGTGGGTGTTTTTTATTTAATAACTTGTGAATCGCCGGTCAGATGGTCGAGATTGTTAAGGCTGGAGTGCCGTAGTGGTTTCGGACCAGAAGATCGCAGGTTACAGTCCTGCCTCCGGCATGGGTGTATTTGGGTTTGTCTGTATGTGTGTGTGTCACATTCTTCGTTAGACAGTGGTGGCGAGAGGTAGCCAATGCTCTGCAGTGCGACCCTCTCAGATCTGTTGCGATAAAACCGTTACTTCGTAGTTCGCCACTCCTTTAGCGGAGTGGCGGGGAGCCACGTGTCGCATCGCGACAAAACTAAATTATAATCTAGTGCAGTGAACGACACAAGTGGTATTGGAGTGGAGCTATCACAGCAGAGCTCTGATAAACAATTTATGTAAATAATTTCGGTGAAGCGCGACTCATTGCGAATTAGTGTAGTGTAGTGGCATGCAGTTACGACCTTCCAACAAGTGAAGTCGGAAGTTCTGCTTTACTTGTTCTTTACAACAATGAGAACCAGCCAGCTACAGTGCAAAATTTCATTCCAGATAACCCAAACCAATTCACCGCCAACGAAATGTATGTGACATTAGAGAACAAACAACATAACACCCCCGGCGCCGAAGGCTAGGAACCCATTCAACCACGACCGTTCAACCACAACCGTTCACAACCCAGTCAACCACAACCGTTCAACTACCAGGAAGACTCATCAGACTTCACAAAACGGTCAGTGACAGACAGTGATATAGTGCGTGAACCCAAAAAATTCAGCAGCAATCACGATAGTTACAATGATTAAAACACAAAATCTGACTCTCTATTAATTAATGTGCTGGTGAAAAACAGGTTCGGCTCTAAGTAATCTTGTTAAGCAAGCAAACTAAAATAGATTCGTTCATATCAACGACCTTCCTAGTAGCCAAAGTGAAACCCCCAGTAAAATACCATCAATCATGGTAGCAGACATCACCAATATTAATGCATTCATCAAAGAACTTAAATGTAAAGTCACCTCATTACAGTTAAGAACAATGAAATAAAAATAAGTGCAAACTCACCCACGGACTTAATTAGGTATCTAATTAACCTTCATCCCAGTTTTCATTTCTTCGAGGACCCATTAAATACAAATTTATCTGTAGTGTTCAAGAACGTCAACAAATCCATTACTGACCAAGAAATATATCAAGACCTAAAACTACGCTTTTCTTCGCTGAAAAAAATCACCAGACTTCACAAAGAAAACAGGCCTTTCCTAGTAGTTGCAGCTGTTTTTCAGGACAAGATCCAATAGACAATATTCTAGTCATTAAGCAAATTTGCAACCACAGAGTAAAAGCAGAAGCAAGGAAAAAAACTCAAGGTCCCTTACAATGCCAGCGGTGCCTGGATTATGGCCATACAAAGAGTAATTGCAACCACTCAATTAACTGCGCTTTTTGTTCGGGTAACCACTACTCCGTAACTTGTCCTAATCGTAATCAAGAACCAAAGTGTTGTAATTGCCACGGCAGCCACGAGGCCAATAATTGAGACTCTAGCCCTTACCTAAAATAATACATTGAAAAAGGAAAACTGTTAACAAAAACAACCTCCAAAATAGAAATTGAAGATATTTCTACCTACCCAGTCCACTGCAATTTAACAAACATTTCCATCTTCTTCCCAAATACCAATTCTCAACTACTTCACCCAATGAATAGCACCACATCCCAGGCCCGGCCAAATCCTATCAACAACTCAAATTGAACCAACCTTCCCGAATAATCACACCAAAACTCTCTCATTATAAATTCAACAATTAATACAATTGCTTCCTATATATTCAATGCAATAAAAACTCTTATATTCACCATAATCAACTCATTTCACTAATTGGAATGCTAACTACTTAACAAATAAAAACAGAACTAATACACACCGCGTAGATATAATTTGCATCACAGAAACTCACTTACGGGAAAAAAATAAATTTTATATCCCAAGCTACTCAATTTACAGAACCGACAGAAACCTAAATAAAGGAGGAGTGCTAAAAGTCATCAATAAAAATATATATTACCCGATAATTCTCCTTTGCACTGGTAATAAAGAAACGGATACCATTAAATTATGAAAAATAAAATATGAAGTACAATTGCAGCATATGATTCTCCAAATTAAAAACTAGAAGTCGATAACATTACTAAACTATTTCAATTAAATAACGCCATACTTCTAGAGTGCCTAAATGCCAAAAATACCAACTGGGGTTGTTCACAACAAAAAAAACCACTACACGCCGGAGTACCAAATACGTTAAAAGTTGACTGGAAAAGTTACAAACGTTAACTAGCTCAACAATACTTAAATTTAAAATTCACTCCTACCCATTAGAAATAGAGCAATCAATCAACATCATATACATCACAATTAAAGAGACAGAGTTAAAACCAAAGAACACCAAGAAAGATAAACTATATAAACTTCCCCCAGAAATAGTAAATCTAATTCAATCAAAAATAAAACTCGCAGACTATGGTCACAACTAAGAACACCAGAAAACTACCACGATGAAAATACTTCATCATGGAAACCATGGTGGAAAGACCACTATGATGGAAACCACACTATACAAAATGGAAAAATCAATAATCGAAATCGGAAAAGGCGACAAACTTTGTGTAACTTATTACTGTTGTTACCAGATATCAGCACATTGTGAGCGTAAGTGTTGTGCAAAACCTCTGTCTTTGAACTTCATACAAGATTCGACGTTGCACCTTAACGTAATCAATTTCGCATTAGTACAAAAACTGTAATAAAATAGGATACGTACGTTTTTGTTTGATGAAAGGTACTGAAGATGTATTTGCGTGAATACTGAATTTCAACCATCTATAGTTTTATAATTGCTTGTTAGCATCAATTCGGAATGTTTGTTCGCTAACATTCCGTGTGAGATGGAGTGAAGGAATTTTTTCAAAATATTATCTTCGTATAATGGGCCGGAGGTGATCGCCTCTCTAAAGAAGGAAGTATGCACCCGCCACAGTGCTCGACCAACAGCGACTCCGTACCCGAATCTCGGTACTTTTTTATTTGTTCACCACCGGCGATGTGAGTGAAGGTAAGAGCTCGAGTAGTTAGAAGCGTGGAAATATCTCTGATACGGCTTTTATTCCGAATGGCTTTCAAGGGGGCAGTAATGCAACGGATTCCTTGTTGTTGATGATCGCAATATCTCTTGATTCGTCTTTTATGCCGAACGACCTTCAAGAGGGCCACAATACTACGGATTTTTGTTGATGATCGCAATGCCCCGAAAATCGTCGCCAAACGTTAGTCTTTCATTCAAACACTTTAAAAATTCGCGAATATCTCTAAATCTATGAATTAAAGTAGCATCCGTCACAATTACGCACCAGACAAGAGCCAACCACAACCGGAGTAAAGGCTTCCACAGACCGGCGCGGAAGTTCCGCAGCACGTGCGACGCGGAAAGTTTCGCGCTAGACGCGGCGGCGGAATTCGCTGGTCCGTTCACTCCGGAGCGTCAATTATCAGTCAGCGTTTCGTGACAGATTTTATCCGATAAAGCAGAGGAGCTCGCTTCTATTCATGCCTGGGATAGAAATTCTAAGTTACTCCTATGTTTTCTGAGCACATGCGATATGGTACTTTTTCTTCTTTGTTTACGATTTTCCCTTAAATTGTTAATATCCCTTTAGAAAACGTAGAAAAGGAGACCATTATTTTGACCTAGAAAGAAAAAATGTTTCGAGAATTTCACATATTGATGCCACAAAGGATGAGAAACGTTTTTAATTTACTAGAATGACCAGTGACTGTTTTATGAAATTTTGAATCTGAACCCCCGTACTAAACGAATGCGAACTTGCAAGTAATGTTTTCCTTGTGAAGGGTTAAGAGAGGGGAAGTTAGCGGCCAACACAGAATTTCCCCAGCGGCGATAAAATACGCGAACCCGCAGCGGAAGCTCTCTTTTTCTGGTCACCAGCGTCGAGTAAGCAGCTGCTCTTTTGATCACCGTTCGCTGAGTCAACATCTTCTCGTAAATATTAGATATTGGTTGCCGCTGCCACGGACTACTAGGTAGGAGTATTCGGCGTCGAACCAGACGTTCTAGTTAGTCGTCCGCGAGATAGTGCAGATTAAGTAGTGTTTCTTCAATTAACAACACGGGAAGTAAAGTTACCCGTTGTGAAGGAAACATTAAAAGTTCTGGCTTGTTAAAGTAAAAGTAGCAACGAGCGAGGAACTTGCACGAGTATTCGGTAAAGTGCAAGGGACATTTTCGCAACGTGGGCGTAGTCGGAGGCGCCGTAGCAGACGAGGAAGAAGAAGAGCGAGGGATCCAGGCGCACGTGGAAGAAGACGAACGGCCTGGGAGAAGAACGGAAAAGGAGCAAGAAGGCATCGAGACGGTCAGAGGCGAATCCCGGTCTCCTTTTTTACAAACCCGCAGAAGCTGGACGCGGATACGGGCCCAGCGCGGACGGCAAAGCGACACGCACGCATCAAATGCAAAAGTGGAAGTTCACTGAGGTAAAGTTAAAGCGGGAAATCGTGAAGTTCAGTGGCAGGGAAAACTAGTATTAGGAAAGTGTTAAGAATTTTGAGGACACGTGGCAACAATTTACAGTATTATAGTAGGAGACGTTTTGATGCACTATTTGCCTGCCAAAACATTCTACTTATGGACATTTATTTATTTTTCGCTATTATCAGACACAGTTAAAATTGTAATGTAGAGTAGTGCATACTTGCACACATTTTGTTTCTTTACATGTTAATATCTTGAAGGCGAGAGATTGTTAAATTTGAATTTTTGATTTCACGTGCAATGCAATTATGAATAGCAAAATTTAGATATATTAATTTTCCAAGGGAATTCGCAGTGTAGTTTTGGGTAATATTTCAGAGTATAATTTTTGAAGTGAAATGATGTGTTCATTCATATGAGTGTGTATTTCAAGGTTCTAATATGTATTGATTTATTCTTTTGTAAAGGTGATTCTATTCTTGGTTTTTTGCATTAACTTATGCACTAAAAGTTTATGGTAAATTATACGCTCGTTTGTGTGCAATTTGTTGTGATTTTATGTGCCAAGGGTTAAACTTCTCGCACCTGAAGATATGCTCCTAGATTTTTAAGGCTTCGCTCACGAGCAAATCTTGATACTCCGCTTAGTTATGCCTCTCACTGTTGAAGGTGCGTAGTTTACTGAGGTAGGTGGGTGCTTAGAATAGTATATATATATTTATAATATATATAGTATATATATTATACTTATGATAAATTTTAAAAATTTAAATTTAATGTCATATAAAATTATTAAATTACTGTGCATGATTAGAAGTATTTCTTTACCATTTAGTCTTGTCAGATTCACTGGCGAGCTGAAAATATTCGCCATTAGACGAGTTTTGGTTCCCACAGTAGAAATCGAGCAGCAGCGGAAAAAACGCGCCCGACCGCGAAACAAAATCCGCCACGGTTTAAACGCTGCCAATCCGCTGCTGCGACGCTCGCTTTCCGCGCAGGACTGAACGTACTCATAAGCCATCACGTGACGCGAAATTTCCGCTACAGACATTCCGCATAGACTGCAGATTTTCTACGCCAGTCTGTGGGAGCCTTAAGTCTTTCTACGACATTGTGATTGCTTTTTACCATCAGTTCGCTTTTAAATATTTTTTTATTCTCGTAGGGAAGTGATGTTGGTCTAATCAGTGGATTCCAATTTCATATCAGTTGTCACTTTTTGTAACCGAAATGGAGATGTTAATTAGTTTGTTCATTCTTAGTGTTTAATATGCTCATATTATTGAGAGTCATCACTAGAACCCGGAAGTTTGGCAAAATGCCTTTTTACAGGGGCGGGTCCAGAGACGAATTTTGGGAGGGGAAATTCAAAATATCATATTACATATTTTGTAAAAGGTCGCAGGCTACACTCAACCCATGCTGCGATACGATTTTGTTTCGTTTTAATGGTTAACCGAAAATATTTTTTGCTTGAAAGTTTCATGATATTTTAAAATTAATTGTTACTGAAAAATTATACGGGGGATTTCCCTCATTTCCCTCCCTGTGGATTCGGGCATGATTTTTATAATTGATACGATTTTATGACTTTTAACAACAGGAATCACTTAATTGTACTTCTGGAGTTGTTTTAGAAGATTTTCCCTTTTCCTTTATGACTATTTTAGCTTCTGATGCATATTTTTGGCATTTTGCCTTATTTGTTCCTTTTTCTTTCTTATTTGTGGCTTTTTCTGCCTTTTTCGTTTTTATTTTCTCTTTTTCCTCTCCTAGCACCAATTTCTGTCAAGTTGGAAACACTGGCCATTCTGGACAACATCCTGCCACCTGCCATTCTGGACAATAGGCGTGGTCGTGTGTTGTCTTCCTGTGAACGCTCTGAGGAACCGCGGAGGTTCCAGTGTCAGGTTGTGTTAAAACTCTGAAAGGGAAAGTAAGAACATACGAGTGAAGATTTTCGATATTTTTCATTGATGCTTGTAGACTTGTTCGCTCAGGAGAAATCTCATCCTATGTTTGTGTATGGCGTCGGATCCCTTTTGAGGGTAGAGCTGTCGGTTCATATTACTTCGTATATACGTATGTATACGGGGTAGTAAAACTTGTAAAGGCGATCACGCAGATAACTAAATAATTTGGGTTACTCTAATTCCATAGAGAACATTCGTCTTTTTGCGAACGCGGAGGATTCAGTGCCAGGTTGTGTTAAAAATCTAAAAGGGAAAGGAAGAAGATACCAATGAAGAATTTTGTCATTTTTCATTTATGCTGGCAGACCCATGAGAAATCCCATCCTATCTTTGTGTATGGGCTTGAATCCCTTCTGAGGATAAAGTTGTTAGTACATGATATACCCTTCTCAGTTCCTTCTTGTTCTCTATTCCCTTCTGGCGATTGCATAAGTGCGAAGTATGAAACCTACAATTCCGTTTTCACAGCTATTTCAAAGAGAGCCCACAATAGCATTTCGTAGAGACAGCGTCGCAAGTAAAATAAATTCGTGATCTTCCACCGGATGGTCGAGTGCGATCAAGATTACAAAGAAAAGACAGTGCTAATGTAAATTTGAGAGTTGGAATAGAAATATTAATCATTTATATATTATTTTTTGCACTAATTACTTTTAAACGGTAATTTTTGTGTGTCCTGTGTTTTGCCCCTACTTTAGCCAGAATAAATGCCTTTTTGTATGCCTATTTTAGCACAAATAAATGCCTGAACTTCCGGACTCTGGTCATCATACATTAAACGACGTACTTTTATGCAGATTTACTCAAGACTTTGCTTTTTTACGTTTTGTATTCGTTCATAGTTTCTCTTGTCTTTTATAAATGCAGTAAACTTATTATATTCTGTAAAAGTTATGAGCTGTTATCCTTCATCTTTTTATTTTCAATTTTGTCACAGAATTGTGATCGTAACTGAACAGTGATGGCCATAAAGTTAATTTACTGAATGTTTCATTGATGCATTTTCTGGAAGCGAATGGGAAGAAATACAGCTTTCATCTCTGAAGTAATGAGACATTATTGAGAATTGATTTCTTTGTGCGTTACAGAAGGAAACCTGCATCCTTGCGCAATCCTTCCACCCTTTGTTTTCTGAATGTGCGTCAATTCTGAATATCGTGTAATGAAACAACAAACGTTTCTCAACAATGATAGGAGGTTTGTTAGGCATGAGCGGACAGTATCTTTTTGGTGGCATGCCGGCTTTTTTTGTTCGCATGTTTTGCATTTGTTTATTTCTGTGATTGTTCTGTTCATTATATGCATAAAATAGATTCTTGTAGACTTTTCAAGAGAATTTGGTTCCAAATGCAAAGATCAGATTACCACTTCAATTTTAAATTTAATACAGATCGGAAAGGTGGATTTGAATTCTATACATTCATTTTATTTAGGAAGTTTTTTATAGTACATCAAATCTTTATCTTAAAAACTGAAATTAAAAGAAAAATGAAAAATAAAAGAAAAAGTAAATAAAATAAAAGTAAAAAAATAAGATACTAGGTAACACCGAGCGTTAAACATTAAGTTTTAAACTTCAACAGCAGTAGGAAATTTGTTGGGTAAAATTATATTTTTGTACAGTAAACATTTGTGTGCACGATTACTTTCACAACACTCCTTGAACTTCTCGGTTAATATTTTCGGCATTAATAATAATCAGTGTCAAGTAGATAGAAAGAAATAAAGGAAGAGAAAGAAAGAAAATCTGTGTTTTGTAGGGGTGGGGGAAACAATTTATACCGGCGGTCAATTCCCGGGACTGACACGAATATGTTTGCAATTGATGCCTCGGCTCATAAGGGATACATCGAGTAGCAGTTTTTACAATTGAATAGATATTGCAAATACATATTAAAAAATTTCAGGAAGTGTTTTCGACTCTGATGGTAAGTTTACCAGAAAATGAGCATTTTGTAAGCTCCTATGATTCAATACGTCTTGCTCTACCGCGTAGAAATATGTTTGATAACTATTTTTTAAAAATATTTTTTAAAAAATGAAAGAAGCTATTAACTCAATGGTCTGTGGTTGTGGACTTACAAGTCTAAACACACGAGTGTTTTCTTGTCTTGACAACACTAGGCAGCTCCTAGAGCATTCGCTATGTTAATTGGGCGTGCTGCCACAGGCGGGGTAGAAAGTCAACGCGTTACGCACACATGTCATGAGCGCGCTGCAGACTCGTGCCAGCGCGTGCCGGAGTCTGCACTGTTACGAAGTGGTCTCACCGTGGGCGCCCTCTAGCATTCACTGGGGAGTTTGGGCTCGGCGGAACGTAATAGCAATCGACAACATTAGCCCCCGGTTGCTACTGCCTGTAAGTACGACTTCGTTGCTACTCTGGGCCTGGCGGACCCAGCATTGTTTCCAATCACTTTATTGGACAGAAATTGATAGAATTGAATAAGATATTAATAATATATATATATAAATTTATATATATATAAATTTATATATATATATATATATATATATAGAGAGAGAGAGAGAGAGAGAGAGAGAGAGAAACCAATGTTTAATTTCACTTAATGAACATTGTTGATTTGTTTAACACAGTAGTTAGATTTAGTGTTAGATTCCCACAATTTTTATACCGTGTTCATATTCTTCACAGATATACCATCTTATAGTCAAAACAAAAATGTTCAGAAAACATTTTAATACAGTGCCATAAATAGTAAGCTAAGTAGTAAATTAATTTGCTTTCCCAAGACAATTTTTACAAATAAAACTGGCGCGCTTTCTCAAAAATAAAAAATTGTATCACTTCAGGCATGAAAATTGTGACTTATTGTCCTTGTACAAATAGCACCTTCCATTTTGAGTTCGTACATCTGGACCAATATCCTGTTTCTTAGGTTTTTCCTCACTCAGCATTCCTCAAACTCGTTTTCACATTGTTTGCGAGGTACTGTTTACTTGAGTTCTTTACACTAAATGATTTCTGATCAGTACTTTCCCTAGAACCTTCAGAAAATCTCGCCTTCTTATATACGTATTATTATTATTATTATTATTATTATTATTATTATTATTATTATTATTATTATTATTGTTCTTGTTGTTATTATTATTATTATTATTATTGTTCTTGTTGTTGTTATTATTATTATTTATTATTAATTATTATTCTTAATTATTATTATTGGATTTGTAAATAATAAGACTGTTGTTTGTGACAACATTCATGATACAAAAGAACAAAGCAATCGGCCAACGTTTTGTAGTTCGTGCTACGTCGTCCTACGTCAACTTTTCGTAGGATCTATTTATTTGTTTGTGTACATGAATCAGAAAAAGCTTATTACCCGGTACACGGGGAGTTCATGAAGCCCGTAACAATCAACATTACTGCTGAAACGGAGTACCATAACAATATCAATACAAATTACTCTGTCAAAATACTGTTAGAACTAAGATAGGGAGCTACAAGAAAAATGACGATCGTGCAATAATGGCAACATGAAAAAAAATAATGTCAATATCGTATAGGGTCTGCCAAACCCAGGAGCAGCAACGGAGAGTCAACTATATCAATGGCGGGTGAAGTTGAGAAACAGGTTTTGTACAAAAGGTATGTCAAATGGAAGAATTTCTCCACTGTGGCGGCAGAGTGCGCTAAATTCCCATAATGCTACATTCCTGTTGATTAACATTTATTTGTGGCGTAGACTGATTAATACCACCGACTTCATGTTGCATCATGGGAATATGCCGTTTGCACACACACTCTACCGCCCGATTTTGAAACAAATTCGATAAAGCTTGTGTTAATGATCAATTACCATGCGATATAAGTTGCCTGTTAATTACGGAGGAATAGCGGGCTGCGCTACACTTGGAGCTCGATTTCGAGTTGGCGCATGAGCAGAAAATTGCTCAAAAACGCAGTCGACTGCTGTTCGCTATGCTGTGTCAAATCTCCTTGCTGTCTTCAGTCAAACGTCGTGGCCACGCGTCCAGGACGGCGCGCGATGACGCTGGGAGTGGGAGCGGCTGAGATCAAGCTGGAGGAGGCTGCCCGAAAGGAGGCGTGTCAGTGCGGGATCGCCAGTGTAGTTAGGCTATTATAATTGGAATAATTTGAGTATTTGTAAACTTAAAAAATAAATGGCGCTGTCACGACAAAAATATTTTTGTTAATAAAATACACAAAATAATTTACATTGTTTAATAAACCCATTAAGACTGCTTACAGCTCTGCCACAGGATATTTGGTATTTTTTTGTGGCTTTATGTATCTATCTTATCTGTGGAGTCACCAGTAAAATCGAAGACTGACTGCTTTGCTGTTCTGATGCGGCACATAACGTACCAAGGACGATTTGTTAAATGCCATCATTTGTTCTGAAGAATTTAAAACAAGACCACGTGAATTTCAAGCGAAAAGGCGAATAGATATCAAATATCATTATTTAATTTTAAGAAGTAAATATTAATATTTTAAATGCATGATTCAAAAAGGATAAACTCTCTCATCTTACTAGCCAGACCGAAGGGTAAAGTCCGAAATATTCTTCGATACTAATTCTACTTATAATTCACGCATTAGTTAGATTCGGTCCTTAAGATTAACATATTCAAGACCGAAAATGTGCTGCAGTATGGAGGTTCGACGTACTGTGCGAGTAGTCTTCCTTCAGAAGTATAGTCGGAGATGCCCACGACGTGGTTGCACATATGCTGCTCTCTTAAGTTTAAAAGGTGTATCTCTAAAAACTAAAGTTGTTGGTAACATGAATTTTTGTAAATATACATCCAAGTACGTCATTAGAAGCATGTTATTTAGTTTTGTTCAACTATTTATAAATAAATATACGGCGTTCTTGTTTACAATAATGTGCGGTGCCTTAGAATAATTTAAGTACGAAAAAGTGAAAAAACGAAAGGAACTTGAAATTTGTCTTTCAAGTTTCGGGGGACAGGATAGCTCTAAAGATAACTGCGTTGGTATGTCTTAATAAACATCAACACATTTTTGAACAATTGAAGTCATAAACCACACTCTTGGCGGTTTTCACTTTTCTTATTGGTAGAGTATGTTTTCAGCAGATGTCCGAAACTTCTTAATGTTTACTGATATTCAGCGGCAAATGAATGTTATAAGCCAATGTTCTTCTCTGCGTCATTGTGAAGGTTAGGAATATGTTCGATACCCAGTTTCAAAATGCTCTCCTGAAAAGAAGCGATTTTGTGGCTTATGACTATCTCCCACGCAACCTTTCAATTGAACATCGATGTCTCCTGTATTGTGAAACTGATAAATCGTCCAGATGATAACTTTGCGGATGTGAATGCAGTGTGTTAGAAAATGCAGTGTGTCAGTCGATTTGTCTTTTTTCTTGTCGCCGCCCGAGCGCTGCCTCCCTCGCTGCCCCGCCGCCTAGACAAGCGATCGCCAGGCTGCCTCCGCCACGCGGCGAGGCAGCGCCGGGCTGCTGCCGTGGTTCCTTCGTTGCCGCCTCCGCGTCGAAGGCGCGTCGCCCACGCCCACGCCCGCTGCCCGCCGCTCACTGTCCGCCGCCCGCCCCGCCCCGCCCCCCTGCAGCCACTGGCTTCGCAACCCGCTCCCCGCCCCCGCCGCCCACTTGCTCGCCAACGCCCCGCGCCGCCCCACTGCTCGCCACCCCCCCGCCGCCCACTGCTCGCCACCGCCCGCGCCGCCCACTGACCGCCCGCCCGCCCCGCCGCCCAATGACCGCCCCCCCCTGACTGCCCACGCCCGCCGCCCCCTCCGCCCACCGCCCGACCGCCCCCTCCGCCCACGCCCGCCGCCACCCACTACCGCACCGCCGCCACTCTCGCCGTCGCCGAGCTCAGCTGCCGCCACTGCGGCTGCGCACCGTCAACCGCTCTTGCCCCGTCACCGTTCATTCACACGCAACCGTCCACCAGCCAACCGACTACCCCCTCTGCCAACGCTAACCCTTCACCGTACGCTAACCCTTCGCCCACCACCCAGCGCTTCTCTGACGTCTGTCATTGTCTTGCCCGCCGCCAAACGCCCATGCCCCCGGATCCACCGCTCACCCTACGCCACTGTCCACAGCCAACCGAGTTTACCGCCTTCGCTCGCAGCCAACCCATCACCGTTCCCTCCTGGCCCACTGTTCAACCCTCCGACTAACGCCCACCGCCCCCCACCCAGCGCTCGGCCGACCTCCGCCAGACTCGGTCTGCCCGATCGCCAACCACTGTACAACCAACCTTTCACCACCAACCATCCAGTGCCCTTCGCTCGACACCACCGCCAACCAACTACAGTCCACTCCCCTCCGTTTACCGCTCACTGTCCTATTCGACCCCTTCCCCGCATCGCCCACCACCCTTCGTCGAACGCCACGCCCAAACCATCTTCAGTCACTCTCCTTCCGTCTAACGCCCACCGTCTCGTCCATCTGACACCTCTTCCCCCGTCACCCACCGCCCTCCGTGGAACGCCCACGTCCAACCCGAGCACTTCCCATTCGCCCACGCGTCTGTCGCGGCCGAGCGGCGGACGAGTGGCGTGCCTCCAAGTGGGTCAGCTCGCCACCCCCCCCGCCCGCCCCGCCGCCCGACGGCTCCGCGCCGCCAAGTCGGACGCGCGTCGCGCGAGGAAAGGGAGAGGCGTCGGATTCTCTTGCCGCGCGGAGGCGCTTCTCCGATCGAATGCGAGTCGCATTCGATGCGCAACTTGCCCAAGGCTTCACGGACCTTAGCTTGAATTTTCATGAGCATGGCTTAGCGGCTGCAACATTAGCATACCTTAGCCTTCTCCCATACCTTGTAAAATTCGGTCAGATTCAGGCGATTTAGAAATCCCCGATCAGTGGTACAATATGGTTGGGACATTTTGAATTCAACGACGATAAATCGAATTACCGATCATTATTTATTTTATCAAATTTACTCTTTTCAAATCTTGATCGTTAATTCCAGGATTATTGAGCGGCATTTAATGGTATGCAAACATCCTGCTGCTAAATTCTTCATATATTGTTAACGCAATTCTCAATTGACTTTTCAAAAATTTACAAACCAATCGATCACGTTCACGATCAATAAACATATCTGCTTTAAAAATGGACAAGCAGTTTGCTACTTGGAACCGATATTTTATCTCTTATAAGCAAGCAATATGACACTTTCTCAATCATAAACAACTTTCTGATGTGTATTTTTCATTTCACTGTCAACTTTAACCTAAATTAATTTATGTTAAATGATTTATTATCAAACAATTAAGCAAAATTGTCGGACCAACCTAGGTGGGTTAAATCGAGCAGATCATGGTGTATATATATATATATATATATATATATATATATAGATAGATAGATAGATAGATAGATAGATAGATATAGATAGATATAGATAGATATAGATAGATATAGATAGATATAGATAGATAGATATAGATAGATAGATATAGATAGATAGATATAGATAGATATAGATAGAGATAGATAGATAGATATAATCAGTCATTAATTTAGGCTTACGCCGAGGAATACTTTTACTTATTGTTTCAGAAATATTATTTTTCATTTCCTTTCCCCAGAGTCGTTTTTTCGTAGAAGTCTAGCCTCTACTACTAAATAACGTATAATACGGTGATACAGGTACCAAGGTATTAAATCCCTCAATAACCATACTAATAGGTATTAGGGTCCCTCAATCGTTCACAAATTCCTCTTCAAATTTCGGCTATTGCTCTTGCATCAGGAATTACGTTGCTTTGTCAACGGAAGTTCGCGCAGCGCGGCCTGAGAGGAGGGCTGGCTGCGGCTGCGTGTCGCGCGCGTTGCGTGAGGCCAGGGCCGGGATCGATGCGTGGGCGGTGCGTGAGAGGGTGGCCCGCGCCGCTATTGATATTTGAGGCTCGCCTCCCTTCACCGTCGTCGCCCGCGGGCCGCGTTGCACTTTTCTGCGATGACGTTGCAACACAAGGCGCCGGTGCGGCAAACAATCCCCAAGCAGCCGCTTCGTATGAATCAGGTGAATTTACGGAACTGATATAGCCGCAGAAAAATGTGCCTGCGGTGTGTGATAAGATCATTGTCTGAAAGTGGAGAATTAACCCTTCTGAGAATTTTAAATTTTGGCAGTACATTATAAGTAATGAATACTGTTTATTATAATAAATATCCAGTAAGTATACAAAGTACAGAGAACGCTCTTACGCTTCGACATTTTGATAGAAATACATGATTTAAAGGTCTCTATTAGCGGAAACGTGCGTTTGTTTGTTTACTTGCTTGTCTGACAGTCTACCTGTGAACATTACCACCAAAACCGAACACAGAATTTTCTCCGAAATGGATATTTCCTAAACGATGTGATTAAATTCGTGGACTCTCCAATTTAAGATGGATCTTTTTATTTCTGGGGATATTTTAGTTCACGCTACTAGGACATTTTCTAACTTTTCTGAAAGATGCCTCCAAATGTTTTCTGTACTTTTTTTCAAATAGAACTAAGTACGCTTTCTTAAATGACGCGGGCCCGATTTCCAGTGGCACATAAAAATTTTCGCAAATAGGTCGTTAAAGTTAATTTGTCTTCGAACCAACCCTTTCCAAAAAAATACATTAAAAAAGAATTTTTATTAAGAATTATATATGTTATTCAAAATTAAAATACAAAATTTTGGAAGAATTATAGCATTTTAAATTAGTCAAGTACAATTTTCTTGACGTAATACTTGTTTTTGTGTAATTTTGTCTTGCATGTGATTCTCAAACACATCTCTTAATATTTTCCTTGCACTTTTTGCTCTAATACAACAAGAAATGCTTAATAAAATTGCATTCATGTATGTCCGTTTTTTATTAAATTATCGGGAATTTTGAAAAATTTCAACTTTGTTTTGCATCGCGTCCATTGATATCCCTAATCAGCACGGTAGTATAATGAATGCAAGGGTTTGTTGCGGTACTAATGCGATCAATTTTAAATCCTAGCCCGGGCGAATATTTGTGCGGGTATGAAAACATGCGTAATGCTATGTGTTGAATCAATGGGGTAGTGTCTTAGGGAACTAAGCCCTCGCTCTCCATGATAACATATAAAATCAAGTACAAAAGTGCGAAATTGTTGTCATCGGGTGCACCTAGAATTATAATATTACTTTACCGCTACAAATATTACGAAAAAGTATATGCTGTCGCACCAGTAGTTCTATAACGAAACGTTATTTTAATAAGGCGAACACATTCCGTATTCTACGTTATCTCGTCGAAAGTATGAAAAAACAGAGACGCGAATGCGAAACTAGGGATATTTGTCTCCATTTTTCGTGTAATTTAAATATTCGTGCTGATATGTTTCGGTAGCGGTCTACTTGTGCTTGTAATGAGCGTCTTTATGCGAACCAGTGCTAAAGTTTAAAAAAGTAAATGAATGTTGGCGAGAATTTAAACCTTGAAACGTCATTACAGAACGGCAGATTAAGAAAGTAGTTTAACTCGAGGCGTAATCGTACGCTTTGAAACTGGCGCCCACTTGTGTTCAATTACTGAAGCGAATCCGGTTTAGAGCAAAAAGCTGCAAAGTCAGCACAAGGCGTCAGTCGGTTTAATGCTGCCCTTACAAAAGTACAATGCGTTTTTTTCTTTGCATGGTTTGGATTTCTTTTTCTGTTATTAAGGTTGAGGTTTCACTAGATATCCGTAACTACCGGTAGCGTCTCTGCTAACCATTCACGATACGTTTCAGATGCGTGACAATTTTAGGATGGAAAATGTGCGAATAAAAAAGGACCTGCGGTGACCTCGAGTAACAATGACCCAGTCGAGTGTGCGTTGTAACTCTTAACAGGTAGTTTTCTTTTAGTTTTTTTTTTCAAACATTAGTTGCGGCGAGCTTTTGTGAGACAAAGTGCGAGCGTTCAAATTGCTCCATCAGAGGAAACCGATATCACAATTCCATTGTGTTGCGGTTCCCAAGATACTTAAAACCTGCAGTTATGATGACTCATTGTTTTGAGAGTGGGCGGTAAAACGCCGTCAAATCCCTTGAATCGCTCCGTGGAGACGTCTGTGTGAAACGCAAATGAAACTGCGAGAATTATTTATTTACTTCGGTTCGACTTAAACGTTTTCATTGATCTCTTTTACGTAACTTGCCAGAAATTGGTCCTTCGCAGTAAAAGTATCTAAACTCAAAGGATAAGAAACAGGCAATGTAATAATAAGTTTAATGAACTACTTTGAAATATATTTTATGGGATGAAGAAATAATTTCGGATATTATCTCTCACACCTTTCTGGAAAACAACTGTGGACTAGAAAGGACAATAACAATGACAAATATTGTATTACTGTGTTAACAAATATTAATTATTGATATTATAAGTGCTAAATTATAAATTTCTGTACGACGCTTACTTGTTTAAAGTATGTGATGATAAACAGGAATATAATTAAAATGAAACAAAAACGCATGTTGACTAGTTTGATTCCAAATTGGTGCACTTGTTAAGTTGCATTTTTCGATATTCATCACGTGATCAAATTTGGATCATAAATCGTGATCACGTCTTGCAGAAAAAGAAAAATGAATACAAAAGTGGGCTGCAAGTTTTTGTCCTGCTCATTTTTCAAGACATTTGCTAGCGTCGACGGCATCCACTTCAAATTATTTTCATTTTGGATATTAGTTAACACCACAACTCAGATAATGAAATAATAATAGAACGATTTGGTAATGGGTATTGTACAATTCCTTAACCTGCTATACTTACTTTCACGAAATTGGACATTGTCATCCCCCTGTGTCATTGCAGCGAACATCTACTATATTTCTAATTTCCGATGCGTACAGAAATTGATAGAAAACAGCCTCAGACTGTGAGAGAGGTCTCTTATAATTTCATTAGATACGCAGAAATGCAGGGGAAAAAACTACAATGAAACGATTTTTAATGAAAATGCAAATATTTGTTTGTGTTATTCCGTCTGTTCTCAAACTGCTCGTTACGACTGACTTCTCATATTCAATGCGTCACTTTCTTACGTCACAGTTGTCACCATGAGACAGCAAGGCTCCAAGGAACAGGCAGTCTGCCATTAAAACTATTTACATGTTGCGTTAAGGAATAGGAACTTTTTTGATATTCTTGGTACCTGCGTAAATAACTTGTACTCTATAAATATACTACGCTACGTTACTGCAGATCATTTGTGAAGACATTTTTATTACAATCTAAACTTATTACAAAATTATAAGGGAGTATTTCCGTGCGTGCTACTTTTTAAAAATCATGCTGTGGGATTTTGTTTAGCAGAATGTTTGCTTATGCATGTCTCTAGATTAAGTAGCAACATATTGCGGCGGCGATAGTGTAACGGTTGGCGTATCGGACTGTTATACCCAAGTGTGCGGGTTCAAACCCGATCGAGTCCGTGGATGTTTTGAGGGCGAAAAAAATCCTTCGTACGCCTTCCTTCCGAGGGGAAGTAAAGCCGGCTGTCCCATGTTAGTAGATTTACCGCATGTAAAAGATCCTCAAGCCTAAACGAAGCCTCTGAGTCTAATTCAAATCGCCTGTTTCGTCGCCCTCTCCTTTCTCCGCTAATTGGTGAAAGGAGCGTAGCGAAATTTGCGTGGTCAGACCGAAGAGCAGGCCTCGAGTCTCGCCATGTAAAATAAGACATCAATTCGATTTGATTCGATTCGATTCACCATTTACGAAAGTCTGATTGTCCCATTCTCTACAAGCATAGCGTTGTTTCCTGCTAGCGTGTGCGCCGTTTCGCCCGAATGGCCCGCGGGGGCGATGGCAGCGGCTCGGAGCAGCGCGCGTGCGCCGAGGAAGCGCGTGGGCGCGAGCGAAGTGAACCGGCGCCGACCGCGTCCCAAATAGAACCCCCTACCTCCCCGCCTCGCGGCGACCATACAGCGCACTGTGGGTGGGGAGGCGACATCGCCAACAAAGCGTCCATGTTCAAAATTAACTAGTGTGGCGACAAAAGCACACACACTCTCGCATTATTTGCAATTGCTCCGCTATATTATACTACTAAATAAACCTACAAAAGTGTTTCCAAACAGCGAAATGTTTTTCCCGTTCCGAGACCGGAACTAATATTCTTAGATTTAACTTGGCGATGTACATAATACTACGTCACAAAAGCGCAGTATGGGTCGAATGCGGGCAGACGTATAAAATGTAAAAGCTCGTTTCATGAAAAAAAAAGCCCTCAAAAAACAATTATCCATTTAAAAATTCCAAAGCCTCCAGTTCGTTCAGATCGATCGGGGAGTATCAATTTTAGAGGTTAACGGTTTAGGCGCTAGCGTTGAGCACAGACGGGTAGACAGACGATTTGGGTATCAAGGACCCACACAATATACAAGGACCTACCAAATGTGACTACACCACGTGATAGAGGATTTTTTCTATATTTAGGAACTACATTTACCCACTTTTTCGTTACCTGGACCCCGAACACCGAATGGTCGTACGCAGCTCGCACATCTACCTGTCATGGCAATGCATTGTAGAAGGATTAGCATATTGGGGTGATACATGAGGTACACTTCACATGGTGTGGGGCAATTGCACCGCACGTCACAAACTGAACCGTGTCTATCCCGAGATTGACGTCTACACCCTTAGCGTCTGCAGGGTCGCACCCGCTCTAAGCCACTGTAACACGAGACTGGCTGTCACCTGCAATACTATTTCCGTTTTACACAGAGAACTGCTTTAATAACAGACCGTTTTGTTCCTTTTTTAAATCACCTTCATCTAAATGGCGAGTATTACAAATAAACAACAGGTTTTCAGTTATTCTTTTTTCTCCTTAATCGCGCCGTTTTGACGCTTTGTGGCTCAGCGGGCACTGGCAACCGCGAGGGGTATACTTCACGAGGTGTGGGGCAATTGCACCGCACGTCACAAACTGAACCGTGTCTATCCCGAGATTGACGTCTACACCCTTAGCGTCTGCAGGGTCGCACCCGCTCTAAGCCACTGTAACACGAGACTGGCTGTCACCTGCAATACTATTTCCGTTTTTCACAGAGAACTGCTTTAACAACAGACCGTTTTGTTCCTTTTTTAAATCACCTTCATCTAAATGGCGAGTATTACAAATAAACAACGCGTTTTCAGTTATTCTTTTTTCTCCTTAATCGCGCCGTTTTGACCCTTTGTGGCTCAGCGGGCACTGGCTACCGCGAGGGGAGCGGCTGAGGTGGTGGAGGAGGCTGCGGAAACGGCACGAGGCGCTTGGCGCTCTCGCAAACACCAACATCGCGCAGCGGGGCGCCCTGGGGCGTTTCCACTGCGCCGTCCAGCCACGCGCCGCTGAGGATGCCATTCTCTTTCTCTGTGCAGACACATTCTGCGCAAACACGTGGACCAGCTTCGATGCCGGCAATTGACGTCCTAGTCAATGGTCCTTGTGTACGAGTCCCGAAGGTGGTAGAATTTTCGACTCTAGTCGTCCTTCTTCAGTGCATTGCCATGACCGGTAGATGTGCGAGCTGCGTACGACCATTCGGTGTTCGGGGTCCAGGTAATGAAAAAGTGGATAAATGTAGTTTCTAAATATAGCAAAAATCCTCTATCACGTGGTGTAGTCACATTTGGTAGGTTCTTGTATATTGTGTGGGTCCTTGATGCCCAAAAAGTATAGGTCGAGTTCGGCCGCTGTTTTGGGGGAGAATTCTAGCGGCCAGCTGCTCTGATTTGGATATTACTATTGTTTCTTCGATCAATACCAGGCGAACGGCGGAGCAGTACTCTAGCATACGGGCCGCGCAGCACGCGCGGTCTTTCCTTCCTGTTTTTCGTTCTATCCTCATCCCTTATACACATTCTTACATGCACTACACTACCACACAGGTCGGGAGTCTAGTGGGAAGCTTAGAGCTTGTCCCTGATGGGACGGTGCCCCGCTGTTGAAAGATGTGTGGTTGGGGAAAACTCCCCGCGAAACGAAATGTAGGTCGATGCAGGATCTCGAAATCCAGCTGGGGGAGATTACCGACACCTCTCGCGATTAAAAGAATGCACTACAGTAACGGGATTAATGACCTTAGCAGTTGACGCGCCCGGAATCACTATTCAGCTTTCCGCTCCATCCAGCGAAGGAAGTTCACCGCCATCTGACGCGATAAAAACATGCACTAAACAGGACTAATACACTTAGCAGTTGACGAAGCCGGAATCACTAATTAATCAATCCACAAACACAAACAAACAAACATCGCGTGGCGCCTGCGACATTTCCACTGCGTCGTCGACACACGCGCCACTTTGGATCCCATTGTTTGCCTCTGTGCAGGTGCATTCCGCACAAACAGTGGCACTTGTTTGGTACAGACCGCTTAACACACGACTTAATTTCCCATCTAACGCGCGAATTACTGAATACTAAACAGTACGCTCCTTTGACTCGATTCACAAGCTTCGTTTGCACGAACGATTTCGGAGGTCTGGCACACGCGCGCCCGCGCGGAGCGGCTTCTGTGGCGGCGGATCCGCTCTGCGCACGCGTGCGTTCGCGGAAACTCTGGAATCGTTCGTGGAAAGGAAGCGCCTGAATCGGCTCTGTAACTCACATACGGGTTACTACTACCAGTAATTAATTCCGTGATTATTTACCTGATGCTTCGCTCAAACAGCGGAAAAAGAACACACGATTTAATTGGTGAACAAAACCTGAAACGTATGTTGGGTTTCTTCAAAATGGATAGCTATCCATTTTTCGTGCTGTTTTCTATACCAATCTTGTAGATTACTAGTTGGATTTTTAGAGTTGGTGGAAATACGGTGCTATTATTCAATCTTGGCTTCGTTTACCTGTTAAAACATTATGCATTCACGATACAAACATATATGATTCGAGTGACTCTGGGTGAAACCAATGTACTTGCATAAGTGTGTCCAAATGTTACAGCTGCAACGAAGTTCTGTTGCAAATCCAAAAAACATGTACTACCATCTTACCTGGAACAGTCGTTTTCTCCTTAGCAACGCAGTTCTTCAAGAACACCTGTTGGACAGAAAATACAGTTAATTATTCTTGTATACATGTTTATATTAATATCATCATTATTATTATTACTAGCAGTAGTACATAGCTTAGTAGAAATTGCAGCAACTTGCTGAATGACACTGCACAACGCAGGTTATAAATCCTGAAGACTTCGGACTTCCAAATTGTAATATGCGCAGATAACAAATAAGTTCTCACATTTTTAGAAGTTCATTGTAGGAATCATTATGGTCTTAATTTGAACATATGTCATAGTAATAACTCTTTCATGCAAATGAAATTTAATCATGTAGTCACAGTTTAGTATTTTATGCCTTTAATGTCATATCGGGTATATCCTTTAAATCTTCTTTAAAACATATTTAAAATATATTTTAGTTCAAGTGTTGCAGTATTGATTATTTAATTATTTAAACTTTACATAAAAATCTGACAAAACAGACGACGAGGTTTTATCGTGTCCATTTGAATAATTTTTTGATGCGTTTACTGCCCTGACAGCAATGTTGCTAAAGCATCTATTTTTTAATTTTTTTTACTTCTTTAAGGTCGCTTTTCAACTGCTATGGTCATATAGCGACCAGTGTAATTGAACATTGCTTTTATAACTTTGAGGTAACGATAGAGGAAACGCTTACGGACACACACAAACATCCATCCCCCGGGCGGGATTTGAACCCGCAACCAAGGCAGCCAAGCTTCAGCCTTAGTGACCTCAGCTACCCAGGCCAAAGCATTTACTTTTATGAGTTCTAATGGTTCAATAAAGTACATACAATTATAAAAAGATATGAACATCTAATAGTAAACCACAGTTTCTCGTTGGTTAGCGTGCTCGCTTTCCATGGCGCAACCCCGGGTTTGATTCCCGGTCGGTCCAAAAATTAATTGTGCGCTTTCCTTGTTATATCCCAGTATCTGTTGCTGACTCACAATGAGAAAGCTCACTTCTCAGGTTGAATAGACCAGAATACGGGATAGGGATGGCTATGTGCTAACCACACGTACCCCTTAACTCATGGCCGCATGACCGGGACGCTGCAGGTATGTCTTAACTCGTAAAGCGCTGTTGTACCAGAGTACATACATGAACTTCTAATAATGTAGGTTAGTAGGTATGGGTGTGTTCGCAAATGCGCATGCGATTGCAATGAATATTATATATGTTTACTTTTGCAAAATCTAAGTCATTTGGAGATGATTTTTTTAAATATTATTTTTTTGTCCATCGTCTTTTTTTCAATTTGTATATGCCTCTCTTCCATTTCTCTGCGTGATACTACATAATGCCCACTACTGGCGCATCCCATCTTACTAGACTTTCTCCGTCACCAATCAAGGGGCTGTAATGGCGACTTCATGAACCTACAGCTCTCACTGACAAGTCAACTTCGCCCATTCCCTTACGACCCGCTTGACTGCTGTGTGTGCTATCAGACTAATGAGAGTTTAAGCAAATGGTATCGTCTTCACCGTATGAAATGCGGGTAACGTACCTAAAGGCGAAATTCGGCATTCGCCGCTCCGCGTGCCCCGTCTAATCCCGAACGGCTGATGTGTTCGGCGAATGGTCGCCTCCTTTGATGTATCTGTCCTAAAGACCGACACGCGGTGAGTAGGAAGAGCACCGAATATTCGTCGCACGGCAAATAGCAAACAACTCATCTGAACTACTTGGGATTCAGCGAGCGATTGCTCGCTTCTCGCCAAATAACGAATGTGTAGAGCCGCCCTAATGTTCGAGCTACACGATTACGGTTACGAACCCTACGCGTAACCATACCACTACATGACTGGGGATTTTATCACAAATGTTCAGTGCACTCGTGATACTACCTACGACAAAACTCCCTAGACGTATACGTAAATTACGCGAAGACCGATGTACACAATACAATTTTCGTGCAGAGTTTCATAAGTATCTGTACAGGAATTTCAAGATCCAAAACTAGAAGTATAAAAGCCAAACGTTGCGTATCGTACACACGGTCAGTACGGTTTCTGTATGAAGCGACACAAGGCGTCGCTAGGAAGTCTTCCAGGAAACAACTAAATTGCGCCGTCGGAGTACTTTCAGAGGCGGTATTTCTGTCCGTGCATTCTAGCTGTGATCTTCATTAAGTATTAATTAACCATGTGGAGCATAGAGAAGAAAAATAGGAAGGCGGGAATACCGGAAGAGGTAGTTTACACAGTCGCAACTTGACACATTTAACCACAAAATCGAAATGGCCGATTACCGACGCGTCTGGTAAATAAATCCTTTGATGAACGATTCTGTCACTAGTGCTTTCCACATGAAAAATTACGAACATACTAAAACTGTACCGAGAATAGGGACCTTAACGCAACTATGGAGTCTTTCAAATACTCCCCTCCCCCTGAAGCGCAACTGTAATGCACGCTTGAATCCCTCTAAATAATTACGTAACACTTGGCACAAGACTCCTTCCCCGTTTACAGTAAGTAAAAACAAATTATAAAGCAGTACGCCCAAGAATAAGATTGAGGACAACTTTTGAATGAATGAAGGACGCGTAGGGGAGAAAATTTCTGACAAGCCATGCACATCGTTGTAGATGACACATGAGCCTAGGGTCTTCTGCGCCAATTTAATTGGTTTCTAGAATATTATATATCGATATGGAATATTTTCTTCATAATCTAACAGATTCAGTGAGTACAGTATTGATGATAAAATATTTCCATTTATTATAACATTTTAAAAATAACTTTTAATTTAATTTTTTAATAGTATAATGTTTTAGTATTAATTATGAACTGAAGGAATTATTTCAGCTATTGTTGAAATTAAAAAAATATCTCCATTATATCTCGACTTGGATGGCCGATGTGGCTAAGAACGTGTACCGACTCAGCGCTTCGGTCCGAAGGGTCGCGGGTTCGAGTCCCGCCTTGGGCTTTGTTGTTTGTCCCTTATCTCTCATGTATGTGTTGTCGTGAAGGGCATCGCGTACTTCTGACCCCAGATCAAAGGAGCCCGCAAGTGTGTAGGTGTCTAGTGCACAGTCACATATGCGTCCTATCGGGACGTAAAGTGTAACCGGTCGGCTGAAAAAAAAACGCAGGAAAAAAACAGTATTATGTGACACTTAATCAGGATTGTCCAACTAGCGCGCGATGCCATTTATTGAGGCCCGCGCAAGTTTATCCAATTATTAGTCAAATGTGTCCTAAAAAGTCCTGCAACCATGTCGGGCGAGAACATAGTGCGCCGAGCGCACGCGCTCTGCCAGGGCGAACATCCCCTTAAATGTAAAAATAGGTGAAGTTTATGTTTAAGGAATTGCTTTACTAGTAAATTCAGAAATTCAAATCATCCCAATGTGTTTCACTGTGTTATGCACGGTACCGCCTGATATCACGCATGGTTTCATTCCCCCTCCTCCCACGTTTCATAGCAACAGGGGAAATCTCCAAGGTCAACACTATGGGGAAGTCAGTTGTGAATCGCCCGAGTAATGAAAATACGGACCGCAGCCAAATGAAGGGTTTTCATTGTGGCCCTTGACACCTTGCAAGTTGGACACCCCTGGACTAAATTATTACTTCCCTAACCGTTTGAAACGCAGTCTCTTAGCATTACGTTAGCCCCTTGTTAGCATTACGTAATTTATGGACGCCCCCCTCAGACGGCGGCCGTGACCAGCGCGGAGAGCACGAGTGAGTGGAGGCTCCGGCTGCTCCCGATGCGGGCGGCGGCGGCGGCGGCGGCGCCAGGGGCCTCCGCAGGCACCAGCGCCGCCCGCGATCCCGTTGGCCACCGCCCTCCCACCG
The DNA here is from genome assembly GCA_017312745.1 of Gryllus bimaculatus. Taxonomy (NCBI): domain Eukaryota; kingdom Metazoa; phylum Arthropoda; class Insecta; order Orthoptera; family Gryllidae; genus Gryllus; species Gryllus bimaculatus. Next base: position 1,101,212 of record BOPP01000271.1, read on the forward strand.
CCCCCTCTGCCCCATCCGCCCCCTCCGCCCCCCTCCGCACATCCACCCCTCCGCGCCCAACTGCCGCCTCCGCTTTCGCGCGTGCAGATCGCGGCCCAGAACTCGGCCAGCGGCCGCGGCGCTGCTCTGCTCGCGTGCTCAGAGTGCGAGGTTGTGTCGCGCCTGAGGAGGACCACTAACAGAGGAAGGCCGGAGTAGTGCCTTCACCAACGGGCCACGGACCACGCGCAATTTTTCATTTTGCAATATTGTCCCAACCTCTCCCCTCTTACACACACACAGCGACACACAAACTTACATGAACTGCACTACCTCAGATGTCGGGAGCTAATGTAGGAGTTCAGTACTTGTCGTGGCTGGGACGGCGCCCAGCTGAGGGAGACACCTGGAAGGGAAACCCCTGCAAGCTTAAGTGTAGGTCGGCGCGTAATCTCACGCACCTGTGCAGAAGGTACACCGTCACGGATGTAACACGTAAGGCACTTGTAGTGCCAAAGACTAAAGCCGTTGTGGTCCATGGAAACATGAAATAAATCCACCAATCGAAGAAAGGCGAGGTGGGCGGGGTGTGCAATGAAACTTGCCGGCGGAGGCTACGATGATGCAACATACGTGGCGGGGCGGGTGAAGGCGACGGCGACGGCGAGGGTCCTGTGGTGTTGGTGGGGGTGGTGGGTGGAGGGAGGGTGAGTGCGAGCGCAGGTGAAGCCGTGGAGGCTGCGATGAAGAAGGGGCGCAAGTGCGGAGTGCATCTGGGCAGGCGGAGCGCGCGGCCACAGAGACGGTGGCTCTGAACTAGGGAATAGAGATTTAATCGCAGTTAGAACAACTATCGATTATTTTATATGATGAATCGAAAAATTGAAATTGATATTTTACACCGATTTATGAGCATATTGATTAATTTTCCCGATTTTTAGCTGGATTATTTTAATTAAAATATTAGTTATTAAGAATAAAAAAATATGAAAGTACATCTATTTTGAACATTAGCAACAGAATTCAAAGTCTCTTCATCTTCCTCCAACTGCAAAATATAATAGTGACAAACATATACCATTAATGTCGTCTTAGTAAAACTAATGAAATGAAAAGTGGCTACGTATGTTCTAATATTTTAGTGATGGATTCATATTCAGTATGAAATAAGAACGAGACAGAATAATTGTAATCTAACGATTTATGGTAATGACTACGTGTATGGAAAGAATATTATTTAAATAAACAATAAACAAATATTATTAATTAAATTGTACTGTGTGTCTAACAAAACTACTAAACGTTTAAAAAACTACTAAACGATTAATTTATTAACAAATTAAAAACTAACGATTTTAAACAGTATTAAAACACTTGAAAAATTAATCGATTGTATAAGATTAATCGATTAATTCGGAACAATTAATCAATGAATATTATTAGGGCGTTTGTGCAACCTCGAACGTTAAAGCACTTCTGCGCATGCGCAGTTCAATTTTCGCACCATTTTAGTGCATCTGCGCATGTGCAGAAGATCGATATTGTTGACGATAATGCTAGCACAAACTTCCTAATCAAATAAAAAAACCGTTTATTAGATATTAATCGATTATTATCTAATAACCGCTCATCCCTACGCTGAACGTGGCAGCGGCGCAGCTCAAAGACGGCAGAGCGCCTCTGCGTGAAGCGAAACCTCTGGCTGCGGCGCGGGCTGCTCTCATTACGTTGTAGGGCACACGGCTTACAACCCTTCCGAGCCCCGAGCCACAACCTATACTTCTTCCGGCACTCCCGCCAGGTCTCATACCCCCTCGCGCCATTTCGGCCTTTTGCCTGCCCTTGCACGCCGTCGTGCCATAAATAAAGTAGTGCAAATCCCTACATACTGAAATGTTCCTCTTCTTGGTGTTATTATTAAACACTAATTTAAAAAAATATTTTTGAAAGCAAACAGTAGTTCAATAATTTTACAGAAAATTTTTTTCTGAAAATATTAGAGGAGATTCACGTAAAGTACTCCCAAAATGAAAATATTTTAATGATAACCACAACGACACAACTAGATCTTACACCTGATGTATTTACCACGATTCTACTCAAACGATTATAATCTTGAAGAATTATGTTAGACAGAGCCATCCATCAATATACACAAATCGATTTTCGGGTATAAAATTACGCGTATATCCCCTTCGCCTTCACCAATTTTAACCATCTGTGGAGCAGCACTAATATACCTTATTCTGACGTGTGCGCGAAGTTACAACTGAAAAGAACCCTAAACGCGGAACGTATGACCTATATTCGATATCATATTGTTGAGTTTTAAAAAAAGGACAGCATTTCTACATTACCGTGCATATAGGCGTGAACTTTTAGCATATTAGCTTGTCAGACTATTTTGCAGGGGATTCTAATATGGCCCGCCCCACCGGCTTCAGTCATGTTCCAGAAACGTCAATGCTTACAGAAATTAAACCTCGTAATATCAATCCAGGTCATACCTGTCCACGCATCGTCTCCCGATCTCTGTCTTACTGCAATCGTCTGGGTTTCATTGCTGTCAGGGTGATCGTCTCACAATCGCCCTCTTTCTCTTGCTTTCGTTCTCTCCTTCAAACCTGCGACATTTCGTTCTCCGCATTCCCACTTTCCTTCAGCCCCTACCAAGAACGGATGCAGAAAGTATTTCAGGGAAAAATTCAGTTCAGATCCTCCTCCCCGTAAACATTCTGTGACACTGCAGTGCCTCTGACTGGGAGGTCGTAGGGCGCCCCAGGCGACCGAGGGTCCCTACGGTCGTAGGATTTTCTACTTTAGCTAGATAGCTACGTCGAATTCAACCGCTGTCTAGAGGACAATTCTAGCGGTCAGCTGCTTTTAGTAGTAGTTTTGCACGTTTTCTCCAATCAAATCAAGCAAATGCCGGAGTAGTACCCTAACAAACGGGCCAGAGACTGCGCGCAATCTTACCATCCCCTTCCTTGTCCTATTCTCACACCTTACTTACATTACGGGTACACTTGCACTATACTATCACACATGCCGGGAGACCGGTCGGGAACGTAGAGCTGGTTCTGGCAGTGCCACAGTGGTGAAGATCCCTGGTGGAGGAAAACCCCTCGCCATCCACCGGGGGAAGATCACCGGCTCCTCCCGCGATCAAAACATGCTCCACAATTACAGGACTACTGACCTTAGTAGTTGACGCGCCCGGTATCACTAATCAATAAATCAATATGGTAATCATTTTAACTACATTGAGTAAAATATCAAAACATTCAGAGGGGCGTGACCTTCGTCCCGGCTGTGGGTTCCGGCGCCGGCTCCTAACGCATTGCGGTGGCCCACACCCACCCACGCACACCCACGCACACCCACACACACCCACACACCCACACACACCCACACCCACCCACACACACACACGCACACCCACTCCCACACACACACCACACCATACACACCACACACCCACAACCCACACACCCCACACCCACACCAACACACACCACACCCACCACACACCCCACCCATCAACCCCACAACCCACACACACCCCAACTCCCACACACACACCACACCCCACACCCACACACTCCACTACCCTTATCATTCACCCCCACACCACAACACAACCTCACACCCCACAGCACCTCCACACCCACACACTTCACAACACACAACCCACACCACACAAACCCACACACACACAACCCCCCACACACAACCTCCACACACCCACACAACCCACACACACCACAACCCACACACCACACAAACCCACACACACACAACCCCACGACACACACAACCCACCACAACAACCCACACACACACACAACCAACAGACACACAACCACACACTACGACAACCCACAGCAGCACACAACTCCAACACACACAACAAACGCCACATCACGACACCACAACCCACACACAACAACCTACACACACACACTAACCCACACATCACACAACCCAACACACACCAATCCCACACACACAACCCACACACACACACCAACCCACACACACGACACACAACCCACACAAAACACAACCCAGCACACACACACCACAACACACACAAACACACCACACACAACCACACACACACAACCCACACAACACATACACCCCACACACCCACAACACATACCCTCACACACCCACACCACACACACCCACAACCCACACCCAAAAACCCACACACACACCACACCACACTCACACACCACACACACACACACCCCACCACACTACACACACATCCCACACACACCCACACACCCACACACCCACACCCACTACACACACAACACCCACACAAACACCCACAACCCAGCACACCCCACCCACACACACACACACACACCACACCCACACACACACACCACAGCGCCGGGGCTCTCGCGCGAACCGCGCGGGGTATTTACGTCGCTGCCCCGCCCCCGCTCCCGCGCTGCGCCGCGCCGCGCCGAGCCGCACCGCGCCGAGCCGCACCGCGCCCGCTGCGGTGGCGCAACAGGTCTCTTTGCCGCCCTCCCGCCCTCCTCCTTCACGGTCAGCGAAGGGGCAGCGGCCTCCGCGCTGGCGCCTCGCCACGCCCCCTCGGCCCACTCCGGTCGCTCCCTGCCCGCGCTCTCCTTCTACTCTCTCCGGCTGAGGCGGCTCGCGGCAACAACTGCTGGGTCTCGACGGGAGGTCCTACGGTTCGAGACTCGACCGAGACTGAGTTTTGGTAGTTGAATTCGCCAGACGTGGTCTAGAGGAGAATTCTAGCGGCCGGCTGCTCTAATCACCAGTTTTCTCTGATCACAATACGCAAATTCCCGAGTATTTTATCAAACGGGCGCGATCCTTCCTTGCTCGTCCCTATCAACTCCATGTCTTTGCGCGGGGGCGCCCGCACACTCACACACACACACACACACACACACACACACACACACACACGAGCGCGCGCGCGTACACTTACATGAATTACACCACCATACATATAGGGAGACTAGTTTGAACCTTAGAGCTTGCCCCGGCTGGGGCAGTGCCTCGTCGGCGGGGATACCTGAAGAGGGAATTCCACAAGGGAACGTATAGGTCTTCGCCGTATCTCACTTTACTGATAGAAATACGCCACTTTCGGTATATAACATACACTATACGTAAGTAACTAATGACCATTGTCATTGACGCGCCGGGAAACACAAAATAACAAAGCCTACCACTCTAAAACGCGGTCCATCAATGCAAGCAGGAGATCTATTTGGAAGCCGATTCTTTGCTATGTGATATATGCGATAATCTCTCCATAGTTTTTTCAATGTATTGACAGACAAACAACATATAGAAAATGTTTTCAAATTGGTAATCGGATTTTAAGCTGAGCGCGAAAATATCCGAATTTCAGGACTTCAGTTTGTTTCTTCTCATTTGTTATCACTACTGTCAGAAATTTGTGGTGCTGTAGATTAGAAGAAATCAACGGACAAACAACCATGCCCACGGCGGAACTCGAATCTGCAACACTTCCTCTGAGTCGGCACCCGCTCTAGCCACTTCGGCCATTCAGGTAGGCCTACCTGTTAATAGGACTAACAGGACGAAACATCACACAGACTGATTGAGCAGAGCTGTCCACCCCAGGGCGCGCTCTCTCGCCACGCCTTGACCTCCGGGGCGGCGAGTGCTGTGGTTTGGTTACGAAGTTGACTCCTTGCCGGCGCCCGATTTCGCCAGAGGAGCGCCACTGTTCTAGAACGCCGGCCTCTACGGCGTTTGCCTCAATTGCGAGATAGCTCCCCGGCCTTGACAACCACCAAATCGGTCGCCGCAATATTGCAGGAAGCAATATCTAGGAAAATATAATGTAAGGAGCATTAATCAAAACTACTTGTGTTATCTGGCTTGTTTTTTTTAAGTTTATTGCTCGTTAACGTCAGTCATTTTGAACCAATAGAAGTGTGATTTATTTGATACTAGTTCTTCATAGCTGTCCAAATATGAATTTGGTACTGCTGCTGATCCTCTCCTAAGACGTATATCAGTTTTATTTTGATCCATGTAGACCTTTTATTTTTTACAACGCAATAAATAATGATAGAACTTATTAGTCAATGAAAAAATACTTCTTTCCGATCTTTAGGTTTACATTGCGTTTTATGTCAACTCGTTTCCTAGTGAATAAAAATATTTATTATTAATAATACTTTATTTTAATAATGACACCAAAGTTGTAACAGATCCAGGAATTATGAAGAAAATATTTAAAATGTTAAATCTATCACTATAAATATTAAATAACATATCATTTTACATTAAATTGTAGTATCCGTTCAATAGAAATGAATAGTTAAGACTGTTTCAGAGCTTTAAAATAAAACTGCCGGGGTTTCGTTCCGCATAACAATTAATAACGTTTACTTAATAATAATGAACAATTGGTTAAACAAACTTTCTCACTTGTTTGACGAACTAATCCTGAGATGTTTGTCCTAGGTCGTGAATTTAGAACAGGTACATGATTTTCTAGCAGAGAAGAACTTTTGTTTGTTTCCCGACACATGCCTTGTTTCTAGCACATACTCGTATTGTAGCAGTTCTCTCCTTTAGGAAAGCTCTTGAAAGAGAGATTACATTTCAGAGTGCTGGATCTTTAAGTAGGACAGCATTCTTTCCAGATGACTCATTCTGACGCTGCAATATTGGAAATGTTAGTTGCATAAAGAATCTCTCTTCTTGTGACTCCCTTTTTGCATTTCTCACTTTTGAATGGTAGGTCATGGTCAACGCACACCGAAATGCGACCTGGACATTACCTATGTTGTAAATTCTTAGTACAATGTTTAACGTGAAAGTTGAGACTTGAGGAAATTCCCTTTATCTTCTGGTGTGACACACGAATCAAATTATTCTAAGTGTGACATTTCTTTAGTTTCTTTATTTTGTGAGAAACTGGGATGTTTTGTATCCATATTTCAAAAAAAAACTAAATATGGGTAATTAAGGGAATGATTTATATTTCGCATCATAAAAATTCGCAATTTCATTTAACAGGGAAGAAAATTTGTCGGTCTTCAAATTACGGCTACTATCAAATATATCGTTCAAGTTTAAACCGCATTGTGTCGAATACAAACTACATGGGTATTCAATGTATAGTGCTATAACATGATGGCCATTTCAATTACACATGAAGATGGATTTGTCCGAAGTACTTTCTTCGTCACATATACCCTTCATGACCTTAATAAACCGCCTGATTAGAATGTTTTAAATGCCGATTGAAACTGGTAGCTTCTTGCAAGAACAATTCGTGTGTGACTGGAGGATGAAAACAATAATTATCCTCAGTTGACGCATTCCTAATACGAATACATTGACTCTCTGAACTCGTATGCAGTGCACGGGAACTAATTTAAATGAGGCTATTCCATGCTAATAGTTCGATGTATACTACTTCATTATTTTCTCCTTGGATATCAATGATAATACATACAATAATGAGAAGCAACATGGGTAATATTGGGAAGGACAATCGCATTTTTCGCAAGGATGTAAGTTTTTGTATATGTAACAAAGTATAACCAAAGCTGCAGGAGCGTTCGGCCAGCTGGGTAAGCCTTCTCCGACACTCCTACTGTCTCGTTGAGATGTCCTACTCAGAAATTGTGGTAATATTCTGGCGGTATGTAATATGAATAATTTAATCCATTAAAACTCACAGTAAAGTTGAAGTTATACATACTTATTTATAAGTAAATTATTTGATTTGAAATATAAATAAAGTACCTTTTTAATATATAAAATACAATAAAAAAATCGAAATATTTTTAATTATATATTAATAACATATATTAATACATTCAGCTCCTAAAGTTCAATAATAAGACCAGGCGATAGCTTGTGATACGTTTGAATGAATTGTTGATATAACTTTATAAAGCCATCTAAAGGTCATCAGAAATTTAAAAAGTTTTAATTAGTGCATCCTCTTTCAACACACCACTAATATTAAACATTATACAAAGTAAATTTTATAAATAGCTTTTATAAAAAATATTTTCATGGGCATTTTCCTTTGTTCTAACGCATTTCGGATAATACTGTTCTCACTTGGTCAGCCCACACAATTTGCTTCGCTTCTCATGTGTTTTTCAAAGACACTGTATTATTATACGTATGCGCCCTTTGAAAGTTTTCGTAACTTGACGGCGAATTTAATATTCCTTAGCAGTTCTTCTCAGAGATACGTAGGTACTACCAACATTCTAATGTAGTAATCGAATAGGTGCGTCTGTCAGTCACTCACCATTCCGCTCCACCATTCGCAACAAGTGACATTCTTCGCGTCTCGGTCTCCTGGTAGAGAACTGTTTATATTTGCTTTGTTTTTAGTTGTTTTGTATTTTGAGAATCCAACCAGAAAATTCTAAAAACTTTGTCTGAAAATCTAAAATGTGTTTTTTTTACAGAAACCCATTTTAGGTGACCTTTGGTACATACTAATCAATAGATCATTCGATTCCTATCGGAAATAGAAATCTATTGTCAGAATTCTGAGCCGGTGCTCTCGAAGAGTTCTAGAAAAAGTATTCTTGATGGTTTCAATGCACCTATGAGTACACTGGTGAAATATTAATAATTATTATTTCTAGAATTTAAATGAATGTTTACGAATTAATTCATCCAAATGATGAGCATTAAACCTAAATTTGTAATGAAACAAAACGTTAAACAAATGTTTTAATCAGTATTTTGCCATACAACTTTCTGAACCTAAAAATGGATGAGCCAAGCAACAGTAATACGCCTAAAATTTACTTTTATTATGAATCTAAAAAGCATAAATAACACTTTAAACGTGAAAGTCCCCGCTGGAAGCTCACGCTAAGCTAGTTCAAATATATTTTGTATGAATTCCAATTGCGGAACATTCTGAACTACGAAAAGGTTAGGCTATCTGCCGAGCACCTCTGCATGTCGCGTCTCTAAAGAATAGTTGCACTGAATCACCAAAGATAGGAAATCAACAACCACATTTCTCCTCTTTTTCCCTGAAATAGATTTTAGGCATTAAAAGTAATTTTCAGTGTAAAATCTTCCGTGTTACTGAAACGCCCCGTAGTATACCAGAATTGTTCAACTAAACAAAAAACTAGGGACATACCATATTAAATAACTAAATTATCCAACAATTTATACACGTCATTAAATGATAAATAGGTAATATGTATATTACACTTTATGACCATCCCGTCAACTCAACCCGCGAATTAAAATCAAGATATAACGCTGATCACTTATACACAAGTGGAATTTCATAAATTTTGTTTTTGTGTAAATTTTATTTTTTCTCGTTTACTACAATCTAAAGGAGCGCAAACTACAAAAAGGTTACAAAGCATGCGAATGCTGATATAGATTGTGAATGAATGAAATTGACGAGACTGGATAACCATTGTTACAAAAAAACCTAAACCTCATTAAATACCAAATAAACAGTTATAGAATCATTTAACATGTAATAATATGACCATGCACAGGTCCAAATGGTCAAAATCGTTAAGGCGGTTGAGCCGTAGCGATCTCGGACCGAAGGATCGCGGGATCGAGTCCCGCCCCGGGCATGGTCGAATTTGTGTTCGTCCTTTCACCTCCTATCATCAACATGTCATGCCGTCTTCACAGTTACTATACCGTTACATGTGATAGTGGTCGCTAATGACTTATATGTTGATGCGCCTATATATAACAAAAAATAAGTAACCTTGCGGTGCAGAATTTCTAAGCGAACATGTAAGACGCGAGCTTTTAAATATCCACAAGTTATCTCAAAACAAGGATACTCAGTATAATGAGAGATAAGGAAACAGTGTACCAGAGCTCCGTAAAGAAAGATGATGATAACGTTGAAGAATTAGAAGAACTACGAAACCTGGAGGACCAACAGCTGGGGGGGGGGGGGCGGAGCGGAGGGACTTCCGGGGAGCGTTCCCCGCGCACCTGCAGCTGCTTCCGGAAGCCCTACACGCGAGAGCTGCCGCCCGCGGAGCGACCGCTGGCCAGGGGGAAGGGGGAAAGGGGCGGCAAAATTGCTTAACCTCCACAGCCATTGCAACGGCAACACAAGAGGGAAATGCACTAAACGTTATGTTTCCGAGTTACAGAGCAACTTGGGCGTCGCGTGGAAGTTAAATAGCGCCCCCTGGCCACTCTAGGCGAGTTTTTTTTACTACGGGTAGAGAGTGACAATGGGCTACAGGCGAACCGCGAAACTTTGCGTTGGGGTATATAGTGTCAGGGAAAGACACGGCAGTTAGTAACCAACCCGATCAACGGCTCAAGTGCAGGCGACCGAAGCACTTCCTGGAGTAAGAGTAATCTGAAACAGCGAAATGAGACTTTAAACTTAAACTTAGCATTTCTACACACGCAATGCGTGCACTAGTTAGCTAAAGTCATATTTGACCTTCTGATTTTCTTTATATTGCAGGATTAGTCATAGATGCCCGTAAGGATAGGAAAAGTCGCACTGTAGTGGTGTGAACGTGCATTGCACTTAACGCACGTTCACAAAACTGCTCCAAGAGGGCTCTGCAGTTAGTAACTGAGTTGAAGGAACGAGTGCCAGGTTCTGTCTGAGGGTTAGTTAACTGTGCTGCGCTGTAAGAACATCTGGTTACGACGAATATTCTATTCGACTTTGTATTTTTCTCCTTAGTATATAGTTAAGTGGTCTGTTTTTGGTACTATTTGGAGTTTGGATTTTGTAAACACGTATAAAATAAACTCTTGTTATTGGTTATTCCTTATTTGTGACTATATTACAGCCATCGACTTGTCTTTTTACTTTGTGGTGAAATATTTTATCTGCTTTTATTTTTTATCGAAAACTTACACCAGTTAAGCACTTCAGATCAAGAAAAGATGTTTTTTTCCAAAATGTTGACGATGTAATGTCAAAATTTCAGTTGAGTTATTGTTTTTGTTATATATAAATTTGATAATTCGCCAAGCACAGAGAACTGCGCACTGTTTGTTCCGGCATTGTTATAAACAATAAACGAAAACCAACCGTCATGACAAATCCAAGCCTTTTCGACTGTGTGTTGCACTGCTGTATTAGGCAGTTTCGGTATTGACTAAATACTCTGGTGTTCAGAACAAAAGTTCGGTTCAAAATGGAACCAGCCACGTAGACACTGTTTTCTCTTCGGTTATTTTACAATTCTTTTAAACTTTATACGATGTATAATCACTTGTATTCCTTTAGACTTCCCTTATTTGATGAATTAGTACTTCAATTACTACTTACGTAGAGCTAAGAAAAATCACTGATAGAATAAATAAACATTTTATTAATAATAATTCCTCTTGTGGAAACTACAACATCAAGAAAAAGTCATGCGGTTGAAAATACTTTTCTACCGCAGATAAGATACATGACAATATATCAATGATTAGAATGATAGAATTCTTCATGAACTCGGATTGTGAGAATTCATTATGATGACTCAGCCTTAATGTGCCACAGTCTGAAACTATACCTGGACCGAGAAATCTAAGAAGGCCTGGTTAATTTCGTGAGAAAGCTTCTGCCAAAGGATTTGTGGGTGACTGCGCAAAGCTGCAGCCGTGGGTGAGAGAGAACTTTGACAAACCAGATGCCGACCAACCATATCCCAGTCATGATGCACGACATGTCAGGCAAATGTGCAAGCTAGGAAAGCACTAGTGTCTGTCGCTCTTCGAAGGCTTGAACATTCTTTGTCACATGTGACTGGCACAAATGGCTGAAATGGTATGGCATATGCCCGAAAAGTGGACAGCATATCATGTTCTAAAACCTTCCTTCCGTATCGATGACTGTTCAGACAGCCCTCAATACGTAGGAGGTAATATCGTTTGCTCTATTCAGTGGAGACCCAAATCATGCTCCTTGTCGTTTGGCCGCTGGCCGTTCAACAATGCAGGTTGTCAGATTGCGTTTACCTTCATATCGTCTCACACATAAACGGCGATCATTGAAAGACAAGTTGATGTGGGACCCATCCGAAAATATTACATTTCGACACGCATAATGCCATCGACAGGGTTCACGTGACTATTGCAGATAGAGATCGTGATTTCTGGTCAATGGCAGCCGTTGGAGAGGCATACGTGCCAGACAAAACGCAGCAGACGGCGTCTAACTGCCATCGCGAAGAGATCTATACATCGTTGTAGTTCTTGAGGACTTAGCCATCACAGTAGACCAGGTAAGACGAGGTCGCAGGGTAGGTAACTAGCTTTCTACACTTCGCGGGCACCGCGTCCAGATCCACTGACGCGAGATTTACAAGCAAGAGTTGTACAAAGTGCTCCGGAATGGAGGTATGTCACACGATTCCTGGCCCATGACAGTCTTTTGGTGAGGTCAATTGAAAATTTAGCACTATTCATTCTCATTTTCTCCAAATAAGCAAATATATTACCCGTTAAAATGCAATACATTAGTTATAATTCAAATTGTGAACGGAGAATAAATTCAAACATTTTGAATCGAAAAAATCTTGATTTCGTAATCGCTTTACGAAGAGTACAAAAATTGCATCCCTTTATACGTTTAGGTTTGGATATTTAATTGACTAAGATTCTTTTTCGTTAAAGGAACTCTCCGTCTATTAGAGTGACTTGTCAATTAAACATAAGTGGACCCAACATATGCAATACAATTCACTATTGCAATGTATTGTTCTTCACACGCTACTGGTCACGTGATTGTTAATCACATTTTACTCCATGCTCTGCAAATATTTTAATTGGTGATTGACGTTCTCGTGAGTATGGGGTTGTTCTATGTCCTGGTTTGAACATGGCTGTTAAATGTTCCATTGTTAAAACGTTCTCCCAACCCACACCCACACATGCATTCGCTATGACATTGTCTTGGAGAAATTTGATTTATTTGTCCGAGATAAAGTTCAAATCATAATCTCGGCCGATATTTCACAATTGCAGAGGCAGAATATGCAGCGCGCTTAATACTTGAGAGGGCGGCACGCAGAGATTTTGTTCAGGTATGCTTCACTCATCACAAACTTATAAAACATATCAACAACGCCCCTTTTTTGCATAAATGTGCGACAGACATACGCTCTTTTCCATTGTACTACGCCTATAACCTTCTGGAAAGTGCAAGCAATAGGTTGACAAAGTTGTATTGCAATAGGATTAACGGTACGGCAGCACATAAAGTACGATCAAACATTTATTTTTATATATTAGATGAATTATTAATATATATAAAATAACAGAACGATTTCACAAAACATAACGCAAAACAAAACAACAGCTCCTTGCCATTCAAACATTCCAGTTCCAAACATGTTTATACAAGGCATAATTTAACAAGAAAATGAACATGAAATAAAGTATTGTAATAAGTAGTAAGTAGTAAAGATCATAATTTAAGTCTCTTCGTATGAAGCCTTCGTTATATTTGGAGCACGCTTCCTGCTTGCCTTTCCCGCTTCAGATTGCACGTGTCCGCCGCTTTCTGGGTTTGGAGGGGAAATAAGAGCGGAATCAGGGGAAGTTCTCTGTGCGCGCAGGAGCACCGGGCTTTCCGGTCTGGCAAATATTTCGTGCGGGCGCACTTAGACATTCCTGCAGTAGGCGACGCAATATGGTCCACGATGGCCTTGCGAACAAAATGACGGACGTCCCGTGCTGTACATCGCATGACTTCGACAGAACCCGCTCGTTGCTGCGAGCGACTGTCAATTGTCCACGCGACCACAGGTGTGGCAGAACTTGCAAGTCAGATTGTCACGATATGGAAAGCCCGATTTCCGGAGATGAACCGTTCTGTCTTTGCATCAGTCATATTCCGATATTGCGCCCTTTGACGTGGACTAGGCACGCCGACACGTGCTTCGACGTTTCCGCTTTCCTTGAAGCGCCTCGCTGAGTGTGGCGTGACTCTAATCTCTCCGGCCCCACAATGCAGAGCGCCTGTGAGCCTACGTGTACGCACACTTGATAGGGAGTTTTAGCACCAGCGTAGGGACGCATCCTTAGACTCTATTGATTACGTGACTAACGACTTCATGCGGTCGTGAGGAACAACGTTCTGAAGAGCTTGAGTAGTTACGACATTGCGTTATGCCTTACAACAAAAGAAGCATTTCAAGCGTCGAACACAGAAGCCGCATAATATATCAAAGAGTGTAGGCAAGTGGTGAGAAATTAGAACCACAGTACGAGGCAAGAGTTAACAAATCTTCATTAAATAAGGAAATTTTAGATTTTGTGGTCCTGCATGATGAGTATGCAGGCTGAGATTCTGAATCGGCTTTTTTTGAGAATGTAGGCAATATCTAATAACAGCATTTGTTATGATCGTAAGACATAACGTAACAAGAAGATATGATTTCACGTCCTTTTGCGTCCATTACTGGCCTGACAGCTTTTCAATATTTTCCATTAATATTATGAAGTTGGTAAGAAATAATTTTATTTGCCTCACAATTGAGTAGCAGTTTATTAGTTAGAAAATTCAACCTTACCTGCTTTTTGGCGATCATTTTGCTGTTTGTAAGGTAACCGTAGAGACGTGCACTATTTATGATAGTATAAGGTCGTGCCTTAGGCCTAAGGCAAGACGTTATGATTTCAATGTCCGTCACGTGCGTGCTAGTGCATAACGTCGCTACTTTACACGTGGCGTCAAAAATCCATTTGGGTATGTATTACCAAATTTGAATTTATTCATATAATTATTTTATTACTTTTATATTTTTCAATTACAAAAGTTAATATTAAGGTGTCGAAAATAAATACATTAAAAAAACACGTTTAGGCTCTATAGGATTGAAAGTGGAGGGACGGGAGCCAAGCCTTTCTATCAGGGAACTTTTTAACATCTTATCTAGGGGCCCTCGTTCCTTTGGGTGAAATGAATTGCACTACTAGTACACATTCTCCACGGTAGGCACTGCTACTTGCGTATCTCAGGGAGTCGCCAGTGGTGCAATTCAGCTTTTATGAGATTGCACGTTCATTAGCATACAGAGCCATATTTATCTTGCCATTCCCATTGTGTAGATACAATCTTTCCTAGTCTTTGGAAGGTGGTAACAGACATGATACAAAGTAATTAAGACGTTTGCATGGAAGAAGTAAGCCGTATTTTTGACACAACGAACTTCCTTTTTGAAGAAGGATAATTATTTTCAATTTGGCATCATGTCTGGTGACGGAACGGCTGTTAAAAGTGGCAACCTTGAGCCAGGACCTTACACAATTTTCTTGAGCAACAATTTTGCAACACAATTTCGTCCTGCTCTCAATATTTTAAAGATCGTTTTGAGATAATTATATCTTCATAAAGTTTTTATCACCCATAGTTTTATCTTCACCATATTCACATCCCATTTGCTGAAATTAGTATTGAAAATACTTCATTAATGATTCTGAAGTCCAAACTCATAAGTTGTTGAAGACAAGTATTCGCTTGACCGTTATGTTTGTTAGGAATCATTTATAATTATGGCTGGAATCGCTACATTTGTATTCCCAATTAAATCACCAAGATTGTGGGAAAGTAGCAGAAGAGAATATTGGCAGATCAAAATTTTACTGGAAAAATGATGGTAATTCATAAAAGTAAATGTAAGACAGTTTTATTTGTCAAATCTAGTAATTTTAATCTCTTTTATAGAAAAACTTGATGGAATACTTAAACAACAAAAAATCGAGTTTTGTTCAATA
This sequence comes from Gryllus bimaculatus, assembly GCA_017312745.1. Taxonomy (NCBI): domain Eukaryota; kingdom Metazoa; phylum Arthropoda; class Insecta; order Orthoptera; family Gryllidae; genus Gryllus; species Gryllus bimaculatus. Next base: position 1,116,950 of record BOPP01000271.1, read on the forward strand.
GGATTACCCTATTTTATAAATCGAACACAAAAATGTTCTGAAAGTCGAGCATGATATTCAAGTATCTCTAGTGGTACGCCAGTAGAAATATAGTGAATCATAATCATGGTTATTAATACTTACGGAGTGTCAGATTGAAACAGCTAACGCGGCTTTATGGAGACGAAACAATCGTGGAGTCGTGTTACAAGTCGACTCCGTTTTCATCCTTAACATTAATTGTCTGTGCGTCACATGATACTCAATTATAACAATACCAACCATAACAAGCTGATTTGTTTTAAGTTCAGGTCAAATTCTAGGTGCGTTTCTTAATTCAAACAACGTGTTTTTGTTTTCAGAAGAGAATGATCTATCTAATATAGTGCCAAAAGGATAAAAAATCAGTAAAAATAAAAACCTTATGATTATATTTTTAAAATTTGAACGAAACTCCTCACTTGAGACAAAAATGTGTATTCCTAGTTATGTTCAGTCCACAACATCGTTTCACGCCTTATGTTTTGAGTTTAGCGTTAAGATGGTTATTAACTTTAGATTAATAACGATTAGAATGTTCATTTTTTCAAAGTTAATAAATATATATTTTTGTTTATGAACTATGATCCATCCCATATTTATTGCAGTAAGTTAAATTTCTTGCATTACTTAGTTTCCGCTCATCGACAATTAATCTAATCGTTTACTCGCTGTCCCTAAAATTAATGCACTTTGACTATCTCCTAGAAATACCTCCACTTGCGAAACATTTATAACCTACTATTTAAATTGGTTGATCTAGATATCCGAGATCGCGAACTCGGATCGAAGGCTCGCGGTTTCGAATCCCGTCTCGGGCATGGATGTGTTTGTGATCGTTCCTTCATCATCATCATCATCATCATCATCATCATCATTATTCTATCACTTCATTAAAGAAGGATTAATAATTACCTGCGCGAGCTGGAGACCCTTGCACTTAATGAGATGCACAGTTGGCTAATAAAAAAATTAAATTAGATCTACCATGTTTAAAACCTAAGAAACTACAAACACAAACAATTTTATTTGCCGGTCCGGATGACCAAAATCGCTAAGGCAGTAGTGCCGTAGCGAACTCGGACCGAAGGGACCGAAGGAGCGCGGATTCGAGTCCTGCCTCGGACATGGTTGTTTTGTGTTCGTCCTTTCGCCCCTTATCATCATATCGTGTCATCCTCATAGCTACCATACCGTTACACGCAATAGTGGTGGCTAACGACCTAGAAGTTGATGCGACCTTAAATAACGACAAAAAATCTATTTCATTTGAAAATTGGATAACGAAGAATGGGGTCATTTTCCGCAAGACGTTTTGAGGCGGCCGTGCTTGAGGTGAGGCTCGCACGGGCGCCGCCTGGAGCGCGCAAGGCGAGGGCGGGCGCTGGACGCTCTACTTCCTCCGGAGGAAAACGCTCGGGAAGCAACAGCTGCGGCGCGTCACGGCTGCCTACACGGAATGAGGCGCGGCGCGGCGCCGGAGCATCGGCGCAGGTCGCGCGTCCAAAATTGGTTTTGTTTTTACTGGTACGTTATAGCTTGTTCTTGCTCTGACAATGAAGCTCAATGTAAATTGCCTGGAGGGAAAGGATAGTGGTTTCGAGGGAAATATGAAAACAGTTGAATGTTCTCTACGTTGTTCTTAATGGTAGATAGTTGTGGGAGGGAGTTGTGGGAGGGGAGTTTGTGGGGGGAGTTGTGGGAGGGGAGTTGTGAGGGGATTGTGGGAGGGGAGTTGTGGGAGGGGAGTTGTGGGAGGGGAGTTGTGGGAGGGGAGTTGTGGAGGAGGGGGAGAGTTGTGGGAGGGGGAGTTGTGGGGATGTGGAGGGGAGTTGTGGGAGGGGAGTTGTGGGAGGGATTGTGGGAGGGGAGTTGTGGGAGGGGAGTTGTGGGAGGGGAGTTGTGGGAGGGGAGTTGTGGGAGGGGATTGTGGGAGGGGAGTTGTGGGAGGGGAGTTGTGGGAGGGGAGTTGTGGGAGGGGAGTTGTGGGAGGGGAGTTGTGGGAGGGAAATAAAAAAATCGTTAAGTTTACCTCTAGTTAATTTGTAAAAAAATAAATCTGAACCAATAAAATTAGGTAAAAAACAAAATTACTTGTATATGTCCCACGGGCGTTAAGTGGTTCTAAAGATCTCGGGCGGCAAAAAGGCCTTGGGGCATTTTGTCGTCGCTTGATCATTAGAACTCTTATAACGCCCGTGGTGAATTATTAAAAATTTTCTTTCTAGGACTTTTTATCCAGCCGGCAGCTGGCAACACTTTACGTCTCGCTTATTCGACCATACTCTAGACACCTTGCGGGCTCCTCTGATCTGCAGTCAGCAGAATGCGAGGCCCTCCCCGACAACACATACCGTACATGAGAAACAAGGCACAAACAACCATGTCGAAGGCGTAACTCGAATCCGCGACTCGAATTCGTACTCGACGGCGTAACTCGAATTCGGACAGAAGCGCTGAATCGGTACCCGCTCTTAGCCACCTCAGCCATCCAGATCGCCACTTCCAAAATACTAAGAGCAAATTAAAGCATGAATAAACAAATAATTGATTGACTTCTAGGCTGTCCGGGTGACGCCGCGTCGTTGGCAGATAGGCCGACGTTTCGCCTGTCATTTCGCAGGCTTCTTCAGGGTAGTGACACAGTAAAGCCTACGTGTACAAATAATTGATTGATTGTTTCTGGTATGTCAGTGATATGGTTATTGGTCCCTTAAGTGTAATCAATGTTTCGTGCCGGGAGGTAGCAGTGTCTCCTTCCCGCTGGATGGTGAGATCCGACTCCGACCTACACGCGAGTGAGCTGGAGATTGCCCCCTCCAGGTATCCGTCACGACGAGGAACCGTCCGAGGCGAAACAAGCTGTAGGCTCCCGAACGCTCTACCGGCACATGTGATAATGCAGCGCATGTAATTGTAAATATGGGTGTGTGAAAGGGGAGAGAATAAGAGGACGATGAGAAAAAGGTCTGAGACAAGTTTGTTGGGGCACTGCTTCAGCAGTCGTGTGGTTGTGATTGGAGAAACCACGAAAAACTACCAATCAAAGGTTGCTAGAATGCTCTTCCAGACAGCGGTTGAATTCGACCTAGCTATCGAGCTAGTGTAAATAAATATCCTTTTAAAACCAATGATGATAAAATTAATTGACGTAACTGAAATGCGTTTTCCGCTTTGATTAGACATTAAATTTGGTTAAGTATGTACGGAGTATTCTGTGAAGAAAGTTCTCTTGAAAATTCTCACTGAGGACAATGACACGTCAAAAAATCACAAATTTTTATAAGCACAATATCGGTTTTTGTATTGTTTTTGAGACGTTAAGGTTAATAATGTTTTACTAGCCTGTCCAGTATATCCACACTCGTTGATACAATGCTACGTTGATTAATGTGAAATATGGTCACCATAACCAAGTGAAATTTGTTTACGGTAGTGTCCATTGTTTTCAGGGTTTCTCCGAGAACGTTTGAGAACAACTGCGTTGTTTTTTGGAACGAATCTCTGCATGCTTTAATGATAGTCTGCGAAACGAACTAATGTTAGGTATTTTGCAAAACGACTCTTCTTTTCCACCCACCTCCACATAAAAGAAGCAAAAGTGCCAAAGTGGTCTTGAATGTCAATCAACTGCACCGCTACCATAAACCTAAGATAAACTTTCATTGGTACTTTTCTTGCGTAGCTTAAGTCACCCATCACCCTGGTGGATCGTGGTTTTTGTTGAAGTTCAATAATATCTTCCAAGTCTTCTATTACGAAAGACGTTCAAAAGTGGCAGGATTTACAACTCAGAATGTTCATAAACAATTATTCATAATAATAATGCCACTTAACTTTTCATTTTACTGGCCTGATCTACCCAAAATAAAATTGTGTAAAATGTTGCACTTCTGCTACAATTGTTCTCGTTTTTTGATGGTTTTTCTCTTTTGAGGTGTGAATATCTGCTTGTCTCTGGGAATGTATTTATTCGTGAGGACAGGCACTACGAAACTTATTGTGGGTTATGACAATGAAATAACAGATAATTAGACGTAGAAAGACTTTTACACATATTAGGAAGCGGTATGGTATGTTTCCATTTTTTGACGAATAAAACGTGCTCTCATAATATGAATTTAATATCGCAAAATGCTTTTCCGATAAAATCATATTTTAATTTAGATTATTTTATAATATTTTACTTTATTTTATATCATTTAAATGATATGGCTCTTGTACTATGACAGTAATTCCCTTGCTTCATCTAATTACACTTTCCAATTTAAATTCTTTAATTGGTTTATCAAATGAAATAAATGTAATTAAATGTTAATCTTCTTTGTAAATAATTTATTGAATTTGTAGTCCTAAAGGTGGTTGTAATGCAGTTCAAAAATATTTTTGCAAAATTAACTTTATATGACCCTATGTCTTCTCCTTAAAGTTATATTCTCTCATACACTAGTTTCCTTATTGATATTTTCTGTTGCTTTGTAAAAAAGTGACCTTTTGTGAACTCTATTTTAGTATATGGTATTTTTAATTGTTTTTTTGGAAATATGAATTATCTTTGGCCATATTTCAATGCCTTTTCCGTTGCCTCGTGGGAGGAGAAAGAGTTTATAAAAACTACAACTCAGCCTATGTGATGTTCCTGTTGAAGTAAATAAAAACACATATATTTATGGCAAATAATGCCCAAAAATACCCCAAATTTACTCTGAATATTCCGAACATGCCGCCATGAATAATCTATGAGTAAAAAACTGTCATAGTAAGTAGTGGCGTTAGTATCAAGTACACGTATAAAGAAACGTGAAGGAGGGAGAGAGTTCATATGGCACTTTTTGAGCTCTCTAAAATCATTCTTTAGCGATATAACAGTTGGAGATGGTTCCGTTGCAAGCAGAGTCTATCAGATAGCTCTCACAATGTCTCTACGCACACGACGAGCATAAATATGAATTTGGGCATACATGCATTCCATTGTACCATGATTGTAGGAACATCATATCACAGAATGGTGGCAAATGAAGCGGTGAGGGAAATGAGGGGGAAAAGTGAGGCAGGGAGGACGTGTGCGATGAGGCGAGCCAGTGATAGCACTCTCTCCGCTGCTGACCTCCACCGCCATGAGTCGTCTCGCTCGAACGGCACATCTCATGATGAGGCAGATCCTCTTTACAGCCGCCGCCTCCACCGCTGTCCGTCTGACAGCTTTCTGTGTGTGAGTGTGTGTGGCGCAGTGGAACTTTCATGCTTGGTTTGCGCTCTTCATTCAAGCGAGCACCTCCCATACATCTCCATAGACGAACCGCGTGAACCTCAGCTTTAAGAGCTCAGTACAGTTTTGTTTGACACCACTTACATGTTTCCCCACTGTAAAATAGAATAGAAACGTGGAGGTATATTCATTTTCACACGAATGACAAAAGAAAATTTATATTTCTTCACTACTAGACAGATTCGACACGATTCTGGAGCAGTTCAATAACACGAGGAAATAAAGGCAAAACCACACCTGAAAAGCAATTAGCGTTTAATTGCACAACCTTTTTTTTGTAGCCATTGGAGCATGAATCTTTAAAATCGCCACAAGGCAAAGGTAAAATTAATTGTTTGGCTTCGTGAGAGAGAGTTGATCAACCTGCGAGTGCGTGGGCGGGGTGGGGGTAAGCTAAGGAGTCGTGCTACACACACATCATTGAAGATCTCAGTTAATAATTCTAGCCGATCTCCTGTTTTGTCGCTGTTGAAATGTTTCATTCCAGTTTCCTCGTAGAAAAAAATATTAACACTCCAAATCCATTGCATTTATTTCGACGATTTCTTGTTTTTTATTTCTCTCATTATGCGTGGAAATGAATTTATTGATGGAAATTTCTAAATAGTAGATCGATACGAATCATATTTGTATCTAACTGGCCCCAAAGAAAGTAATAAATAGTTTTTTTAATGGATGATTTACAGTCGTTAATGAATAATATCGGTATGAAAATTATAAAATTCTCATGTAATTCAAAATTAAGGGGCCAAATGGGAAATCATTTTAAAGATAACGTATAGTTTATAAGCAGTTTATTAGTAAATTTACGTACAAAATATTTTTGTTACATATATTAATTAGTTATTTAATGAAAATTTAAATAAATAATAAATAATTAGTAAAATTAATATAACATTCTACATAGCGAGATAATAAATTGAAGTTTTAAAGCTTGCTAGATTAAACGAATTGCGTGTTAAGAAGTAAACATTTGCCTCTTGTGATTAAACATTTTAATTTTTTTAATTAACTACACATTTTACTAGTGGTATAAAGGGTGAAGATGATGGAAACGAAATGGTTCACATGTTTTAAATTATTACAAATGCGATGTTTGATTTCGTAGCTCATTTGGTTAGAGGTATGGATAACAGGTCCCAAGCTGGGATCCCGGGGGGATCAAATATTCGCTTTTCGTAACAATCCATTTTCAGTAGATTTTAACAACACGTTATTTTAAAATTCTACAATTCTCTTTTGTAATTTCCAAAACAATTACAACACATGAAATTAATATTTCATTTAAACAGCGTATCCACGTGGAAGCAGAGTTGTTTTTTGCGGGGAGATGTAGCGGAAGCAAGTCGTCGGAAGGGGGGGGGGTGATGCATCCCTTCCGGAGGCTCCCGAAACATTCGATGGCGCGAAGCGACGCGGCGCGGCCGCCATCACGCCCTTATGAAACCAAACGACTTCCTTCCGCCTGCCGACCGTCACGCCTCCCCCTCCCCCTCCCCCTCCCTTCCCCCTCTCCCCACCCGCACAGACGAGCGACAGCGGCCACGTTGCCGGCCCAGCGAACGAGGGGGATCGAGTTTCTGACAATGGCTGTGGTGCGTTGTATGGAAAAAGACTATTTAAATACAAACAAATGGAAATAAAACATTTATAAATATATTTTTTATATTACAATGTCTGTGGTGCGTTGTATTGAAAAATACTACTTAAATCGAAATAAACTTTTTGTAAACACATATTTTATATTACGTTGTGCACCGTATATTGCGAACTCACATATGAAATGTTCAGTTTTTACATATAAATATATTAAAATGTAACGAAATAAGTAGTTATAGGTAAAATATGGGAAAATGTGTAATGGCACCAAAATATTTAAAAAAATAATAAGTAAAATAAAATAGTTCTATTTCATTCTTAATGTCTTGTAAACTCTAAAAAAATATTTTTGAATGAAGTATTTTGTTTTTGTAAGTATATGTATTTACTTAAAATCCGTTCCCTAGTGATTACTAGAGAACAGATGGTGGCATCATCACAAGAGTCCGAAACGTCAAATACGTTTGGTGTGTGTGGTACAGAATAAGCCTATTTTATCCTGCCTAAAAGGTCACTCACAATAAATAAAATACTACTTATATCAGAATGCTTAGGATATCACTTTGCAGGTAGCAGAAGGGATACTTAATTTATGATTTTTTCTACTACTCTATTATTATTATTATTATTATTATTATTATTATAATGTTCACCTTTGAGTTCCAATTACAAATATAAGTGGCTTTGAAGCTTTCAGTTCTGTACATTATTTAAACATTAAAATGTAACTACAAACAAGATCTTTATATTACATTTATGAAAAGGCAATTGCGTTCGGCTTATTGCCCTCATCGCAATGCAATATGCCGAAGTGACGTGAGTTTTGTTTACAAATGTATCTTCTTAACAGGAAGTCAAAGAATGTTATTCAAATAGTCACGCCAGAAGATAACGAAATAAGAACAGCACATGATACTCCTGCGTACTCTTACTGCACGTTTATTAGTAGTTTTCAGTGCTGAAAGGTATGCAAAATGTACGGACCTTTTCTAAATACGATGCGGAAATACACGTCTGCTATTTTACCTGGAGACTCTTGAAAATGTAATCACCTCATTTCGTGAGCTTAATTATGTGGAACGAGTTGCCCATGCATTTCCTGGAATAGAGAATGGAACCTGTACGATTCACCGCGTGTTTCATTTCCTCATTCGCATAAAACATTCGATATCACTTCTTCAGCGAGAGCTTCCCTCCCTGTAATAGTCTCTGTTTTCGTATTCATTAAAAACGTTTTTGACTTTACTGTATATTCCTTACAACTGTCATCGATATATGAGATTTTATGAAAGAATTTGTCAACAATTGTTTAGAATCGATAAAAAATCTATCTTGCATCTATTACTCATTAATGTTTGGTACTCTTACAGTAATCTGTCATCCATCATTCAACCTCTCATAAATACTCATTCCCTCCTTGCTAGAACACTTTATATAAATAAAACACATTTCATCCCTTGTCGTCTTATTTATAATAATTAAATTGATCAGCGACAACTCAAGTTTATTATGAGTTGTTAAATCAGATTCAAAACTTGTTTAAAGTACGTTTCAATGATGACGCGATAAAGTAAACATTTATATGCTTATGTAACTTTATTTTAGCAATACATCGTGTCACTCTTGTTGCTTATGTAGTGCAATCACTTGATTCCGTTTCCTACTTTCTTCGCATAAGAGAAATAAAACAAGCGTACTTCCCATCCTTTCCCTCGACTTTCACAGAAAGATTATATGCTCCGCTGACGCACTTCATTTCGTAATTGCGTGAGACTGAAACAGCAGTAAGTGTTCCTGGGAAAATTCGTCGGTTGTCATCGAATCAAAACTGACCGAGAAACTCCCAAATCATGTCTCAGTTTGAGGTCATTGAAAGTACATGAAAACATTCGTATTCACATTTGCCCTTCTGACCACTCTCACCATTGTCTCCCAATTCTCTTCTTTTACGTGATGGGGCTGCTTCTCGAGCAGAACTCACCAAACTACGTGCTCAGTAATTGGATGCAGTTCCTAAATGACTGAGTGTGATCATATAAAAGAAGTAGGGTACTCCGTTAAAAATGATACAGAATCAATCTTTCTTTTTAATAATTCCTTATAATGAATAGTTGCACGAAATTCATTTCTTTTTAAATCCAAATTTAAGTTTATTTTTCATTTTAAATTTTACTTTAATATCAGTAATATGTTCCAACAGCTGACCTCTAGGAGACCTCCAAACGATTTTAGGGAAGACCATGAAGGGATCACCAGGCGCCATTTTGTACTCTTTGCGACTGTTGTTATTGGTTGCCACGTTCCATGAAGGAATCGAATTTAGTTTCTTTGATATTTGTAGTAGTCGTTTAGACAGACTGCTGTCTCGGATTCCAGGAGCATGTGTACCGCAGATTAAAGGCCACCATGGTCCCCGAAATCGTACGTACGTGCGCACAGCCCATCTGCACGGGCATCACCCAATCCTCTGACCCGGAGCAGGAAGCTCGTTTTATTTCTTCAAAGTTGTCTTCCCTGTCGTATTATTTCATTATATTTTATATCCTTTTCTGACTTATTTGTTTCTAAAAAATAATTTTGTACTATGACGATTGTTCTTAGTAATAAATCATAGTTTATTTTAATATTTGACAGTGAGTTTACTTGAACCAGACAGTGTCTTCACAATCAAGTTTGTGTAGCTTTACCCCCAATCACTAACGTTGTAGACCGGTAGAGGTGGCTCAGGGTATCAAATGATGTCAGTGCAGTGACCTTGACTGGGAGGTCCTAGGTTTGAGTCCCGACGAGTTCCGGTAGCAGGATTTGCGACCCTAGATTGTCAGCTAGGTCGAATTCAGTCGCTGTCTGGAGGAGAATTCTAGCGGCCAGAGCCGAAACGAACCGTGCGCGATCTTTCTTTCCTCTTCCTTGTCCTATCCTCACCCCTTGCTTACACACACTTACGCTGACATCCACTTCACTACCACACATGCCGGGAGACCGGTCGGGAACTTGTCCTGTCAGGAATTCTCGGCTATCCGGGAGACGCCGCGTCGTTGGCCGGGAGGCCGACGTTTGACATGTCGCAGGCTTCATCAGGGCAATTCCTCACTGAGGAACTGAGGAGTGCGGAATTGCCCTGAGGAAGCCTGCGACATGTCTGGCGAAACGTCGGCCTCCCAGCCAACGACGCAGCGTCTCCCGGATAGCCGAGAATTTATGGATTCGAGCCGCGGAAGCGTACGTGTACATTTGTCCTATTAGGGTCGCGCCCCGCTGATGGGAGATACCTGCTTGGGGAAAATCCCGGTAGTCGATTGCCGGTCGCCGCCGGATCTGACCATCCAGCGAGGGAAAGATCATCGCCTCCTCCCGAGGAAAAGCATACACGACACGAGAATAATTACCTTAGTAGTTGACGCGCCCGGAATCACTAACAATCAATCACCAACTTTGTAAATCCCTAGCGTGCATCGTGGCCAGGTATTTTAATCCTTCTTATTCCCCAGATCTCGAGTTCCGAAGCGTGCGATTGCCAGAGAGCGCGCGCGACTTCCTGCATACACGTGAAAGTCGCCGCCACTTCTTACTCGTCCCTCAAACTGGGAATATGGGCGCCGCGAAAGCTACTCAATTGTACCGCCAGATGTCGTTCCAATAACACAATTTTTATAGTGCCTGGTCAGATTTAACTTTTTCTTGCTTATTGAGACTCTCTATTCTAAAACCATTTTTGGCAGTATATCTGTAAACTATAAAATATGCTAATGATAAAAAGTAGTTTCTTTCTTGCTTCAGTTGCTCAAACGTTACGATGCAATCTCGGGGTCGCAGAAAATTATGGATTCTCCACTACAATAATTATTTAATGGATCTCTTTGCATTCTATTGTCTCTCCAACTATATGTTGAAATCCTCTAATGACCTCTCATGTTGTAACGTATGGGATGTCAACTTGAAGTTGTTATCTAGGAAGATGTTATTGATTTGATGATTTACAAAGTGCAAGGGTCCGGCTATGTCAAAATTAATTTATTATATTAAAACCTGAAAACAATGTATGTTATAGAATGTTATGAGACACACTCTAACAAAAAATAGACTGTACTCCAACGTTATCAGATCCAAAATAAATTCCAATAATTTATTTATTTTCTATTTGATTTTGGCGCCAACGTTGGTTGACAAAAATATCTTTAAATTCAAGTATTTTTCACTGTCTCTCCAATTTTTCAGCCTGATACATGCAATAGAAGCTGATAAAAAAATTAAAACATGAAAAACACGTTTCTCATTGTATTTCTGTAACAGAGTGCCATAGGAGACAGATATTTTGGGAATCTTTTGGGACATTTTTTATTATCTTTAGTAAGAGCATTGTGATGACCGATTTGGTTTTGGAGCATTTTTAACCCCCTTATTAGGCTATTCCCTTCGCCGTATATTCGTAAGAAACAAATTAAAGGAGTTCGTAAGAAATAATTAAATTTAAACGATTAAATAAATTTTAAAAAATATCTATCAATCGAAAAAATAATGATTAATTCTCCATGGTTCAGAGCGTCACATTTTTACAGCTAAAAATCTGCGTGATACCAATTTTTAACAGAGTGGCCCCTAAGCCAAAAGGCACGTTTATGTTAACAAAAAAAATCCGCGAGGTTTTCCCGCAAGTGGTCGTCCGTGCCGCTTCCCAGAGGTGGTCGGCGCCGGTCTTTCGGCCGAAAGTAGGTCCGGGCGCAGGTCGCCGCCGCCGCCGCAGCCATGGGCGTTTTGGAGCGCGCAAGAACACCGCCCGCCGCCACCCGACTCGCACGCCGCCGCCGCCGCCACCACCGCCACGACGCGCCGCCTCCACCCACCACCCCCACCACCACCTCCACCTCCACCTCCACTCCACCTTCCATCTCCACTCCACTCCGACCTCCACACCACCACCACCACCACCACCACCACCACCACCACCACCACCAGTTAAAGGCATGCACTAATATGCGATAGCATACCTTGCGGCTGCATTTGTCTTGCAAATTTTGCAAAGACTAATCTACATCTTATCTCTGTTGTCTCTGATTTCACGTCCTTTAGAACTTCTGTATTCGCCGGGCGCGTCCTCCGCCACGTGACGCACGTTGACAAACATTGCGCAGGGCCGTTGGGCTCGGAGGCGCTGGCTTCGTCACAGCCGCCATTTGCTCGCTGTGCACTCGCGCACTTGCCCGGCACATTCTGGCAGCGCCTTTCGGACAAAGGCCTCTCCGCCCTCTCAGAGGCTTGTCCTCCTTCTCAGAATAGGCGTGCGTAGCCTAAGCTTAGAAAAGGATGCCAAGGACAGCCTCCTATCCATTAAACATACATTTCCAGCCTCCCTATTAGTATCTAAATACATTTTATTTGTACAATTATTTTCTGTTGTTTTTTGTAAAATTTTGAAATGTGTTTTTGGGCGGTTGAAAGAATGATTGACTCCGACTTGGCCGCAATTTTTCGGGGTAGTTTCGTGCATATTTCGACAGCTTTCGGTGAGTGATAACTGTTTTTTTAAAGCATTTTAGGTCGTTTCTATGGGAGAATCCAGACTAAATTGGCCACTATACTTGGGTTAATTATTGGTTAGACCGGCGATGTACAGGGCTCTTTAAACAACTTCATGAGGCGTACCAGTATCTTGACACTTTTAGTATGCAATATTTTGAAAAATAGAGGCGTAATTCGGGATTGAAACTCAATTCGATTTGCGAATCAAATTCGTGAAATTAAGAACAGCATAATTAAGAGCAGTGACTGATAATGAAGGGAATCCGAAAATTGTCGAGTGAACTTTCAAATATCTATTTAAGAAAACTTACATAGAACTATACTAATAATAATTATAACATACAATTAAATAGACTAACTAATTTCCAAGAAAACCATTATCCTGGTATTCTTAACATACGAATTCATTAAATGTTTATATCTATATAAGTAGCATATTTTAACCAATTGGATAATATTACCTTATTTTGTATTTAGTTATGGCACCAAAAATTAAAAGAAATAATAAAGTACTTTTCGTTTTAAATAGAATTATACATTTTCTGATAACCTAGCTTGTGAAAACCTAATTATCTTGGACAATTCTAAATAGAATATGACATTAAATATTCTTCTTATTATGCAACAAGTTAAAATTTAATGTTTTAAAACCTTTTCAACAACGTGAATAGACTGTCAACGTTTTAATTTACATATTTCTATTAGTGGCTAAAGATATATTCTAGCCTCAGAGCTGAATTCAAAGAAGTATATTTAACAAGGAACTCGCACGATGTCTGATTCAAGACGTTCATGATATGGAGAATTGTTTACGAAGTTTTCAATAATTATCCTTTTCATAAAAGCGAACGCGAGATTTGCATACACATAATGCATTATTTCTGAGATTGCGTTATCATCGTACACGTGGCACATAATGCTCTTATTGCTCATTATGAAGATAAACCACCTACATACAGTTGGGCAAATACTACGCAAGAAGACATGTGCACACGATAACCCATAAAATGAAGGATGAACGACATTTTCAAAACCCCTCTACCCACTCTTGCTTTAAAATAAATTTATTTTTAAGTGAGTTTCTTTTTCATATTGCTTCATACTTATCTATGTTGGGGGTGGGGGAGGGAGCTGGTTGGCATCATAGGTGGTTTTTATTTTTTTTGCACCAACTTGTTTCAAAACAGGTTTGGTTATATTTATAGAAAATATACCTTATGGTATTATATGACTGTTAAGCTTTTAGAATAGTTAAAAATGATGTTCAGATGTGCCAACCAGCCCCATTTGACCCACCCGCAAGATGAAATGAAGATGAAGAAAGGGCGGGAGAAGATGAAGAAAAATAAAAAATAGTAGCTCTGTTTCCCCTATGGCAATCCGGGTGACGCCGCGTCATTGCCTGAGAGTCCGACGTTTCGCCTGTCATGTCGCAGACTTCCTCGGGGTAGTGAACCGAACCAACGACGCGGCGTCACCCGGACAGCCAAGAAGTCATCAATTCGACCGCGGAAGCTTATGTGTTCCATTTCCCCTATCTTGAGATGGGTGGGTCTGGGGCGCGCGCTGGTGGAGTTGTTGAGGTTGTTGAGGTTGTTGAGGTTGTTGAGGTTGTTGAGGTTGTTGAGGTTGTTGAGGTTGTTGAGGTTGGAGCGGTGATTGGTCCGGCGCCGCTGGGATTGGCCGCTGGCGAGGCGCCCGCGGTGAGTCACCGGGGCGTTGCCAGGTCGTGGACCACGGCGAGCCACGCGGCCGTCGCCGACGCAGAGCCGACACTCAAACCGAGTCCTCTTTCTGACTGCTCTCGCGCACGTATAAAGAAAATAATGGACATGATTTCTCGCCCCTTCCGGTTTTCTTTCGTCGGCATTCACTAAACGTTTCAAAAGAGTCACGAGGAAGATTTATTTCTTAGGTGACGCAGAAAAAATTCTTCCAAATTCTCTCAAATATAATGAAGGTTCCTGAGCCAATTCAAACGATGCAATTATTTTTCGTACATTTCCATATTTCCAGTTCGTTGATTCCTTTGTCGTCCTTAAGTCGTTTAGCCCCTTTTGCGCCATCACGTTTCACCTAACTTTTTTAATCCTGTTGCGAAATTTGCATTTTCTTGATTGAATTGTAGCGAAAACCTGTTATGTATCATATCTTCTTATATCCATGCACTCTTCCAATTACGGCGTTTTTGAACATTTTTTGAGACCTATTAAAATAAATAACTAATACGGAAACTCCGCTATGTAAGGATGTACAGTCATTAACCTGGCTAAATCTGATTTCATAGGACACTTTTCATTCTCACATAACGTCCAATTTGTTATTTATTCAAGTTCAAAAAAGTTCACTCATTTGTTTTCACGTCTCTCTGTGAGAGGAATTCCCACACTGAGACTCCAGTCAATTGTATTTCAATCACAATCAATCAATTTTAAACAAAACGCTATCGCAAAGATCTTAAGTTAAAATATACTTTTTATTCCGGACAACACCTTTCATTTACTTAAAAATCAAATATTGGAAACTTCACTTATAAACAACGTGTTATGTATGGCATTTTATTATTTCAATAATCGTAGGTATAAAATTAAAATATAAGAGTGGATTTCGGCACATTAAATCATTTACTACGTTCATGTATCTTACCTTTATCATTTTCATACCGTTCTAATCTTTCATTCTCTGGCAATAAATTTAACTATTTTTTCATCTTCAACATTTGCGATGTGCATACCACAAAATGAATGTTGTTGAGCGCATCTGCCTACTAATCGTCAACGGATTTTTTATTATTACACTTAAATAAGAATTGAAGATAAGGAAAAATCCAAAAACTGGGTAAAATGCTTCCTTTCGGAGAAACCAAACGTTATTAAGACCTCTGATCAAACCCCGAGAGAAAAGTGGATAAAAATTTAACCTTAAACACATTTACATTCTCATTTTAGAGGTTTTTGTAAAAAATGTCGAATGTTCATAATTTATCTCACAAATAAAAGTATTCCATTCATCCTGACTGTCTGAAAAGATGATTCAAAATGTTTTTAAAAAAATTTAACCTTCTTTCGATGTTCATTCAGTTTTACTCACACCCTACGTATTTAGATACTAATATTCATTTAAACTTTATACTATCTCCTAATTGTAAGTATCACCAGGGGTTTTATGGTATTTTAGACAGAATTTTTTCTATGCTTCACGAGACACGATTGGAAGTATTCTGAACTATAAGTAATTTGATCTAATTCATACTGAGAATGAACAAAGACATTCTTCGAAAAAATGAAAATCTACTAAACGAATTGAATTACATAAAACGAATCTTGAAAGGGATAATATTTCTGAATAGTAGGTACTCAGAAAAAAAATTCTGAGGTAAACCAATGGAACCCCAGTGAAAGGAAATATGATCAGTTTTGAGGTATGTGGTCAATACTGCAGAGTAATAAATTTTAAAAGTAAATTAAGGTAAGTTAAGTGGTATAACTCAAAACAAGAAAGGAAAGGCAACGATAGTACTATCGTACTAACGAATTTCAACGTATTCAGCGGGTGTTCATTGTGTTCTGAATTATGACTAAATTGCAATAGGAATAAATAGTTCGATCTACGATATATATTAAACATACTAACAATCTGCGTCTCAAATCAATACTGAACTAAGAATGGTAATACTGTGCAAGCAGGATTTAATACTCTTTCCGTGTAACATTCGAATTTACAACTGCTTAGAGCACCTGAAATCCCAAAATATCGAAATACTGTAAGAGCACTTCTGAGTTTCGAGGACTCATGACTTTCCAGCACTTCTGAGTTTCCTTCTTTCTAGAAGGACGTTAGAAATATTCTCAAATTCTCTTGAAAGTGGGCAATTACTTTTCGGAGTCATGTGACATTCAGTATCTACACAATAGCTTCACCACCAGCTCATCTCAATATTGTTTTCTCTTACACCCAAATTAGTGACCATTATGAATGCTTCAGAAACATTGTTTGTGGAATAATGTACCTGTCTTAGGAAAGGGGGCGAGAATGTCAGATGGAAAGTTGGCGGTAGAAAAGGGGAGAATTCTGCAAAACGTCTGCCATCACTGTCTTTTCCAGCATGAATTGCACATTGCCGTGACTGGAATTTGAACACCGCCTCCTCAAAGCTCACATAGTTATAGGGTAATTGTACAGGAATGTGAGAGCTGCTATGATTCTATAGAGTAAGACTCAGCTAAAATAATGCCTTATCTTGCTTAGGAAACCCCTGAATGTTTCATGTAGGAACCTACCAAGAATTCACTTCTCGTGTTATTAAGTAGGCGCGGTACCGGCTAGCCCCAGTTATCACGGCCATTCAACGAAGAAGGAAACAAAAGTTTCAGTGGATGTAGTCTCATTGCCCTTAATTTTATTTCTCCAGTTGTTGCGTATTCGTCAATCAACATTTAAACAGGTTGTGGGAACTAATGGCCTTACAACGTGTTCAAAAAACAAACAGATATATCCTCTGTACAAACGTGTTCTTAAAACCACTTTATGTATGTAGAAAAAAGCAATTAGAGTATACATGATATAAGATATAAACTAAATTCATAGACATCTGAATGTATTAAAAAAAATTCTCTGGTTAAAGAAATGTGGGTTAGCATTATCTTTTCCCTAACCCTTCAAATATTGAATTATCGACACAGAGAATATGTTATTAGCTATCTACTCATTTACAACATCGTGCGGAGGTTTAGGGGCATACAAATTTAAGATGAAGGAAAATTCTAAACTCATCCAACTATTAGAAAATTAAAGAAAATCTTATTAAAATATTTTCTATTTTATGATTAAACAATGCACATAATACTTGAAGGTTTCATGAAAGAATTCCAAACAAAATTGTATTAATTAAATAAAAATCACAAATTGAATATCTACTTTAAGTGTCTGAAATGTTTTCTCAGCAGTTAATAATTTTCCCTCGTGTGTCCCCTACATTAGTCTTAAATTACTAAGCCTTCGGACCGTTATCAGTTAGAAAGTAGGGTTGCAAAATGTGTTTGGCTCATCAACTTCTTGTCACTGAACCACAAACAAACTTCCCCAATCAACAGAAGGAAATATATTGGCCCCCATACCTCACCAACGTATATAGTAATATAATTCTTAAGTTTCTAGATAGCTGTCAAACAAATTGAGCCTTATCATTTAACTTAAATTACCTTGCAGGATGTGGTGGAATCAATGTCTCAGAAACATATAAGTTCGTAAACTCCACTAGACGTAATGTCAATCAAAAACAAAATACGGGGTCATATCTCCAGTGCTTTGTGTGCTTTGATTGTTCCTGCTACAGGGTGACTAATAAAACCGTTTCATAAATTAAATACAGTTAGTGGACAATGCTAACGGAGATAAGATTGTCCAAGGCTCCAAACGGTAGCGACTAGAGTTTCAGTTGGTTTGTCGCCAACGTTTCCGAATGGTCCACTGGCTGAACTTTCTCTAGAACATTCAAGTGTCGCAAGTGACTATATTTCAGCACAACCATATTTCCAGCACAGATAATCGCTGATATTTGCTGTTCTAAAACTAAAACTCCTGCGCGCAGCAACGACAGACGGGGCAAGTAAATGTTACCGACCGCCAAACATTGGAAAAGAAATTAATAGAAACATCTCGTTTCTGTTCAGAAAATAAGTCTCCTAAATAATATTTTGTTAAAACACATTTCGAAATATTTAAGAAAGGAAATTACAACATGTCTTGCCAAATTCAGTTCAACCACCATCTTCAAAAGTGCCTTGCTATCATTGTATTATATCTACTACATAATACTTTAAAATCGTGACTACTTCCAAAAATTATATTTCATTATTACACTCACACTGGTTTAAAAGCAATAGCTGAATATCGAAAGTTGCTGTCACCTTTATCCCGTGATTATTATTAAGGCTTTATTTTATAATTTTTGAAATTTTTCTAAAATGCATAATGCACGGGAAAATAAATAAACCCATATTAAATTCTTGAGCTAATCAACCCTATGAATATGAGATGGAGATGGGTGATTTTGAATTTACCAAATAATCCTAGAGAAGCTGAATATGTTCATAAACTTGCTGATATTAAATTGTGGAGACTCGTATCTACGCATTGTACTCTATTGTGGAGTCTCGCAATCTACGGACGAACAATCTAATTTTTAAGACACTAACAAGAACTGTTTGTGAAGTGTGATTATGAACAGGAGAAAAACAAGGACATAAGTTTTAAGAGATCTCCGCGTCTGATTATTATTCGAGTTTTGTATTCACTTACTGGAACAACACAAACTGTACATATTTATGTCACGCAGAAATGAATAGGAGAAAACCATAACGGTATAAATGACATTTTATAAATTCAGAGAAATATGTTTATTTGGGTCAATTTCACTGTAAAGTCGCAGTGATTTGTTTCATTATAAAAACAACCGCATTTCAATTGTTCATTAAAACCACAAAAATTCATTGCCGCTGAAATATAGCCTAAAATAAACACGTTCTTTTATAATTAATAAAATGTCACTTATACCGTTCTGGTTTTTACCCATTCTCGTGTTCACGATAGTTCGATATAGCAATTATTGTTTCAAAGTCTCGGGACAGAGGCATTTCAATACTCTTCAGAAGCATCATCGTTTTACTGTGCAGGTACTTCATTATGTTTCGTCATAAAATCACACTTTACCTGTGTTGAGGGCGTGAATGTCAGTGGGGACATGAGTAGGGGCCAGAGAAGTTTAAGTCGGGGGCGCGAGAAAGGGATTGCCTGTGGGAGCGACAGTGTGGGAGTGAGTACGGACGGAAGAAGTAGAAGTCGGGAGCGAGCGAAAGGGATTGCCTGAGGGAGCGACAGTGTGGGAGTGAGTAGGGACGGAAGAAGTACCAGTCGGGAGCGAGAGAAAGGGATTGCCTGTGGGAGCGACAGTGCGGGCATGAGCAGGGGCGGAAGAAGTTGAAGAGGGGAGCGTGAGAAGGGGGTTGCGGGCGGGAGCGGTGGAGTGGGCGCGCGCAAGGGCGCAAGAAGTCGAGAGCGTGACGTGACTGGGCGGGAGCGTGCGCGTGCCGCGTGGCGTGTGCCGGGCGCGCATCGCGTGTAAAAGCGAGGGCAGCCCCGCTTCCGGTTCCGGTGGCGGCGCTGCGCCCGGCAATAGAGCGACGTACACACAGTACTCGCTGCGGGAACGATACATTACCGTGAACTGCAGTTGAGAGTCTGTAAATGATCTCATGTTCAAGGAGCTCTAGGACTCGCCGTTGACTGACGGGAATGTATCATTAGCCAAATTTTTGGGTGCAACGAATCCATTTTTTGAACATATTTTTAAAGCACGATTCTATGAAATTTCAATGTCATGAATTCGAGGCGATAGCTAATTCAATACCTTTATAATGGTCAACTAACTACGTACGATCTTTACCTAGTATCCCCCCCTTGCTGTTAAGACGTGGGTTTTACCACTTTATTTTCATTTGGTCTTTGAGCTAAAGGTCTTACGATCCGTTTTCGAATTATTTGAAATATTCTCTAAAATGTACATATTGTTTACTTCTTCACATTTATGTAAATCTTTCTCTAGCGATATAAAATGTTTAAATGTGAATCTTACTCATAATTTATCATCACACTTTTAATGAATTTGAATGAATCGTGTTCTCTTGTAATTGTTGCAACGAACATAGAGAATTTTGTTTCTAAGATTAATATTTGTGATTCATTTGTTCCTGACATACACATAATTCAGGCACATAATACACATAATTCTGGCAAACATGCCTATACATTTGTGTGTAAAAGGTAAGTCTTAACATTGTGCCACAGCCATCCGTTACTTATTTCATTTGAACATAGTGATGTGCCCGGCAACAGTGTCATAGTAGAAATTGTTCAGGCACAATTCAAATTGTTCAGGCACGAGATTACATTTTCATCCAAGAAAGTTTGACCCAACTTCTATTTTTACAGCTCCACCTTGTCTCCTGTTATCACACAATAATATAATATAATCAATAATATCTTATATTGGATTATATTTGAAATATCTATGTTAATTATTGCAATTTTTATTTTAACTATACGGTATATTCTAGTAATAATTTCCTGTAATTTATAGAAATCAATTGTTGATTAAATAGAATTTTGCGTTGAAGGAAATTTGATAAATATCTTTATACTATTTTAATTTCTTAAGTAAAACGTCGCTCTTACTCAGGGAATTCGACCTTGACCGCAAAAAGGTTGTTATCTGAGCTGGCAGACAGGAGCTGTCATTACGGTGTACCGGTAAATAGCTTGGGGGCGGTAGTTCGTGTAGATAATAACGAGGCAAATATTCTTGCGCGCAGTTTGGTTTTTAGGAAAAGTAAAACATTTTTAATTTGCAGTACAAATGCAAATTTCTTACGTCCGTTACGCTTATAAACATCTAACTCATCTTTGGAATGTAATCAAGGAGACTAATCATTTCTCCGAATGCTTCAATAGGTTTAGTGTCAAATTGAAACTTCCACAATTCAAGACATTTCTTTCTAGTGCTCTTGGAGGTAACGATTCTAAGGTACACTCTCTATTACCTAGTTCTACGAATTTTTGGAGGAGAGGGATACCTTTGTTTAAAAAGTCGCATCACGAAATAAATGGACCATCGTTTTAGATAACCACTTCTAAGAACATAGATGAGGAACTATAAATGAAACCTTCTTTAATGAAGCTCTCATGACAAATGAAATTTTCTTTTACGATTCTTTTTTATTAATTTCTCTTATAAAAATAACCTAATACTTTCACAGGTATTTATACACCTCTAGCTGTAGGACCTGAGATGGCGCCCTCTGCAATAGATGGTGTACATATTTCAAGCGCTTCTGTTGAATACTGCAGGTAAATATTATTCGAAAGTTTCCAAATAATTATTTATTTTAAAATACACGGAAATAATTCACATACGTAAATAATATTTAACCCATCGACAGACCTATGTAACATTTTGATCAGAAAATATTTAGACATCCACTCAAAGGCGTCCCCTACTGTATCTGCCTTTGATAACCCAACAGGTGAGAGTGGAGACCCGCAATTCAATCCGACTGCCTCTTCAGACACGGTGCGGCGACCGCGATGGCAGCGCTTAGTCTTTGCGCTTTGTCGTTGCGCTGTGCGGCCATCTTCTCGGTTGCGTGACGTCCTGCGGCGAGTTGGTCACGGCGGAGGGCCCTCGCGTTATCCGGGCGCATCGGACATCGGGGACCAGGGGCGCCCAGAGGAAACCAGGGGCCTGGGGCACTTGATGCGTGGGGACCCATCATTTTACACAACAAATTTTCCTCCTCCCCTGTTCAGCAACAGTATTCATTTCTGAATGCATCAGGAATAACTTGCAGCGTTAAATTTGGATTAGAGGTAAATATTTTTTTTTTAATTTCTTTTGAACGAAAAAAAATTCAGGGCACCAATTAAGTTGGGGTCTGATACAAATTGCCTCATCTGTCCCCTCTTCTAGTTGGGTTCGTAGGCTGCCGCGGCCGGAGTCAATGCATTTTTGGCTAACTAGGATGAGCCGCGTCTCCGTCAATTGTACTGACGTTTCCACCATCTTGCTATGGTCTTCTTCAGAGGTATACTAGCCCTCTTCTGTTTGCCCCTGGAGATGCCCAACTTGGTCATTGGCGAAGGCGGGAGAGGGGGATGACAGGCGAGCGGTCGACCCGGGTAGCTTATGTTTATACTCCGATTTAAACAGAGTGACACTTGAAGATCACGAGCTGGAAGGAGAGCGGGACATTGTCAACAAATGATGAGCTTCAATACCAAACATATAAGCCTTAATGGAACCCGCCATTCGATGACAGTGTTCCCCTCTCCTTCCAGATTGCGATCTTGAAAGGACATTCTGTTTAAATTGAAGTACAGAAGTATTACAGGTCCCTACGAAAATAGAAACTTCTTATTGACAAGGATGTTGAAATGGTGTTTGGTTAGATAGACCAGACAGTGGACAGATAATATTTTGTTCTTCTGGGCAATTTCGAAGGGATAAATAGCTATTTAGACGAGCCATAGACTTCGCTGCCAGAACACAAGCACAAGATAAAATCATGTATGCCTTAGGCCTGATTCGAACTCACAACTCTTTGCAGAATAGTTGTAGATGCAAGCTCTGCGCTATTTCGGCGGAAAGAACTTTTGAACGAATAAAAACTTATGTAGCATCAATACTCATACAACTTTTTTTTGGCGTTGGCGCCCCATAAACTACCCCATGCTTTAGATTGGTCATTTAGAAACAGGGCATATCTCTGCCCTTCTCTCTCTTTCTATTTCTTTCTTTTTCCCTAAGTCACATCAAGTTCTTTGTAGATGACTCCCCTTGATAAACGAGGGACCTGGTGCAAGCTGTTTCCACCTGCCACCATTATCGCCTGGCATTCACGGACATTTCTAGAGACATCCTGCCTCCAAATCTTTTGGGAGAAGATGATTGAAAAATAATATTCAGATCTCTACTCCTTCATTACATTTTCTTAGATTTCCAGTTATTGCTCGTTTCTAACCATCCACGAATCACAATTGAGGTGTCCATAAGAAGCGAATCTCCGAAAATGTAATAGGTTCAAAAAGACCTCGTTCTCTAGAACTCTGCTTAAGCAACATAACTCGTGTCTCGTGAGGGTTCGTCTTGAGGCCGGCGTGCAGGGCGCGAGAAGCATCGTTTCGGGGGTTTCACACGATTGTACCGTGTGTTGAAGCGTAACGTGTGTCGTAGCGTAACGTGTGTTGAGGATTGAAAGCGCATCGGTTTTTCCCCTTGTATCACAATCTGCGAACTTGTATATTTTCGTCTCAAATCAGATTGGAGCTGGTCTGAGAAGTAATTTCCTAAAGAACAGAAGCAAACTTACGGGGTTTTGTGATTACGGTTTATTATAAATGTTACAAAACCGAAGTATTGTCCTCAAATTTATATATATATATATATATATATATATATATATATATATATATAGAGAGAGAGAGAGAGAGAGAGAGAGAGAGAGAGAGAGAGAGAGCTTCATTCAAAAAAATCTACAACTGATATTTCAAAAGTAATAAAATAGAAAGGAGAAAAGTGCAGAAAATGCTGACGAAAATAGAACGAATTTATATTCAGAAAAAACCTAATTCAGTTTCCTTATCAGGTTTAAGAGTCAACGATTGAAGTTGAAAATACGTTGACTCCATATCTGGGAAGTAGCAACCTGCGAATTCTGCAAAGCATTGTTCTCTTCAATTTGACAAATGCTAGCTTTCTGACGTAAGCAATTAGCACGGTAAGAAAACTCCGCTCCGAGCTGCTGAACACATTCGCACGAGGATTCAGAAAACATGCTTCATGTCCCTTGAAGCTCAACAGGATATATTCGATATAAACAACGCGGAGAAGCTGAAAATAAAGAGATAACGTGAGACAGTGTAAGTGAGCACACCTTGTAAGTATATTAATGGTTTCACGTGACCTTTCACGCCCTGTAATAAATACGACCATACTGGGATGCAAAGCAAACTGGAACCCGAAATCACTAGCATGTGTGCACCATCACGCCTGCCATCCGGCCCCGCCCACCTGCTCGTCCGCTCTACCCACCGCGGTGGGCGCACGCCCGGTGGGCTTGCCGCCGCGCCGCCGCCGCCGCCGCCGGCCGCCAACACCGGCCCCCCCGCGCGCGCCACCGCCCCAACGCCGCCGCCGCCCCAACCGCCGCCGCCGCCACCCCGCCGCCGCCACACACCGCCCTCGCCACCACCGCCCCTCCGCCGCCGCCGCCCCCCGTCGCCCCGCCCCGCCCGCCGCTCCGCCGCCTCACGCCACTGTCGCCGCCTCACGCCACCGCCGTCGCCACATGCGCGCACAGCGCCACGCCACAGCGCGGCCACCCGCCGGCCCGCACCCTCGCCAGCCCCGCCTTCCCCCGCCGCCCGCGCCGCCCTCACGCAACCCGCCAAGCCCTCCGCCTCCGCCGCCCTCACAGCAACAGCCGTCCGCAATGCCACCGCCGCCACGCCAGCAACCGCCCCCCCCCGCCGCACGCCAACGCACCGCACCAACCGCCACCCGACCGCCGTCGCCCCCGCCGGTCCGCCCCGCCCCGCCGCCCGCCTCCGCCGGCCCTCACGCCCACTGTCGCCGCCCTCCACGCCAAAGACCGGCCGTCGCCAAGTGCCGCCACCGCCCCCGCCACCAGCCTGGCCGCCCCGCCCCACCCTCGCCGCCCCGCCGCCCCGCCGCCTCCCCCCGCCCGCCGCTCCTCACTCCACGCCCGCCGCCTCCGCCTCCGCCGCCCTCACGCCAACGCCAACGCCGTCGCCAATGCCACCGCCGCCACCGCCTCCGCCACCACCACCGCCATCGCCACCACCACCGCCGCCACCGTTTTTCACCGCCGTCGCCGCCGCCTCCGCGGCAGCTGTAATCGCCGCGCCTCGCCGCCTCCGCGCCTCCTGGCCCACAAACGCACGCGCTCGAGCAAGCGGCCACCGCGCGCAGCAGCACCGCGAAAGGACGACACCGCAGCAGAGCTCGCCTTGCCCACCCACTCAACTGAGCGCTTACTGTCTGCGGGGGCGTCATCTGCTCAGGTCGTTATCCCCGAAAGTCTAATGCTTATTGTATTTCGGCAGGGGAAAGTGTTCAC
Source organism: Gryllus bimaculatus (assembly GCA_017312745.1). Taxonomy (NCBI): domain Eukaryota; kingdom Metazoa; phylum Arthropoda; class Insecta; order Orthoptera; family Gryllidae; genus Gryllus; species Gryllus bimaculatus. The sequence goes on from BOPP01000271.1 coordinate 1,142,048, forward strand.
TCCCGTTGAAACGTGAGATCTGGGACTGACCTATAAGTCGACTTGAGGTCTTCTCCTCCAGCGGGTCTCCTTCAGCGAGGCATCGCCCCAGTTGGGAAAAGCTCTAAGCTCACGACTAGACTCCGACACGTATGGTAGTGAAAAACTTTTTCCCCCCTCAGGTGCCAGCTTCAATGAAGATTCACCCCTCACCCCCCCCCCCTTGGTATTACACCCACACTCTAAAAAACGTAACAGGGGTCTTGGGAGGGGGCGTCTCCCACTCCTTCACTATTTCCCCTCTCTTATTTTCCAGGCCGGGACCTTACTTACCGATAACCCGCTGAGGTAGCCGCAGTTCTTATCAGCTAGTTCCTCGGATATCGTCTTGTCGCCGCTGTGATTCGTTGATCCTTAACGTAATGGTGGTTAATGATAGGGTAGGGCAAGTAATAAATGATGGAGCGTACCGATGGAATACATATTGACAGGGGAAACGGGAGTACCCTTCGGTAGAGCGGATCACATGCACAAAATTCAGACAAGAATTCAGAAAACGGACGTTGGGAAATATTAATTCGCGAATCGAACTATTAGAGACTGGAACGGTTTGCCTGTGACAATCTTTGATCCCTTTCCTCAAAGCCTGAGCAAATTTAATAATAAATTAGTTTCTTGAATGTTGATATGTATGTTGTAAATATATTTAATAAAATTCTGTGTAATTAAGTATGACTTCTATGTAATTAAGTATTATTATTATTATTATTATTATTATTATTATTATTATTATTATGTGCAGTGCAGTGGCGTGAAATGCATTGACATGGTGAAACTGAGAGAAACGAGTGTATAAGAAAGACATTACAGCTCGCTGTTTTGCTGTGCGGTGAAGTGAAGTGTGGTAAAGTGGAGTTCTATGAAAGATTGCGCGGTGAAATGTTCACGTGAATTTGTAAAGTTTGTAGATTTTGTAGAGTTGTTAAGTTCTTTAATGTTAAGTTAGTGTATTCAGCCACCACGTTCTCACACTTAATTGCAGAATTATTAATAAATCTGATCTAATCTAAAAACCTGCCGCGAATCAGATTTGCACACCACAAATTCCACTTCGTACCACCTGGGATGGAACCCGGATCCCAGCGGTGAAACGCATGCACTCTGATCACTACGCCTCATGTACGGTAGTGTAATTCATCCATGTGTGTGCAATACAACAAGGATGACAGAGAAAATACCGCGTGCGGTCCGTGGCCCGTTAGGGTACCGCTCCGGCATTAGTCTTGTATTGATCGGAGAAATCTCGGAAAACTAGCGACTACGGAAGTGGGCCACTAGAATGTTTGGCCAGACAGTAGTTGACATCGATCCAGCTTTATTATAACTAGTATCGAAAATCTGTCTCCGTCCTGACCGCACCGTTCAACGATGCTACAGAGGCACCCGTATTGCCATTAAGCAAGCGCAACCGATGTCCCAGCCAGCAAAATATTATTTCACTGCCTACGTTCTAGGCTCTACTGCAGTGGAATATGTTTAGATCAAAATCTTTATCTTATAATTAAGCTTTCGCTTATCAGAATGGCAAGCAATAAATCAAGGAAAAATTATGTCAACAGTGACAAAATCCTTCTCTTAACATTAATTACATTTGATCAACGTATTGTTAACAAATGTGTGCTTCCATTTCTTTCAATCTACAAACACATCACAATTTTCTTATTATGTTTTTTCTTATATATTTTTAACCCATTTCGAAGGATACTACAATTTCTCGTGGAATACGTTTTGTTAGTTTTGCCATAATTTTCGTAAATGTTCCCCGATTTATGTAGTTTCTCCTTTGCCTTAATGATTACATCAATAATGTAATAATATTCTGATAATGGAGTAATAAGATATGACACTCAACAATGAATAAGTGCAAAATTAAAAATTTTCAAACAACACAGCGTCTAAACCGCACAAAGTGTTTTGTTCACAAAGAATATTTATGATCTGTCTCAATTTGATTGCCAGTGAATTTAAAACTGTATTTTTTTCCATGATTCTACCACATTTTAAAAATTTGCGAAATATTTTTTCTTTAAATAAATTGTTCTAATAGAGGAAAAACGCATATAAATATGGCAAAAATCCGATTTTCATTAAAATCTCTGGAGTTTTGAAAATTTGAAACCTCTGAAGGTTGATCTTTTCTTCGAACCTCTCCCACACTTTGTTCATAGAAGCTATAGATTATTTCCTTACTGAAAATGATTCACGGGCCTTGGCACTTTAAACAACTTCAGGTAAAGTTTTAAAAAATATTGGTAAATTTCTTGTCATTTTGAATCAAATCGTGGCAATATTTCTTTAACATGTAACCATGATTATTTCATAACACGTGTCCACATTTTTGGATAGAACAATATAATGAATCACATTGCACAAGTGATATTTTGTTAACACCTTTCTATTTTAAAAAATCATACAAAAGGGTACGTGACACCTCTTCTTGGAGTTAAAGAGACATTGTAAGAGATTTCGATGTACTATTTCTTTTCTAAAATTTTAAGTAAAAAACAAAAATCATCTTCGAAATATTTTTAAAAAATGTCGAGGTAAAAATTTGTTATCTCGAACATTCCTACAATTAGTATTATTTCGATTCGGCAATAACTATTTAATAAACAAATTCCCAAGTACCTAAGTCATTGCAAAGTCAAATGCCTAAATGTTACTTTATATTATAAAGTTAATCTTGATTTTTTTTAAAATTTTTGTTCATGTGATGCGGTTGTACGTTAAGATCATCGGCAACTATCCTTGCTCAACCGTTTAAACTCTGAATGATCGCCAGAAACATTAAAGAACAATTATATTTTTTTGACAATTGGCCAATAAATGAACGGCAAAGTCAAAATGAAAGAGAAATTGGAAGTATCCTATCAACATATAGCCGCAACCTTCTTCACGGAAGTATTCCTTTCAAACTCGATTCCAGTGTTTTGTTTTGACTTTTTTGACCTCGTTCGTGTCTTCTCGTTGTTGACGGGTTGGAAGCATGCTGTGTGTGCACGAAAGAATTAGCACACGGGCACATTTGCCAGAAATGGACGTGAAATTTGGTTCGAACAAAAGAGAGGTAACTCCTGTAACCTGAAAATAACTTTGGAGAAAGAAACTATGTTTAGCAACCCTCATTATAAATAATAAAATGCAATAACTTTCTGCTGCAGTCATTGACAGATCATGTAAGGATATTTTAATCATAACAATAAATCCATAAGAAAAAATACATTTTTAAAAAGAACATAACTTGACAATAAAATGCGAACCATTTTCTGTCGAATATAAAAGAAATATTTCTGAAAGTGTTCCCTATTCATAAAATACAAGTTCAACGTTATCGTTTTTTTTAATAATGAAAACCTAACATAATGGGTATAAGTTGATTTATATTCATTTATAGATCTTATGCAGCTTAAAATATTTAGTTGGCTGAAAATGTTGCTTGATATTTCCGCAAAATGGCAAAGGAACATCTTGTGCGCGCTTTGGGGGACTATTTGTCCCACTGTGCCAGGTTCCCGTTCTCCTCAGCTCGACTCAGCCACAGACCGGCCACATGTTCCCAACGACACACGCGGCATTGGAGACGGGATTCGGGCGAAGATCTCGCCTGGCGAAACACTAGATCATGGCCGGATCGAGGCTTCGGGTGCAGGGTCCCCCATGTCAAATATCCAATAGGACCTCCCGTTGATATTAGATAAGATTTATTATGTGAATCAAAAGTAAATAGAAAATCAATGCGATCTTTTTGCGATACAACTAATTCGAAAATTAACGTATGTGCTTATAAGACACTATTAGTATTAACATTCTGCAGAAACCGAAGGAAGTGAACAGCATCAGAATGTAGTGTTGTTCCCACTTGTCCGAACTGTTTCACAGACCATTAAGGAAATGTTTATACATATACAACTTTTATGATTCTGAATATTCTCTTAATAAACGAAATTGTTAAACTTAGATACTCATTAATAATTCAATCGATGACTCATTCTTCCGTTCTAATTTCTTTGAGAAACTCATAACTCATAATTTTCCAATGGAAGAAACTTACAATTTTCTTCATTTTCGAACTAGCAACGTAATTCGGCCATAGCAAATCTTCAATAGTGCATCCAGGGAGAGGGTGGCTCATGGGGTGTCAGCCTACCCCCCCCCCCAGATGCCAATGATACGTGTCCAAAAATATAGTTTTTACTAATATTCTTTTCTAACGAAAGTCGTTCAATATGACAATTGTTAACGTTATAGATATTGACAAGTCAACAAATAAAAATACATTTTATATTCGACCTAAATTTACAATTCTTTATAAGAAAACATCAAATCATCTGGACGGTACACCTGTAGCTCCATTCCCCTTCACGCACACACACGCGCGCGCACACACACACACACATACATACACACATACATACATACATACATACATACATACATACATACATACATACATACATACATACATACATACACAGAAAAATCCTGGATGCGTCCTTCCACTTCGTTATACGAAAATCTTGAAATGTTCTCCTCACAGCTGTCGAGGTTTAATCATCACCATTTCCCACATTTTTCTACACTATGTGATCAAAAGTATCCGGACACATGACTGAAAATGAATTACCAGTTCGTGGCGCCCTCCATCTGAAATGCTGGAATTCAATAGAATGTTGGACCACCCTTAACCTTGATGACAACTTCCAATGTCGCAGGCATACTTTCAATCAGGTGCTGGAAGATTTCTTGGGGAATAGCAGCCCATTCTTCAGGAAGTGCCGCACTGAGGAGAGGTATCGATGTATGTCGGTGAGGCCTGGCACGAAGTCGGCGTACCAAATCATCCCCAAGGCGTTCGACAGGATTCAAATCAGGACTCTGTGCAGGCCAGTCCATTACAGGGATGTTATTGTCGTGTAACCTCTCTGCCACAGATCAATGCAGTATGAACAGGTGCTCGATGAAAGATGCAATCACCATTCCCGAATTGCTCTTCAACAGTGGAAAGCAAAGTGTATAAAACATTAACGAAGGCCTGTGCCTTGATAGTGCCCCCGAAAACAAGGGGATGCAAGCCCTCTCCATGAAAAACACGACCACGCCATAGCACCATTTTGGACGTGTCCGGATCCGGTATCGGATTTTTTCCACCTCTTCGCCCCGTGTCCAATACCTGCTGGCTAGGCCCTTGGGATGATATCCCTGCAGCCCGTCACGTAACCCGACCCTGCTCCCCCGAGCGGCAGCGCGCGCCGAGTCGGAAGTCGAAATCTTTGCGTCAGTGTGCGGAATGTGGGGCAGCGGTAACAGCACGTAAGAGAAAACTTGTTACCGGAGAAAAGGTGACGGCGTGTGATGGCCGATGCGCCTGCTTTTATGCTCTCGAACGACTTCCGATGAACAATGCTAACGGATATTATTTCATTGTAGATGTTGCGTGGTAAACAAGAGAGAAATGTGGATTCACCATAACATGAAGATATTAAGCCCTGTCCAACTTTTGGCATTAGACCAACTAGATGTAACACGAGTGTCGCGTAAAATGCGTACGTTCGCGTTTGTGTACTATGTGTTATTTGTTTCAATATTAGGATGAACTTTCAATATTATTCCTGGCAGCGATAAATTGCCTCAACAATTTCACTAACCAAATCGAGAAGTCGGCACCAAAACGTATCGTAAAAACAAAAATATGTACTAATAGTCGTCTCTACTCTAGCTAATAATAAAATTTTAGTTTACTTCCGACTTTGGGTATGATGATATTCTAGAGAATGAAGCAAGCCCTTAAAATGTATAAACAAAAGTATACAAGATGTCATAAAAACATGATGGTATTCATAAAAAATCAAAGATTTTGTATGCTATACAACACAGCATAAAATAAGTATCTTTCAAACATTAAAATATTCTCTCCTCTGTCGTAATGAAAAAAGACGGGTGTATTCTTCTTTATTTGCGCAAAAAAAAAACAACAACAACAGTAAATAAGAATCTGACTTTCCGAATAAAGAAATCCTATATAAAGGTGAGTATTTAGAAATACAGGCTACTTTCCTACACTTCAATCAACTAGTGTTTACGTTTGTTTATTTTTAATGTGATATTCGGTTATTTTCGTTTAAGACATTCAAACATTAGTTTTTAATACTGAAATGAAAAGACACTTTGGTATGACATCAAACGGTATTGAGCAGAGCCTAGATGGTGGCGTCACTATGAAATGACAAGATGAAATAACAATACTCGGACTATGAGAACGCAAGAGAACATCCACGGAAATATAAAACTTAAATCACAGTTAACATATTTTTTTTATTTCGAATATTTTTTGGCCTAAAAAAAAGAAAATTATACCATTACGTTTAAAATTTGAATAAATCTACATTTTTCTAATAGACGAGACCTAAAGAGTTGTCACCGTGAAATGACAGGTAAAATAGCTGGACCACTCAGCCGAATATCCTGAGTGAGTTTTACCGCTGTATAAGCTACCGAAGAGAGAGCCGCTGTATAATAAAATACAGAATATCTACTAACAATAAGAAGACACTTAAAAAAAGTATTGCAGGAAAATGTTTTGTCTTTGTATGCAGTAAAAATGTACCACATGAAAAATGAAGAAATTATAGAAAAAACTGTGATGACTTCTTTACTTATAAAGTTGAATAAGATTTCTACATTACGACGTTTTTCCAGTTTATCATCTAACAATTTATTTAAAAAACATTCAAAATCTTCACACCAAATTTCGAAGAAAACCATATCATAGTATCACTCACGTTCACTACAGTAAGAAAATACCAACACACACGCACACACACATAGGCGTGATTGTATTCCAGTTGCGCCGAGGTGTCCCACGCACGAATCCTACCTTTGGCGCGGCGCGGCGCGGTGTCCGGCGGGCAGAGCGAGTGGAGCGACACGCGGGCGACCCGAATCCGACTGCGGCTGCGGCGGACGGCTCTCGCCTGCTCGCTGCACAGGCGCGCGCACGGCTCTGAACGGCACTGAAGCGCGAGGCGGCGCTGCGCGGAGCGCGGGCCTCTGGTGCCGGCGGCGGCGGAGGCGGCGGCGGCAGCGGCGGCGGCCCAGCGGGGACGCTGACCGCTGGNNCGACACGCCACCGCCACCGCCGCCGCCGCCGCCACTCGCGCTTCAATCGCGCTCCGGGAGGTCCTAGGTTCGAGACCTGCCGGTGGTAAGAGTTCTGACATCAGATACGTGGATAAGAGAATTCAACGGGTCGGCTGCTCTGATGGGTAATTTCCCGTGGTTTCAACACCGGGCCACGGACCGCGCGCGATCTTTCTTCCTCTTCCTTGTCCTATTCTAACCCCTTACTTACTCACACTTAAAATATGCCCTACACTATCACACAAGTCGAGAGATCAGAAGGGAGCTTAGAGCTTGTTCCGGCCTGGGCGGTGGCCCCGCTGGTGGGAGATACCTAGGTGGGGGAAAACATCCGCAAGCAGACGTGAAGGTTGGCACTGTATCTCACCATGCCGCTAGAGAAGAACACACCCATCTCCCATGATAAAACATACACTACACTTAACAAAAAGGACACTCTAAAAAGGAAGTACCCGAGTGAAGTTTGTTGTTTTTATTAATTTTAATAACGATGAGTATATCTTGTTTTCTATAATTTATTTACATATTTATTTATTTCATTAACGACTACACTTTAATTAACTGCCTATCTGCAAATAAACTTATAAACAAAACTTTGAAGTAGAGACGACACGTGTTCCCAATATCATAGAATGCTGAAATTACATATATGCGCATCTTTTAGGAAAACTAAAACATTTATGGAGCTTGTGTTATGAAATAAAAATAATCGGTCATATAAGGAACACAGTTTTGTACAGGTTTGAACATTCCAAAACAATTAGCAAATAATATTGTTGCTATTTACGAAGATGACTTGTAAACCTACGATACAAACTCGTAAACGACAGCTAGAAATATGACAATCCCAGTCATTACCGTGCTGCCATCGACACAGTCTTGCAAAGATATTACAATAACTCGTAGCACGATATTATAATGACTCGTTAATTCGACATTACCGGCTTCATTATAGTCATCATCCCCATACACTTGCACTTACAGGTGCATTATCTACTTTTACTACTTCATTCCTGTTATCAAAAGAGTAACGAAAACTTGATGAGAACTGTTCCAGCCTGTGTAGGCAAACCACCACACATAGCGATATAGCGGGATGCAGCGATCAGGTGCACATCGTAGTGTAAACATTGTCTTTTGATATTATTTGATTAATTATTGACTTACGTTATTTTGGTTTATAATTAAACAAAATATTTGTAGTTTTTCTCTTACCATTACTTTTACTTACTCGTTATGTACGTATGTATGGAGTAAAAAATGTAGTATAGGGTAAGTTATGTAATGCTGCGGAAAATCAATTTCGAGATTTCAACGGAAATACATGTTTTGGGGTCCCCTGATACCTAAAAAGTGTTGATTTTTTATCTAAACGTCCTTCCGTATCTCCGTCTGTTTGTGCTGTCCTTCTATGAACACCACTAGGGCCTAAACCATAAGTAGGATTTTTTTCCGAAATGTATATTCCCCGGTCGATCTGACTCGATTTAAGGCTCAGCGATTTTTTAAAATAAGTTTATTCAAAATTTGGGAGTACTTTACATCAAGCCCTTGGGACATTGGTAATTTTTTTATTAAAAATGGCTCAATGTTTTTCTTTAAATTTCTTGTAAGAATGCAGAAAATACGCATATAAAAGTGTCATTGGTCCAATTTTCACGGTTAACTGTAAATCTTCGAAACTTTTGAAATTTTACTGGCGTTTTTCTACAACTACAAAATTGAAGGTAGAGATTTTCAAATTTGCTTCAAATGCCTTCTAATGAAGGTTTTCGAAAGCTCAAAAATTAACTGTGAATTACATGAATTAAGATTTGTCATTACTCTCGATGTCCTGTAGCAAGGATTGATGTTACAGGGTCTTGGTTCCGTTTTTAAATAAAACCCGCAGTGCGCGGAAGGACCTACAAGACAACTAGGACAAAGCAGGGAAAGGAAGGCGAAGAAGGCAAGAAGATAATATGGGACAATGGGGACAAAATAGATAAAATTGGAAAGAGGGAGAAAAGGGTCAAAATGGGAAAGGACAACAAATTAGACAATGTGGACAAAAGGACAAATGAAATAAGGAGACAAAATGGATCATGGGGATAAAATGAAACAATGACAAAATGAGACAATGAGGCAAAATGGGACAATAAGACAAAATGGAACAAGGACACAAAATAGAACTAGGTGACAAAGTGATGCATGGGGGCTAAATGGTACAAGGGTACCAAATAGGATAAGGAGATGAAATGGGACAAGGGGACAAAATTGGACAAGGACACAAAGTTGGGCAGGGGTATAAACTTGGACAATGGGACATAATTGGACAGCTAAACAAATGACAAAATTGAACTAGGGGACAAAATCCGATCCGTCGGACGTTGGGACAAAATGAGCCAATAGGGCAAACGGAAAAGGGGGGGAGTGGAACAAAAGGGACATGGGGAATTCGAACAAAATGCACAGTAAGGGACAAGGGACAAGTGGGGCAAAAGGGGCATTTATCCATAGATGAGCACTGGTGAAATTAAAAACCGTGTCTGCTAAAATATTTTAATGTGCCCTTAGAGTATTTTTACATCCGTTGCTATGGACACGTTCTGAAAGTGTTGTTTAGATGCTTTGTTGCTAAGGAGCTTAGCGCGTATATACCGACGTAAATAACAAATCTTTTTTTTAGTGTGTGCCAAACATATATTTTTTAGTGTGTGAAATATCGCAAAGCGTGTGAGAAACATCTCGAAGCGTTTGTCTGACAGATTGCATTTCGCCCACTGCGGGTTAAAAAGTATACAAAATACGGACATTAAATGATTGCCGCTCCCGACTCGTGCGTGAATTACCTGTTTCGTGCCTTGTAATATTTCAAATATTGCCGCTAGAAAAAAATTGTAATTACTGTACAGTTACTCTATACAGTTCTATATTCATGAAAATAATGGGACAAAAATATATATTTTAATTTCTTTATACATGGCGCACCAATCAGAAAAATTCCAGAAAATAGCTGATTTTTGGGGCAACATTTGATATTTTTCTCGTGCACTTGGTGGACTTAAATTTGGCTTTAAAAAATCCAATATTTTAAAATTCAATTCAAAGTTTGTATTTCGCAGCACATAATATTTTTAATTTTTTTAATTGCGTTAATTTCACATAAAGAATCATTATTTTCATAGGTATTTTATACGGCCAATTCAATGAAGGAAAAAAATAAAAATCACATTTTTCGTTATTACTAATGATGTTCCAGGGGAGAAATCTAAAACTTCATGAAAAACTGTTTTTCGTAGTCACAATTCTTAGGAAAAATTGTATTTTAAATTTCAAGTGGAGGCATTTTTTACCATCTCATCCAGATAGAGTCTTTTCTGAAGATGAAATTTGAGCTCTTTTGACAGAAATGTTTTGAGTTTTCGAGAAACCTCATAAGACATCATTTAAAGAATACGTACTCGGAAATGCAATAGTGTAAAGAAATCGCCGCTAATATAAACTTTAAGGACGTGAGAGGCTAGTCAGAAAAATACATTTTGTAATTTTGAAAAAAAAACATCAAAAGAATAGAGCAATATCAGTTTATGTCATCCTGTATATTATATTTGAGACTATCCTCACCAAACGTTTAAACAAGCAATTTGGTGCCGTTGTCGAGAAAATCTTGTTTCTGTATTTTTTTAGTATTGCACATATCGCACGCAATATTGCGCGAAAAAAACTAAAACTTTGAAAAACATGTACCATACTTTAATGAAAGAACTAAACATGGAGAACAAAGTTCATTTGAAAAAATCTTTATCTTTAATTTTGTAAACGACGAAAAATATTCAAACCTTTGAAATTTTCGAAAAATCAGAGTTAACCCTAAAAATTGGACCTATGACACCTTTGTAAGTTTATTTTACTCAATTTGTACAAGAAGTTTAAAGAAAAAATTTGGAGGTGTTTTTAAGAACATTTTGAAAATGTACTAGGGGCTTAATGTAAAGTACCCCCCGCCCAAATTTTAAAGAAAGTTTTTTCAAAATTTCAAAGCTTCGACTCGAGCTAGATAGACAGGGGTTTCTTCAATTTGAGAAAAATTCTGTGTATGGTTTAGGCGCTAGTGGTATTCACGGACGGACGGACGAACGGACGTTCAGAAACAAAAACACTTTTTCGGTGTCAGGGGACCCCCGAACCTGTATGTCCGTTGAAATGTCGAAATCGATTTTCCACAGCATTACATAACTTTCCTCATTACTCCTCATATACATATGAATAGGGGAAAGTAAAATTAAAGGAATAATTCCATGGAATTCCTAAAAGCTGCAGATATCGGGTCTACAAAATCCATCCATTTACAAAATTATTAGGCTGGTACCATAATGATAGATTGCTGATTAGACGTGTTTTGGTTACATTTACTTAGACATGTGTAATAGCAAACGAATGCTGGAGGAGTACCTTAATAAACGGGCCATGGTCCGCGCCCAATATTTTCTTACTCTTCCTTGTCTTATCCTCATCCCTTCCTTACACACACACTTACATGTCCTACACTACCACACGTCTAAAGACCGTCGGGAGCGTGTCCCTAGTTGGAGAATACCATCAGCCGCCGTGCAGGTAAGCGCCGATTCTTACCATCTAGCGGGTGAAGATCACCGTCACCGCCATCGATAAAACATACTCTACACTTACGGGGCTAATGACCTTAGCAATAGTCGCACTCGAAAACACAAATCAATCAATCAATCAATAGAAGACCATGGAGTGATAGATTATTTGTATGAATACGTCATCGGTAGTTTAAACACTAGATATCTGTCCCAAGAAAAAATTCCGATAATTTTTCTCCGCTGTTCTGTATGATACTTGTGGTACTGAATACAACTTTTATCTTTGCCACCTCAAACTAGTGGTGCTCCAACAGCACACACTTTCCCGCAATATTACCATGTTATCTTTATGTACGGCGGGTCGCCCATAATGCTTCATTAACTTCAAACAGAAATTACGCAAAAACTACTAACATTTACAAAAAAAATTGTACGTGATATTTTTTAAAAAGCAAATTTTGTACAGCAGATTTTATACGAGGCAAAAATCCTCATCTTCAATTTTGTAGTTTTGATTTTTTTTTTTTTTTTTTTGCAATTTTCGAAAAAACGAGCAATGCCCGAAAATTGGATTAGCATTACATTTTTACAGTCCCTTATTTTACATGTGAAGGAAATTTAAAGAAATAATTTTGAGCGGTTTTTGAGAAAAATTATATTAAATTTCAAGCGCATATTATGAAAAAACTACTCGTTTTTTTCAAAAAAATTGTACATAACCTTTTTCAGAGTTAACTTTGAACAATAGACTTTGCATGGGGCAAAAATATGTCTTCAATTTTTCTTTCTTCTTCACCTCCTCTTTCTTCTTCTTCTTCTTCTTCTTCGTCTTCTTCATCTCCTCCTCTTTCTTCTTCTTCTTTTTCTTCTTCTTCTTTTTCTTCTCCTCCTCCTCCTCCTCCTCCTTCTTCTTCTTCTTCTCTTTCTTCTTCTTCTTCTTCTTCTTCTTCTCTTTCTTCTTCTTCTTCTCTTTCTTCTTCTTCTTCTCCTTCTCTTTCTTCTTCTACTCCTCCTCTTTCTTCTTCTCCTTCTCCTTCTTTCTTCTTCTTCTTCTTCTTCTTCTTCTTCTCCTTCTTTCTTCTTCTTCTTCTCCTCTTTCTTCTTATTCTTCTTCTCCTTTCTTCTTCTCCTCCTCCTCCCCTTTCTTCTTCTTCTCCTCCTCTTTCTTCTTCTTCCCAGCCGTTTGTTTAACCCTTAGGTGGGTCTTACGGAGCCTAACTTCTTCCACTCTTCTCTATTCTTCCACGTCCCAGGACGTATCTGCCATCCATCCATTGTCTTCTTTACGTTGTCTCACCAAAGAGGTGGCGGCCTGCCTTTTTTCCCCTTCTTTCTTGCGGTTACCAATTCAGAAGCTTCTTTGGAAGTCTATTGCTCTGCATCCTTTGCACATGTCCAAACCATAACAGTTGTTTCCTTCCAAATTCGTGAACCAATTTTCTTTCCACATAAGTGCTGATGTAAATTTTAGAGTCAGAATAAAAATGTGAATAAATTTAATTATTATCTTTTTATTCAATAATTACTACTTTTAAATGGTGATTTTTCAATGTTTTCTGTGATTTACTCCCCTACTTTAACAAGAATAAATGCTTTTTTTGCACATCTATTGTAGTAAAAATAAATGCCTATTTGCCTGTATATTTTGTAAAAAATAAATTCCATTCAGGGCTCTAGACATAAGAATGAAACAATGCAGTATTTCAAAATGTACGTCTTCGGAGTAAACTGGGAAATGAAGAATATTTGTGTATAATACCATCTAACGAGCGGTATGGTTCGTATTGGTTAATGCTGGTTGTAACTACGAAGTATACAGGCGAAGTATACAGTATACTTCGTGGTTGTAATCTGCGCTCAAGCCATGGAAAAAGCAGAAGTCTTCCATGTTCTACACTCTTTGACTCATGCTTTCTAGTTTTGGTGTCGCGAGCTGTGGAGATTCCAGAGGGCGCTGGCTACGGTGGTCTGCGAAGTGCGGTTATATGTGGTGTAGCTCTGGTCCTGCTTTGGTCTGTGCTGTGGCATAGAATTGCATGGTGTCGCTATTTGTAGTGTTTCTGGTGTTTCTAATCGGCTGACCGTCAAGAGCACGTTGCATTGAATTTGCGGGTTGAAAACAATTTAGGCCGTGGTTCGTTTTTCTCACTTTGCAGAAATTATTTGATTGTCAATTCATAAAAAGTATAGAAGTAATAAAGAGAGTTGGACTTGATCATGATCAGTACACTCACGATATGAGTATACTTATAGGTTTGCACTGCTAGTGTTTATTGTGTTCTTGTGTTTCACCAAAGATCAACTTTCTCCACAAGCGAGCATATGACATTTGGAACGTCGACGTATGATACAAATGATTCTAAAGTGTAAATAAAATTCTGACATCATGGATTTTGGGTCACTTCTACACGCTGCCCAAAGGAACGAACATAAAGCGAAACAAGAGGTAAAATGTCAGTTTAAGTCTTTCATAGAATAATGTATAATTTCCGCTTGTGTATGTCATGTCTTTTTTTTTTTGTTTCTTAGTCGAAAAAATGTTACACCACCACATTTTCTGCCCCAAAGAAAGAGCAGAGGGACAACAGGAATTTATCAGCAAATATTCAAAAGTTTTTAGCAAGAAGAGATCAAGAAGAGAAAAAGAAAGAAGAAGAGGCAAAAAAAAAGAGAGATGTAAGATAAAACCAGATGAATGCAAGAATGTTTGTGAAATGTACCCGTTAATAAGATAATTTTAAGTCTAATTGTTTTTAAATGCATTGTTATTAGGAATTATTGGCTCTTCGTTCTCAAGATGGTAAAGCCAAAAAACGAGTGGCTGCAATGTTGAAAAGAACTAAGGCTGCCAACAAGTCCGCTATTGAGGATGCTGTTGATGATGATAACACTGCAGTCACATTAAATGGTAAGGTTAAGTATTGTTCATATATATTTTTTTCCATTTCATTGAGTAAAATCTTATACTAAATATTGTAAAATTTTAATAAACCTTTTCCTCTTGTTGTCATTTTATAACACATTATGTTGTTAATGATATAATTTTGTAATCCCCAGGACCCAGTCAACCAGATGAAGATGATTATGGTTACGTGTCACAAGAAGCTTCTGCATATTATAATAAATTAATGGATAAATATAACAATGCTCCCGCAGAAGAACCTTTATATTCTAAAAAAAAGAAAGCTGTTCATAGAGATTTGAATAGTACTAAGGTAGGATTAATTTACATTAGAATATTTGTAAGATATATAAGAATTTTGTTTTAATTAATGTGTCTTGTAGTATTGGTAATAGTTTGGTTCCTTGATTTAGATGCTAGTATCTAGATTATTAGAGTTGATGCTTACATATGTTCAAGGTCTATCTTTATTAAGGTGTGTTTATACTTGACTGGACATGTGTCTTTAAAAATTAGGTAACATGAAGATCTTTACAAAAGACAGCTAACACATTTTGATTCTTTTTATAAGATATAAATTTATTTAAATAATTTCTATAAATGAAAGTCTGAAGTATTGAAGTATTAAATGAGTCAGCACAACATATGTAGTAAAATTATCTTTTTCTGTTATTTTCCTTATTTCTTATAGTAGAAGCTTGAAAAATATTTGCGTTTTTGAATTTTGTGTATTTTCCTATATTTGCTTTCAGTGATATCATTTTTATCCGTATAATTTTGCTGTCAAATTTACAGTAGGCATTATTTTGAAGGAAACTAGAAAAAATTCCAAATTACCTACTCAAAATTTACTCTTAAACAGCAAATAAATGAACATTAAATACATATTGAAAACCATTTGAGTAAGATCAATTAAATTGATCAAGTAAATGTATGATGTAAAAATAATTTCTGAGCAGAAATTCCTTCATAACTGTTGTTTTATTACTGGTCAGGTTGAAGATTAACCATCACAAAAAATTCAGAAATTAAAATATGTTAGTGAATGTAATTCTACTGGTGTATGAAAGCATTACAATTTTCCAATGCAGGAAAAATCACAATATTTCAATATATTCTGTAGATATCTTTCTTTTGCCTTTTTCCCACTTTTAGAAGCACTTAACATTCAAATTAAAACATTTTACTCCTGATTTTAACTCCAGTATACTCTGCTTCAATATGATGACCAAAAAAATACCAGATATGCTGTGATCGTGTGGTCAAAGAAATTTTGTGACTGTTTCTGTTTTTATATTTTTTTTTATTTTTAATATTCCTTAGCCATGTCATCTTTTGTGACTTCAGAGAATATCGGTGAATTTCTCTTACAATCGGTATCATCCTGTCATACCATACTGGAAAATTTTTTATGAATGTTTTTTGGATTTAATGTTGATTTAAGTAGGAGCGGATCTAGAGACGAATTTTTGAGAAGGATTTTTTAAAAAAATGTTTTGCGCGAATATGTCAATTACAGATGTAGAATGATGCAGGCTCAACTCAGGTCATGCTTGAGGTGATTGTATTTTTGTAACCGTGTTTTTGATTATCCGTAAATATTTTTGCTTGAAAGTTTTGTGAAATGTTAAAATTACTTAATAATTTTACTTTTTTTTAAGGAGGGATTTCCTTCTTTTGCTAAAATTGGTTTTAATTTCATCTGTAGTAACCAATATAGTTGTTATATGTGATAGAATCCATAAAAATCATAACTTATCGAATACTTTTTAAAGTGCAAAACAACAAAAATATTAAGTGCAAAGAAACAATCATGAAATTATGGTTTTTATGCAATCATTCTGAGAAATTGCTAATAGTCTTCTTCTAAAGAGATTGCATTTTTACTTTTATACTTTACTCATTGATACATAATGTGAATGTTGTTTACATATGAAGTTAAAATGTGCATTACTCTTTATAGCTGTCCTTTGGTTTTTCATTTGTCCATGATATACGCAACATACACTATTTAATGCCAATTTTCTCCCTTTCCACAAGTTTATTGGACATAAAATAAAAAATGTTGTTAAACTATCTTAAATAGACCATCAATGTATAATATTTATATGACCACAAAAAGTAGTTCCATGTGAAAATTTTTTGCATGAGCTAGTGCATGCTGAATTTTGTACACAATGCAGTTTTTTTAGAAATTGAAGATAAAATTCTAAACTCCTGTACCTTTAGAACATTAAAAACATTAAAGGCAAAAGCTGATGATAAAAAGATAATAATTGTGACATGGTTAATTTTCCAGAATTAATAGAGCAAAGGGTTTTGGTGTGGTGAACAGAATTGACCCAGCACCCCCTACTTTATAGTTAATTAAATATTTTACCTAAGTCAGGTACATTTTAATAAAAACATGCAAAGAATGCTCTGAACAATTACACACAAAGAATGCTCTGAACAATTTCATAATGAAAATTCATTAGGTTTAAATGTGCATAATATTCTTTCTGTTTGTTTTTGAGGATTTAAAATACTACTTTTTACTCAATTTCTTAGTTCAGTCGCAACAAAATTCCCTCTGGTTGCTGTATTGATTCTAAGTTTAAACTTGCAGTTTGTTTTGAATAAATAGGATTTCATCATATCACTAGTGAAAGAAAAATTAGGTTAATTTTAGTCTTTTATTTTATTTTATTTCACGTAACAGAAAAATATTTTATAGCTTTTCTCATTTATTGCCCATCAACTAGATTCATAAGAGCAATGAAACATACAATCTCCATTTTCTAACTTACGTAAATGTTGAAATCAGAAACTAGGAACTAATACAATCATTATGTCATGGTGTTGTATTTTTGGTATTAACAGCAATGTGTTAAACACCATTGATACACGGTGCATTTTACAATACTAACACAGGAGCATTCAACATAAATTGTATTAATAGCATTGAATAAAATTAAAACCTTACCAGAAACTATTTTAAACCTTTGGCATTTAATAATCTGCTATACGTGTTCCCAAATATGTAGTATATATTTATAAACAACTTAATAAATTGTTACTTTGTATCAATTTGTTTTAAGAACACACTTAAACAAATTAAGTTTCTTTCACCCTAATGTTAGTAATAATCCCTTTTTGTTGTCCTTGTTTTCTATTCGCCCCATATTTGTTTAAATAATAATTTAAAAGGAATACATTTTTCTTTGAATTGAATTTTGTTTGAACCTGTGATGTCTTGAATTACTAAACCTCCACGACTTCATGGAGCTTAGTTGATGTCACCAGCTTCCACTGTGTTCTGTTTAGTTGCGGAAAGTTAAATCTCTACGGGTCACCTGGCAAAATTATGGTTTATTATCACCATATTTGGAGTATTTCTTGCTTTCATTTTGGGATGTTGTATTATTAATTGAACGTCAGTAGTGTATACTTTTTTGTTGTTATACTGTCTTTTTTTTTTTTTTTGGTATGCATATGTACATCTTTGAATGCTTTCATTAAAAAATCTTTGTTTACAGGATCGTGTGCGAATGGCCCTTTTGAAGGAAGAGGAGGAGGAAATGATGCCGCATAAACGAAGAAGAAGAGTTAAAAACAAGAAAGAAAATGATCCTGGTGATACTACTGTTGATTATCGTTCATCAGATTTAACAGATTTAGGACCTTCCAAAGAAGCAGAAGTAGATAGTGAGGAAGAACAAGAAAGGCAACCAATCAAGCCAAAGATAAAAAAGACTGCAGCACCCCCTATAATGAACTTTCAAGATCTCTTGAAGTTGGCTGAGAAGAAACAGTTTGAGCCTATAAAAATTGAACCAAAAAAGAAATTAGAAGAGGATGAACGACCCATGACAAAGAAACAAAGAGTAGAATTTTTGAAAGAGCAAGAATGGAGACGGAGGAAGGAAGAAGCAGCAGCAAAAGGAGGTCAAGTGAATCAGCCTCCAAAAATTCCTAAAATTAATCGAAAGGAAGATTCCACGCAAAATGAGAAGTCTGATTCTGCAGACAGGAGGCAGCAAAGAACCAGTGGAATTGGACATCAAATGAAGATTCCTAAAATTAATAGTGCAAAAAAAGAAGAAAATACTGTTCCTTATCCAAAAGAAGAAGAAGAGGAAGACGAAGTAGAAGAAGAAGAGGAAGAAAGGCCTGCCAATAATTTTAAGAAAGAAGGCAGGCATATGGGTAATATGAGAAGAAATGAAAACGCTGGTCCACCACGACAGAATGGAAATCTCAAGCGAGAAAATTCATTTACTGCTCCTTCAAAAGCAAGTGTGGCTATCAGAGATGAGAAAACAATGAAAAAAGTTTCGAAGGATAATAACGATATATCAAAGAAACAAAGAGGAGATAATGATAATATTTTATTGAGGAAATCCCAAATTTATGAAGAGAGAGAAAGGAATAAAGCAATTAGAAATGATAATTCTGTTTCGAACACTGTTAAAAATATTCCGTTTAAAATGCCAGAAGGAAGGCTCAATGACAATGTAAATGTAAAAAAGAATTCCTCATCATCTGGTTATGATAAAAAATTGCAAGAAGCAATTATGGCCAAAATGCAAGACTGCCAAAAGAAAAAGAAATTAGAGGAAAGTTCATTCTCTAAACCAGCAGTGAAATCTTTCCAAGGAAAAGATTCTGAATCTAAAGTGTTAAAACACAACGAAAGAATTAACTCAGGCTTTAAAGGCCAAGAAAAGTTATTTTCCAATCCTGATCATCTTGTAGACCAAAGGTCTAATTTCCCAAGTCCAAAACCTAATAATTCCTCTAATAACAGACCACCTCAAAATCGAAATTTACAAAATAGACCTGACTCTGTGCCTTCCACCAAGCCACGCATGATTCCCCCTGAAGGAAAGCCAAAACCAGTGCCTACAGCTTCTAGACCAACATCTTCAGGAGATTTTAAAGCAAAACCAAATCTCCAGAATAGTAATCAGAGAAGGCCTGTCGGTATTCCAGATGGCCGATCAAAAGCAATGCCGCCACCTGAAGTTCGTTCCAAACAAGTTACTCCTGGTTCTCGGTTGAAGCAGGTTCCATCTTCAGAAGCTCGCCCTAAGCCGACCGCTGCACCTGCTTCAAGGCAGTTTCCTCCTGCTGATGTCAAGACCAGGCAGTTTCCTCCTGCTGATGTCAAGCCTAGGCAGTTTCCTCCTGCTGATGTCAAGTCAAGACAGTTTCCTCCTGCTGATGTGAAGACTAGGCAGTTCCCACCATCTGATGTCCGCGGTAAACAGTTTCCTCCTCCAGATGTGAGAAGAAATTCGAAACCACCTCCTAAACGTACGTAGTCTTGTGATATTTTGGATGCAATGTTAGCAAGTCTATTCTATTTATTTGAGAATTAATTGCTCATTATTTCTAGGGGGATGAGACTGAAAATGTTTCTAGAATCTCTTGATGTTTTTGTTTCAAGGAATTTTGAAAGTGTTTACTTTTAACTTCTTTCTATTAGGTTGTAAATAAGATCTGAAGACTGACGTTCTTGCTTCTTGGTATAAGATGTATTTTTAAGTTGATAAAAAAGCAGTTGAATGAAATTTTTGCAAAATTTAATTTTATGTGACAGTTTATTACTATTGTTTTAGATATGATGAAAAGTTTGGAATGTATCAATTGTTTTATGATTTTCAAAAAAAATTTCATGCTTGCTGTATTTTCAGGTCGAATTACTGATTCAGACGAAGAGTATGATTCAGAGATGGATGATTTTATAGATGATGGTCCTCAAGATGAGGAAGATTATTCTCAGCACATTCGAGAAATATTTGGCTATGACCGAAGAAAGTAAGTTCTTTGTAGAAAATTAGAATAAGCATTCAGACTGAGAAATGTGATGATTATGCAACCTCAGCTGTGAGATTTCATTTATTGCAGTGGACAACTGCTTTAATTACTTTTTCAATTATTTTCAAACAGATATTCCAGAATAAATGATGATGAAGATGAATGTATGGAATCCAACTTCGCTACTATATTAAAGGAAGACTTCATTAGCACAAAAACAGGTGAGTAACTACCATATATTATAAAAAATCTTCTGTGAATTCTCATTCCTGATTGCTTTATTATTCTTTTTGGAAATAATACCATTTATTGACAAGAATTCATTGTGATTTTATATTATTTATTTTAAAATTAATAACCCATTACATATTCGAATGCATGAAGGAACCGCTACTTAAATGGTTTTACCTTCAAGATTTGTTTGCTAATGGAGTTGGTATCAGCACCCAGGGAGTCCTTCTGGCTCCACTTGTCATCTTGAATCAAATTGAATTCACATCTGCAAATAAATAAGAGAATATGCCTTTTCTGTCACACACAGATTAAAAAAACTACTCGGCTGATATCACTGAAATGTTCACACATTGATTTTATTAGTATCGGGACTGCTTAATGAGTGGTTTGAATTAAATTGTACATGTGAAGGCGTTGGTGACAACTTAGAGATTTATGTTGACTCGAGTACCCCTGAACAGATGCTTTAGGCAACCCGCCGCACCGTCAAGTGTTAAGCGCATCTGTCGCTATGGTATTCCTCCCCTTGAGCGTACTCGGACAAGTAAATCAAAATCTTCCAAGACAGAGCCGTAGTGAACGCATGCCCAAACTTGTGGGAGAATGTTTTTACAATGGAATACTTGCCGCCCTATTAACATAGAACAATTTCATACTCGAGACAGAAAATTTTGTAGGCTGTAGAGAAAAATATTATAAATCGGTGACCAGAAACGTGTGAAGGGTCATTCTGCAATAGGGAAAACATTGCCGGATACACTTGTTAAAACGTAAACCAAATATAGTAGACTTTATTGCTTTCTCTCTTCTGTAGTAGAGAGAAAGTTATGTAATGCTGCCTGAAAAAGCGGCGAATTTTCGGCCGAAAAATTCTTATTACAGGGCCCAGGTAACGGAAAGGTGGGAAATATAGTTGCTAAATTTAGAGGGAAAACGCTAACATGGGGAGCAGCCACAATCCATGTTTTGTGGGTCCTTGATTCTAAAAAGTCGATTACGGCAAAAGTCTGTCTGATCGTTCGTCCGTGAACTACGCTAGCGGCTAAACCGTTCAACAGATGTTCATCAAAATTGATATTCCCCTGTCGATATGGCAGATGTCGCGGCCTCTTGAATTTGAAACCGATATTTTAATTTTGAGGGGTACTTTACTTCAAGTCCCTGGGACATTTTCAAATTTTAAAGATGTGTCCATATTTTTTATTTCAATTTTGTTGGATAGCGCCAATGTTGTATAAGACAATGGCGTAGGTCTGATGTTCATAGAAAACCCTGACTTTTCAAAAATTAAAATTTTTTTTTCAGGGTCTTTCTAAAATTATAATTATGAAGATTGTTTTCTCCCTTTTTTTAAATGAAATGTGTTCATGAAAAACAGACATAAAAATGTTATGTTCAAATTTTGACAAAAAGAACTGAATATTTTTTGCGAAATATTGTGTCAATCATAGGCAATTTTTATTTTCTTTAAACCATTTTTGTTAAAAAGGCACCATTTGTTTATTAAATTTAGACTTTAGATGGCATAAAGAATGTTTAAGAGAATGGCGTAGGTATCAATGTTCATTGAAATGCTGATTTTTTGAAAGCAAAACAACAACAACAAAAATCGGTGGCTTCCTACAATTAAAATTGTGAAGGTACAGTTTTTTTCTTGAGGAAATGTGTTTGTCAAAGACAGATCGTCAAATAACTTCATGTTGAATTTTTGGAAATTCTAGTATTTTTTTAGTAATTTGATGTCGAACTTAATCCCTCACTCGAAAATTCGACGCTTCGTGAACGTAATTTTAAAGTTGTTTTGAGGCAGTGCTAAAGGTGTGTTGAGTCAGAATGTGTATATTATTTATATATCTTTGTTCGTTTCTTATATTCGAGCTGTTATACTTTGCCAATTAATCTTTTAGAAATTATATAAAGCCTAATTGAAATATATGAAATAAAAATTGATAGCCTTCAGTGAATATCAGATTGAAATGCAACAATGGCATTCCGCGTCCTGTCTCGCTAATTACGTCTCATTGTTGTGACATGATTTAGCTGTATGAAAAGTAGTTTTAATTGCCAAATTTATGGTGGTATTTGCTTGCAAATATTTAGTTTCCGCACCAAATGTTCCAACATTTCTTATGAGTTTTACAAAAAATGATGACTGAAATGTTAATTTGGAGAGAAATTAAGGTATAAATTGTATTACATTACCATTTCTAAAGGCGAGAAAGTACGTGCTGTTTTAGCACCTCTAGTTTTTTAAAGAACTTTGTTAACATTTAATCCATGATTTTAGTCAAACAAAAAATTAATGTATTTATTGATCTATTTGATTTTTTATAGAGATTATTATTCACGGGTTTAATTTAACAACTCATTTTACAGTTCTGCCATATCTTGTGTATTTGAGTGAATCCAAAGAAGATTTTTCTCTACCAAGATTGACTGAACTGGAGTGTTTCTTTTGTTGAGATCGTCTGGATTTCTCATGGTTAGTTGTGATTTTCCTGGCACGTCCGCTTTTGGGTCTTGAATTGTGCACTTGTTCCCACACCTGTAACTTGATGTGGTTTCAGACTGAAATTCGTAACAATTGGTATTTGCTTCTTATTGTCTCTTTGATCTTCGTTGGTCTGATGAAATTGGTGTTTCGCCGCAAAGTCCTTGCGTCGTCTTTCAGAATCGTGAAAGAACGATCAGTAACTAGACGTATTATTTTGCTGGTATTCCACTTATTGTCTACGTTTCTGATCAAAATTTTCTCATCATGTCGATACCATTGTGACTCTTTGGCTCTGCGAACAGAATATTTCATCTGTTGTGATCGCTTTTTCTCAGGTTTTAGTTGTACGTTGGTTTGGAGTTTCGTTCCATATGGTTGTTTGAAACAGAAATTGATGTTCTCGTTTTCCTTCTGATAAAATGTTGACAGTCAAATAGCTTTAAAAAAAAGTAGGTATCTTCACAAAAGCCAGCTCGGCCACAAAATAAAAAATACAAGTGAATTGCCTAAGATCGCGTCGAGACGTGTGTCACCAGGCGCGAATCCAGAAGAACGTGCAGAGTTCGCTGAATTGCCAGGAGACGTGCCAGAAAAATTGCTGGTGTCGCCAACATTCCAGGAGAGTTGCCAGTGTTCCGAAATCCCGCCTAGTCCAACTTCACCGTGCGACACCTCACCGCATTCACTGTCTGATGCTCCAGGAACTGAACTTATAATCTGCTCTCTTCCGGCGCGCTTTATGCAGCTGCCCAGGCAGGAAAGGCCGAAACTTCGAAATGCTTCCAAGGTGTTTATCAAACGTTGTATTCTCAGTGCATGGCAAACAATGACAGAAATCAGATTTTAAGCTCACGAGAATCAAGGATTCTATAAAGCTTTGGTCTTCATCACGTGGGTCAAAGCGCGGGGTGATAAATCTGACACGCCTTCTGATTGGTCTCTGCCTTTTCTCCTGTGGACATTGCGGTGACCCACCCCCTCCTTGCGATAGTTGCGAGACGAATCTTACCGTGAAGCGTGTTCTCCTGCACTGTTGTAAGGTAAGAGATAGCCGCCGAAGCTTTCACCTTGCTATCTCTCTATCACAGGTACTTCGAAATGGCGCATCTTCTCTCTGCAAGCTTTTTAGCTTCTTACATTTAGAGCATTATCTGAGAGAAGAGGATTATGCTAAATATTGGGCTTTTAATTGGAGATTTTTAAGTGTTTATTTGGCTCTTTTCTGCCAACCCCTTTTTAAATAATTGAACAAGTTTTGTTTTCAGTTTTACTCACATTTCACCTTGCATTAAAAAAATGTTTTAGTGTGGCACTGCTGCAGTGCTTGTTGCTCTTAAAACAATTTGACACGGCCGTCAATGACCTTAGCTATTGAAGTGCCCTTAAACCTTCATAATCGTGGAAACTTCGAAAATAAGCTCTTAATATAATTATAAGCATATTTTGTCTAATAAACTCCTTGGATATTTCGAATGGCGGAACCGCAATAAGCACTCAAAAGTTGGTTTGAAGAAATACTTTCAATGTAAAAATTTGCAATGCAGAATCGTATACCAATCCAGAATTGTAAATTGTTTATTTACAAAAGAAATGAACATATTAGTTTACAAAGAAAAATTAACCCACAAATTAAAAAAAGCACTCAATTTACACATCGTCTGCTGTTTACGAAAGCGCCCGCCGAGCGCCGTCTGTCATTGGCGCGTCGCACTCATCTTCAGTCTGCTGCCCGCGTAGGAAGGGTGCGGCAACCGCCACAATGCAAACATAAAAGTTAGAACTACGTCCTTATGCGGACTCATTCACAATGCATAAGCATAACACGTAAGACGTTAGCTTAAAAGCTTCTGCGCTTATGTGTAAGCAAGACATAAATGAATCAATCACAGTCATCAGGTTAACTCAAAATCGAGAATCGAAAGAGGAGCGAAGTTGATAGACAAAATAACGCCATATGGGTCATGAACACAGTCGATACTTCGAAATCGATTCTCACATCCAACCAATAGTAAACTAGAATGTCTCACAGCCAATAGAAACCCTTATTTTGCTTACGTTTATGTTCGACATTGTGAATTCTTCAGTCTATCACTTATGTTAATGTTTACGTCTATGCGTTATGCTTGTATTTATGTTTGCATTGTGAATGGGCGTTTTCTGTCGTGGCCAGTGCGGGAGATTTAAATGCGCCCGACGAATACTCGTATTACTCCCTCGCCGCCAAAGTTGTGGAGTAGGGGGCGGAGCGACGCTGCTGGGAGCTCCTCTGCAATGTGGGACGATGCGCGGACTGCGGGGACGGCTCCTCGGTGAGAACGCTGGACGACGGCGTGGGCTGCTGCTCCCGTTGAGTGAGAAAGACGAACGCGTGAGACCCTCTCGGGCTTCCTGCTGCGTCGAACCTCTCGCCGCCCGCCTGTACACTACGAAGACTGTCTTCTGATATGCGATCGACGACGCGTGACTACCCTCTCTTCCCTCACGACCCCGTTCAGTCCTGCCTCCTCTTATTGCCATGATTATTGCGAGCTGCCACTCGCAACAGTCCCTGTACACACGTATTACTCGCGCAACTTTTCTTGAACGATGACCTTGATCCCCCTCCCTTGTGCAATAAACAGTTGAAGGCAAAAGCTCGTAGCGGACACTGATGACAATCTTCCAAGCATTAAAACTTCGTTGGCGCGAACCAGAAGCTAGTCAAAGCCAGTTGCTTTCATAGTGCAGAACTCCTGTTCTGATTTAGTGTCAATATCGAAAGAAATGGCTGAGTAAAGTCCAGTTCCGTCAAGGGAGTCACTTAAAACTCCCGAAAAAGTTAAGCACAAGATGCAGTTTTGACTTTCATTTCACAGACGTTGGCATTACTTAAAATAATCTAGTGGCCGACTTTGTAACTAATACCCCCACTCCACCCGAAATCGTCAATCCATCGTTCAAGAAATGTTGCCTGAGTAATACAAATATTTTATTTACCCGCCGGAACTTGGCGCCACAACTTGCCAATGGAGTTTCTGGCAGCAGAAGGGATGACAATGTTGGAGTTTGCGAAAATGAGGGCTCGATGTAACTAATTTCAACTTACATTCCTTCGCGATTTTTGCACATTCTTTTGATGAATACATTGCATTATCAGAATGAACTTCTTGTGGAACGCCGTGGGTCGCAAACCAAATTTTAAAATGACCAATCATTTCCAACGCTGCAGTCCTGATCATTTTCTGTACTGCATAGTACCCGCTGTGGATGTCTGTAAGAACAAGATAGCTGTTGCCCTTGTAGAAAAATACATCTGACGATAATGTTTAGAATGGCAATTGCGTATTTTCTTCACGATGGTTTCCTTGTCTGGTGTTTGTGCTGTGTATGTTCACTTGTTTTTCAGGATTCTACCAGTCTGATAACGCCTTATGTTAGTTTCCCAAAACACTAATTGTCTAGATCTTTTAAGTGTTGATTTCCTGGGTGTTCTTTGTTAATTTCTTCCGGAACTCGGAATCTTGCGTTTTCGGGGACGAATATCGTTGCGACGGGGAAAAATGCGACGGGGATCTCTTATGAAAATAAACTCGTTACAATGTGATAATTCGTGAAAATCGTTCGGCCATCCTTTGTCCAACTTTGTGTCTGGAGGTTCTGACCGCTTTGAGACATTGATAAAATCATTAGAACCTGCCTCTCATCCTCTTCATAGGTGTCTTTACAATATCTGCTGAGTATATCAGCAATTTTCGATTCGCTTCCTTTCTTGTATACTATGCTAGAGCTGTACTCCTTGAGATCTAGCAATATTATCCGTAGTGTCGGTGGTGTATTCACGTGCTTTTTAATTCTAAATATTTATGGTCAGTTTCGGCTGTTAATTTCTGATCTTAAACCTAGTCGTGAAATTTCGTTCTGCCGTAGCGGTTTGCCAATGCATCGGTAAAGATCTTTGGATAATCTTGTTTGGTGCTTTTTAACGACTTCGGAGCGTAATCTACCTGTTGTCCCTTTCACATCAGAACGGCTCCTAATGGTTTCGATGATGCGTCGACCCATAACGTCACATCTCTCTTTATTGAGTAGTACCCCAAGGCAGCAGTACTGAACATTGCTTCCTTTGTTCCTTTGAACGCCTGTTCTTGATCAGAACTCAGAATCCATGCGACATCATTCTTCAATAAGATGCGTAGTGAGTCTCTCAGTTGTGCTAGACACGGAACGAATTTTCCCCAGTATACCACCATACCAAACTGTCTCCGGTGTTTCTTTAGTACTTTAGCTTCTTTATCGCGTCGGCTTTTGCCTTTGTCCTTTGACAAGAAGGTACCCCAAAACTGAATCCTCTGAACGTTGAATGATCACTTTTCTTATTGAGATTCAAGCTCTTTTCGTGTAGTGTTTCGGTGCTGTCTCGAAGTTTCTGCTCTGTACTCGCATGGATTAGTATGTCGTCCATTGCGCCCAGTCTGTTTGGAATGTCCTGGCGTAATCTGCTCAAATACATCTGGAGCTGAAGAGGGTCCACATGGAAGTATAACGAACCTACGTTGGCGCAAACTTTCTTTTCTTGCGTTTTCTAGGGTTTCACCACGTCCGCTTAAGCTTGTTAAGCGAGACTTAAGCAGAAATAAGCGAGCTTAGGTCAAAATAGCGTTTCACCATGGTTCGTAAGCGTCGCGTAGTATTAAGCTACTCTTTGTACATAAGGGTTTTCCTATTCTTTAAGGCTTTCATTGTCTTCTCACTTTCCGTAATTTCAACTACGTCATTCCGGTTGTCATCCGGAAATCCACATTTATATTTGGATTTCTTCCTTGGTTTCTTGATATAATTGTAAGTAGTTTTCCGATGAGGACATTTCAATCGATTTATTTTGACTATAGTTTATTTCAGCGTTTCTATTCCTTAACATCTTCCAAACTTTCTTTTGAGCGCCATACATGTCTTTCTTCATATCCTTTGTGAAGTTTTCAAGAGTGCCTCCTTCAGATCTCTTATTTGCTTTGTTCCTTGCAGCAACGTAAAGTTGACTTCTGATAATTTGTTGTTATTATTATTATTACTATTATTATTATTATTATTATTATTATTATTATTATATGTTGCCTTAAACGACTTGCACTTGTGGCGGTTCTCTGTCCCACTGTTGAGTTCCAGTTGTACGATACTTTCCACGTTTTGCATTTACGTGCCATGTTTTTACCAAATACAGCTATTTCGGTTGTCGAATGTTAATGCGATGAGCTAATGTATGATCTTGAACATTTTTTACGTTGGACAGTTTGTATGGTCCTATGAAATACCAATTTATTTCTGGCGCTCAATTCGTTGCTTCCCCTCGCTGGGAACCTGGGGTCCGGCTTTGGATACATAATGCTTTCGTCAAACCGTTCTGATGGTATCTTGCTTGCCCTTTCTCCAAAAGACGCTGCTAACCCACAGTATTCTTCCCCACTATGTATGACCCTCGTTTGAAATCTGATTTTTCGAAAACTCGAAGTTTTTTGGTATCTTCTACAACCACACTGTTGAAGATAGTGCTTTTTTCCTTAATGAAATCTGTTGTTCAAAGATATATCTTGAAATCATTCCCATCTCGATCAGGTTTTCGTCTAATTTCCCTGATCCTTGAGCAAATGCTGAGATAACCTCTTGTTTTGTTTCTAGACATAAATGTAACTTCAAAATAACTTCTCCCCTTAGCTCGTCACACACCGTTTTAAACCATTTTTGACGTAAATAAATAATGAAATAAAGTCATGTATACTATTTCAAAAAAAAAAAAATTTTCGCATAATTTCGGCTTGAAGTTTATTTTTTTAAATTTCAAAAACGGCTTCAAATTTTGCCATCAGTTTTTTTTCTTCAGGGATATAGCAAGGGGCCTAAAACGGCACCGGTCTCATTTTGTTGAACTTTGAATTTTCAACAAAAAGTCCGTTAGAAATAAGAGCAAGTATGTGCTGTTGTACCTTTGTTGTTGTTTTTGTTGTTTTTTTTACTTTCTCACCCTTACGAAAGTACTTCTTAAGAAGAGAAAGTTAGGTAATCGGGCCCCAGAAAACTGGGATTTGTCGTCAGAAAAACTATTGCCAGGTCCTGTTGACGAAAAGGGAATGGATCCTGTTGCTATACATGGTAAATTTCTTCTAACGCGTGGTTTAAACAGAATCCAGTTTTGTGGGACCTTGATACCGAAACCTTGTGTCCGGTAACCCACAAAATCTTCAAATTTGAGTTACTTATAGTTCCATGTTTTTGAAATACTAATCTTACATCCACATTACCGAATAAGCTTATGGCTCCGACGAACTCTGTAAAGAAAAATAATTCAGAAAATTGAAAAATGTTAACATTTGAAATAAAATTGAAATATGTTATCATTTAAAATTTCAAGAAAGTTATTTTCTTTAAACAAAATATGTTCTAAACTAGTGGTTGTACAAATGCACGTACTTTCTCACATCATTTCTAACTGCTCCGCTATATTATACTGCTTCATAAACTTGCAAAAGTTTTTTCAACCAGCAACAATTTCTTTCCGCTCCGAGACCCGAACTCAGATCCTCAGACTTAACTTGCCGAAACCGATAAAACTACGCCACAAAGCGCCGTATGGCAAGAACCTTTGTATGAACGAGAAGTAATAATATTCTGATTCGTTAGGGATGCCACAATAAAAGAAATACTAAGTCATTAATTTACTTAAATCGGTTCATACTGATGCGCAGAAAGACCACAATTGATTTGACATGACATACGTTTTAGAAATCGAATAAGATAGGTGGGAAAATGTTTAAAATTGCAAATTGAAAAAGAACATAGGCACGTCCCGTTTATTTATCTGTATTGGTTGTGTTTGTGAGTAGAAATGCTTCAAAATATTTTCAATAGTGTCTTGAATCTTCAATAGTTTTTTGCAACAACTCAACAAATTAAAATCCCTGCGCGAACCCGATTCGTTTTTTCTCGAAGGTCTGAAGCCGTTCACGCCGTACCCACCATGGCCATCCAGGTTGGTCACGGTCTGTATACTTCTAAAATAAATAATTAAATGTCTTTATTGATGGCGAGGCTTAGGACATTTAGCCTGCACTTCCGCCTGACCATTTTCAAAAAATTATTGCAATAGTTAATGAAAAGAAGGTCATTCCAAGAGAGATACGTACGCAATTTGGATGAGGAATTTTTGAAGGCAGGAATGTAAGCAAGGAAGGAGTAGATAGAAAAGGGAATACTCTCGTAGAATTTGTGAGATGAAATTTGTTTATTTATGTTAGGGATGAGTTAAAGTTAATTAAATATATTAGAAATATATGAGAATTTACTCATATTTAGATAAATTATATTTTCTGACTCAGCAAATTAGGTACAGAAAGGATTGTACGGATCTTGTATAAGTCCGTAAAAGGTTATTCAGTACTACTAAATGTTTCACATTAGTTTTTACAATTTCTTGCTATAATTTTGATATTATAATTTTGATATTATAATTTTGAAAATGAAAGTTCTTGTTTGTTTGTTTTTATCTTCCTGGAAATTTTTTTTTGGTTTTCATTGTAATCCACTAAACATACTGGCCAAGCTGCTTACTAATTATATGTATAACCCTTTGGTTAATGCTAAAAAAATAATTTAATTTTCCATTACATAAAATTTTATAAAAGTGAAATAGTTTAAGCAATAAAAACAGTTATTTCCAAATTGCTTAGTTTTTATTAGATTTAACAATTTAATTCGATGATGTTTAAATATTTACACAAAAGCATTTTGAATGGTTTATATTCAGGTATTACTACATTAGTTATTTGGTAGCCTTGGTTGAGTGTGCATACATAAAAGAAATTAACACATCCATTATTTTTCAGGCATTATGGAAGATTTGGAAGATATTAGAAGAGAGAAAGAGATGGAAAGAAGGAAAAAGCTTGCCAAAAAGAGAAAGTGATGATGTTCCAAGTTTTCAACTATGCATTTTTGAAGTACCTGTATGCTTATTAAGATTATCTATATGGGTACATATAGTTAAGTTTTCTTGGCAATGTCAATTTTGAGCGCGATGGCATTTCTTTGAAATCTGAATAATAGATGTTAACTCTTGTATATACTTAAGTATATTACATTTTATTTATGATGGAACTGATGTCCAAAATACACATGTCATTTGTTGTTGGCATTTATTTAAGTACAGTAGTTTGTAGCTTTTATTTTTGTGCACAAAGCATTTAGATACTGCCTAGAAAACATTTAAATTTTGAGAATATGTGTGCAGTGTATTGTGAATTTATACAATGTTCAAAGTAAACACATTTGTTGGAAGATGGGCATTTCAAGGAAGGCATTTGTTAGAATAATTTTTGGGTGTATTCGGTGGAAGTTGTTTCTTAAAACTCTTATTACAAAAGGCTGTGACTACAGTTCTAGATGTAGCAATGATTGTAGTTGCGAAATAACAGAGTTACTCGTTATCATATTTTTCCGAATGATAGAATAGCTAGCCAACATTAACACTAATGTATTTTGGACTTGTGCATAACTATAGGTTTATATATTTGTTATTTTTGTTGCACTTGATGCATTATAATTCATATAAAACAAAAGATCTTGTAAATGTTCGTGAAGAAGAAAGTTATGGTTTATTTTAACTGTTCTGTACTCTTTGATATATATTTTATATTATTTCCTTTTTGCATTGAAACTTTGTCACTTTCCTAGTGGTGAATGTCATGCTTAGTAACATGTGTGAAACATAATGTATTAAACATTTAAAGCAGCTTGTTACTGGTTTCTAATGTTTGTTTTTATTAATATCATGAACCTTTATTTTCTAATATACTCTTGGATATGAAGTCTATTACATTGTTACAGACAACAGGATGACAGGGTGAAAGAGATATCTCTACTTAGTGTGATTTGGGGGAAGAAAAGAAAAATCACAAACTGCAGATGTTTTAATTTGATGTGAATTAATATTTTACAAATAGTAATTTGTATTTCCAGTTAATGAAATGCAAAGTTTCCACACTATTCTTTGTTATTAAATTCTACTTGTGAGGTTCCATTTAATATGAATAGTAGTAGCAGGAGCAAGCCAACATTCATGGTGGGAGGTATTGGAAACTTTCAGATTTATTTACTTCCATCAAAATGGAACCCTGAGGAATAATATAACATAAATAACTACATTCTGTACGCAAGGGACACTTTGCAACAGATATCAGAGTTTTTACATTTAAATCTGGTAAATACTTTTGGAAAATGTAATGAGACATTAATGGATAAATCATTAGCAATTAACAATCCTTTATTCCAAAGAGTTATACGAGTACTTTATAAAATACAGGGATTAAAACAAACAAACACACACACACACAAAGGACCGTAATGGACACCTTTGACACAGATCTTACAATGTAGTGGAAAAGACAGGCAACTTAAGCTGGCTTTACACTTGCAAGAAAATGGCGAGCAATATTATTTCGCAAGAAAAGTTGCCAATGTAAACATTGCGGCAATTAATATTTCTGATGTAGGCAATATTTCTTGCTAGATATTCCGGTCGTAATGTAAACTCGTGTTTCCATCCTCGGAAAGATATTGCCGGCTGTCGCTGGACTAGAATTGGATTGAAGTCTGAGCAAGATATTGCTGGAAGAAGACAATGATTACCACCGTGTCATGCGTAGGAAGTACATACGGTAGTACATAGACGTAATATTTCCATTTTAATATGTATATTTCGTAAAATGTGTGCGTGAAAAAGATTTACGACAATGAAAGAAGTAGTAATTCCCTCTATGGTAGTATCAAAGGTTCAAATTTCGGTTCAGCTATAGATGCCACCTAATTATTAATTTTTACTTGATTTATTGACTAATTGATACTACGTTAAAATTATTAAGATATTAATCTAATTTAAATTAATTTTGATATTATTCCATGATACATCAGTAATGGATATTTTAAAACTTTTTACCGAATTAGTAATGGCACTTTTTATTAAAAGAAAATAACTTTGCTCCCACGAGAATCGAAATCATTTTGTTTTATGAAAAATATCGAGACACTTCTATCTAATTCGCACAAGCCCCCTTTTCCTTTCTTAAAATTCAGTCACCCATCGTCGGCGTAACTTCATCTCATTTAACACAATAAGTGCAACCGCCACTTACATCATCTGCCTTCCCCTAGACATGTCGTGAAGTGAGGTATAACTTACTTAATTTTTTAACCATTTTCCTCGCGCCGTCACCAAACACGGCAACAATTAGTCCTAGTGTACAACGAACGGTAATACCTTGCCCGAAAGATCTTGCTCAGATTTTTCTGACAATATATTGCCCCTCCTTGCTCTTGCTAGTGTAGTGTAAAGGTGAACGCAAGAAGCAGAAACAAATTGCGGAAAGGTATTGCTACTGTAAGGACAGCTCACTTTGTTCTTTACGGACTTCCTCTCTTCAAGATCTTTTCGAGTCCGCGTTGTCGGAAAATTATATTCCAGTCACCCCTTGGAAAATGGAGTTCCTCAAGGGACAATTCTGAGCGCCACTGTGTTTCCCAATGCAGACAACGAAATAACATCAATCGTACGAGAGCCTGTAAATGCGTCGCTTTTTGTTGATTTTATCATTTACTGCTCATCCAAGAGCATGAACGTCATCCAAAGGCAACAACAACTCGTCCTAAATAGAATTAATGAATGGAGCGCAAAACCTGGATTTAAGTTCTCCATCTCAAAATCTAAGTGCACTCACTTCTACTGCATATATCACCCATATCTGTTCCTTGGAGATCACCAACTCTCGTTTGCTGTCGCAGCTTCCTTTCTCGGTCTGACGACAAAAACCTGACTTGGCGCCAACATGTCCGCAACTGCATAGTCGATGTGTATCACCATTAAAACTACTTCGTAACCTCAGTGGTCCATAATGTAATGAGTTGTTATATGCAGTGATTCCTGAAGTATACTCCAGTCACTTTTGACTCTTTATCCCACGGATCACTTGACTACGACAATACATCTATTTCGCGATCTATTACCTTGCCACTATGACCTAATTGTGCGTTGGGTACCGGGTCATGTCGGAATCGCAGGCAATGGACCAGCCGATCAAGCTGCGAACACAGCCACTGAGAAGTCATCTAATGACATTCCTTGTGTCCCCTCACCAGACTACAGTGTATTTAAACCGCTTTGTACACAGTCATGGCAAACAGAGTGACAGAACTCGGATTTCAAGCTCACGAGAATCAAACATTCTATAAAGCCTTGGTCTTCCTCATTTCGTGGCTCTAGGCACGAGGAGATTATGTTCATACGCCTTCGAATCGGACATTGCCATTTCTCCCACGGATATCTTGTTCGCGGTAACTCATTCCCTACCAGTGATTATTGGGAGTCGGATCTTACTGCAGAGCATGCTCTACTGAAATGTTCCAAGGTAAAGGCCCATTCACAATGCAAACGTAAGCATAACGCATAGACGTAAACATTAACATAAGTGATATACAAAAGTATTCGCAATGCTAAATTAAACATAAGCAAAATAAGAGTTTCTATTGGCAGTGAGACATTCTAGTTCGCTATTGGTTGGATGTGAGAATCGATTTAGAGATATCGACTGTGTTCATGCCCCATATGGTGTTAGTTCGTCTATCGATTTCGCTCCTCTTTCGATACTCGATTTTGAGTTACCGTACTGTGATTGGTTCATTTTGTAAGTCTTGCTTATTAGAAGCATAAGCACAGAAGCTTGAAAGCTTCTGAGTTAACGTGTTACGCTTATGCGAAAGCATTGTGAATGAGTCCTCTTATGGGCGTAGTCCTAACTTTTATTTTAACGCCATACTTATGTTTATGTTTGCATTGTGAAAGGGTCTTAAGGCTAAATGCATTGAAAAATACTTGTGGGAGAATTCAATAAATCGCAGCACTATCGCAGGGAAATTTACTTTACTGATAAAGTCTGAACCAATGGTCCGATTTTCGATCCGTAAACGGCTTTTGAGACCTTTTAAAAATATAATTTACGCTACGAAACCCTTTTTACCATAAATCTAGCAAAAACTCGTCTTTGAAATTAGTTCTCAAACATCCGAAAAAAAAATTAAAAAAGGTGGACTTGTAGCGCGATTGCGACATGCTTTCTAAATCCAACGCCGTGACAATCATGCAAATCGGACGAATTGGAGCGTCGTAAAGTGAAATTTTGGAAAACGCCTCGCCCCCCTCCCCCTTCTGCACAGTTGCGTCACCAACCCGCCCGTTGTGGGCCCTTTGTCGGCGCCGCGGCCCGGCCAGGCCTGGCGGCGTGCGGCCAGCCCCGGCAGAGGCGGGACTTGCGGGACAGGCAAGCAAGACATTCGGTTTGTGCTTTCGTCACTTTGCATCTCAATCTATTTTTCCACAGATATCAAACTAGAGATGCTATACTACTATTACAGACCGAGGTAAACGGTCTGTAATAGTAGTACATAACTTACTTTTTCACATATTTCACAATATCTACAATTTTGACATACATTTAAAAGTAAATCGAAAGCTTTCCTGCTTAACAACATGCTCTACAGTGTAAAGGAGTATTCAAATTGCAACACTTTCCTTAAAAAATATAAATAAATAAGAATTTCTTATCCCATTAGACTTTCTGTTTAATGTTAACTGTTTCGAGCTGTAGCAAAGAAAAAAGAACTGGCATATCGTATAGTGTGAAATAGAAGGAGAACGCCCGACAAAAAACAAAAAAAATTCTGTTTATCTCTGGATTCGCTAGACGCATTAGGTGCTGCAGTAGGACTACGTGTACAAATTGAAAGAAGAAAAACTGGCCAATACTGCCTCCTTTCCCTCACCATTTCGAGTTTTAAATATAGAATGTACTAATGTTGTTTAATTTTATGTAGTTGCTAATAGAACTAATATTTTTGTTTTAATATTATTATTATTATGATTATTATTATTTATTATATTATTATATTTTTAAAATTAATAATAATAATTGATAATGACCTGCGGTGTTCCACAGGGATCAAGATTGGGCCCCTTCCTGTGGAATACCCTATATGACGACCTGCTGAATATCGAACTCCCAAAGAACTCCAGACTCATAGGCTACGCCGACGATACACTAATTATATGTCATAGTGACTTCACGGAACTACTGGAAATGAAGACCAACGAAACACTACGCAGGGTTAAAAGATGGTTGGAACAAAGAAACCTCCAGATGGCTGTTGGCAAGACGGAGGCCGTGTTGATTACAAACCGCAGAGCATTCCGCCCCCCGGTGATCCGACTGGGGGAGGAACTTATTGAATGGATACGGTATATTACATACCTGGGGGTGGAAATTGATTCACGACTGAGATTCGGACATATTATAAAATCAGGAAAAGCCGCAAAGACTGGATCAAATCTCTCCAGACTAATGCTGAACTCAGGAGGTCCCAGTGAAAGCAAAAGGAGGTTAATTTCCGCCCTAGTGCACTAAAAAATGCTGTGTGCCGCCCCAGAGTGGGCAGATGCGCTAACTAATGAGACCATTCGACGGTAATTCACACAGTTCCAGAGAAGGATTGCTCTAAGGATAATCTCAGGATATCGCACGGTATCCGACAAAGCAGCCTTAGTACTGGCCAGTGTCCCCCCAGTGAATCTTTTAGCCCAGGAAAGGAGGACAATGTACC
>BOPP01000271.1:1184618-1281073 GCA_017312745.1 Gryllus bimaculatus
AAAAAAAAAAAAAAAAAAAAAAAATAATAATAATAATAATAATAATAATAATAATAATAATAATAATATATAACAAATAAACAGATATAACAAATGAAATACTTTATTGAATGAAAAAACATATTATTCATATAGAAAATATTTGCATACATACTTAATTATTACAATGGGGAAAATTGTGTTTGTAATATTTGTTACTTTGATATTTGACTCGTGTTCTTTAATGTTAACTTCTCTAATGCTTACAAGTTCCTTGTTACGTATGTGTAAGTTATTTTTGTGACTTCACTTCTACTTCAGATAATTTAGTTTCATACAATATGGTATCCTTTATTCCAAATAATATTCTATAAATTCCCCATTTCTTAAATATGTGTAATTATTGTGTTTTGACTTATGTGTTTTATGGATTCATTTATAACAAACTTAATAGATATTACTAATGTAAACTGGGTCCATAAACTAATGTAATAGGGTCCATAAAATCATTAGATACCCAGGATCATGGGGAAAAATGTCTAAAAATAATGAAACAGTTTCCGTTTTGTCTGAAATTTGCAGATATATGATTGTGTTATTCTGCCTTTTCCATACTGGGTGTACAACATAATTCTCATACTTAGTGCATCACTACTGAGAATACAGCTAAGGTCTTGCAACAGCAAGAATCCAAGAAAAAGGCCTCCCACCTTAAAAAATTGCTATACACCTGTTGTGTTATGGAATAAATTATGGGATATTCTTGGACAACTATTGTAACAATCGTATATGGACAACTATTGTAATGTTTATCCAAATATACTACATGATGTTACTGCAGTATTCTTTAGTGTTTTGTAAAATAGCTGCTGGGAGTGTACATAATACAATTCTTGTCATACGAGATATTTGACTATATCTTCATGAGCTGATAATGTGCTTGTTTATGGATAACCAGTTTGTGTGATATGATTCAACAGCATTATTGTTTCTACAGGCCAAAAAAATGTATTACTTTCATTATATGTTAATATGTTATTATTACTGTTACTGGACATTGTTATATTTAAAATATAATTATTATTGATTATTTCTTGTAGAATTATGATGATCAAATAGAATTTGAAGCACATTAACTCACAATTACAATAGTGTTTACTATTTTCTGGAAATGTGCATATTACTGGTATGAGAGATACCTTAAAAAAAATTATTTGTGTGTTTCTAAACGCTACGCAACATTATACTCCTATATAACCAGCAAAGGTGATGTCAAGCAGCGTTTAATTTTTGAAAGAAAAAAACAAAACAAAAAGAACACCGAAATGAACTTTACATTATATTAAAGAGTGCAATTAGCACTATCAGTTCAAAATGTTTGAAGAATAAATTTAAAACGTTTTTGAGAAAATCTTATTTTAATAATGTTAATTGCACAGTCGTCACGCAATATTACGCGAAGACTACTAAAATTTTCAAAAAAACGTATATGACCTTAATGAAAGACCTCACCAGAGAGTATATTCCTCACTGTGCAGAAAAAATCGTCTAACACGTGGTGTAGCCAGAATTCATGTTTCGTCGGTTCTTGAACAAATTGTATTTGAAGGAAAAATCTCTATCTTTAATTTTGTAGTTGGGGGAAAATGGCGAAAAAATTCATACTTTTGAAATTATCGAAAACTCAGAGTTAACCGTGAAAATCGGACCCATGCCACGTTTATAAGCGTATATTACTCTATTCTTACAAGAAATTTAAAGAACAAATTTGGAGCCGTTTTTGAGAAATTTTTGTAAAGGACCGGACTGTTTTGTGTAAAGTACCCCATATATTGAAGAATGTTTTTCAAAATCTCAAGGATCGATCAGCGCCAGATGAGTTTCTTCATTTTGGAAAAAACCCTACGTAAGGTTGAGGTGCTAGAAGTGTTCACAGACACCAGACGTACGGCAGACGGTTGGACAGACGGGTGGGAAGACAGACGGGTGACGTTTTGAAGAAGAAGAAGAAGAAGAAGAAGAAGAAGAAGAAGAAGAAGAAGAAGAAAAAGAAGAACATTGTCTTTCGACTGTTGTTTCGGTTTGAAGCTTCCCATCTTATGCGATAACATGTCAGACGAGAGAGTTGGCGGCGACTCAATAAGCAGCAGTAAGAATTAGGGGGTTTATTGCACCGTCTTCATTTGTTCTGTCTTTTATAATGCTGGATGGACAGGGGTTTCTTCAATTTGGAAAACAATCCTACTTATGGTTAGGCGCTAGTTGTGTTTAGATTTAGACTTATATAGTCAAGAAAAAAAAAGTAAAAATTGTATGCACGTCTGGGGGAGATGATCATCTGCGCACGTTTTCTTCAGTTCCGGTTTCCCTTCCCATCATTTTAATTGTAAATAGTTGAAAGATAAGAAAATTTTAAAATAAATAAATTTTTCAAAAGCGCGGGATTAGCAATATTTGAGAAAAAAGAAAAAAGGAATTTTCGTTCCCGAGTTATAGAAAACTTATTTGAATCGGTAAACAAATTGCAAGAATGATTTTTCTGCATTGCTAACAAAATAGTAACTCGTCCTTATCTCTACTCCTACCAATACAAGCAACAGGAGAGTTCAACAAAACGTGCGCATAGTGAAGCTACATTTATACCTCCAGAAGCAAACCAAGACGCCATCTCAGCATTTGCTCAATGGATCAGGGAAACTGGACAAAAACCTGATCGAAATGTGTTCACAGACGAACAGACAGACGGAGGTTTTTTCGGTTTCAGGGGACCCTAAAAGTGTATTTCAGTCCCAATTTCGAAATCGATTTTCCGTAGCATTACATATAATTCCCTATACTACGTACAACACTCCGTACGTATAATACACTTTCCCGCCAAATGTTATGACGTCATATGTATGGGCAACTCATATAGAATACTCTTTGGTCCATATTATGAAAGATGCTTCGGACAGCTTCTTCTATGACCACGGAAGAATCATTCCTTAATTTTTTCTCGTGATGCAAATATCGCGATGGTATTAAAAAAATATTTATATGATGGTTTTACCATAGTTTTTACTGTGGTAATAAAGTCATGAATATTTACAACATGATGCTTTTTACATAATGATTTTACTCTGGTCACGGAGCTCTTTATTTTCCTGGTTAGCGTAGAGTGGTTAGCGTCCAGCGTGCTTATGATCCCAAGATCAGGTTAAGTTTCGTTCGATTCGAATAATTCTCTATTTCTCCCTCCAGTTAAGTGGTTTGAGGCACTGAGAGCAACTAAGAGTTGGGCTAGTTGAGACTTTGAAGTTCAAACATGCCTTGACTGTGCCTTAATAATGTGATACTGGTGTGGGTGTTGATTTGGAAATGTCATTTTGATTCTAATTGTTTTAGTTTGAAGTATTTTGTTGGCGATTTTGCCTCGTTTTGTTGTTAGTTTATACATACACACATTAGACATTTTTCCGGCTTTCTGACTGAGATTTAGTTTGAAGAAATGAAGGAATCAATATTGTCGATCAGTGAAAAAACTTTTATTTTAAGTGCTCTTTCTGAAACCAGGGTAATTATTTATTTTTACTATAATGGAATACTGTGAAAACATAGCAAATTTTCTCAATTTTTGTGGGCATTTTATAGAGATTAGATGGCCGTAAACTTGATGAATTCAGACCCATGAAAATTCATTTTGGGAGTGATTGGGGCTGCTGTATTGTGACATTGGGACAAACAAAGTAAGTATAGATTTGTGAGTAATGTACAGGTTTTGTGAAGTATGAATGAGGTTATGTCATTAAAAAAAATTCAATTATTTCATTTATGAATTATTGCAGGGTTATTGCCCAAGTATCGTGTGAAGTTCAGCAACCTAAGTCCACTCGTCCAAATGAAGGTCTTCTATTATTATTTGTGGAACTAAGTCCAATGGGTGCACCACATTTTGAAGCAGGAAGACAGTCTGATCTTGCTGTTCAATTAAATAGATTGCTTGAAAAGTGCATAAAAGACTCTCGCTGTGTAGATTTGGAATCACTTTGCATTACTGCCGAAGAAAAGGTGAATTATTACTTATATATTGTTGAAAACTAAAATGTGGATATGCTTCCCAACTCTCATTTTATGTAATTTAATTTAGGTATGGGCAGTAAGAATTGATGTCAATATCCTTAATCATGAAGGAAACTTGGTGGATGCTGCATCTTTAGCTGCTCTGACAGCTTTGTCTCATTTCCGCCGTCCTGATGTTACTACCACAGGAGAACAAACAATTATTCATGATCCTGCTGAGAGAGACCCAATACCCATAACACTTCATCATCATCCTGTGTGTGTTTCATATGCTGTTTTTGATAAAGGGTCAGTGACAAAGTTTCATATTATTTAAAACAAATGTAAAAGTATGTACAAAATTAAATACTTTGGGCAAATTAACTTTTTATTATTATTTTTATAGGAAAAAAAAATCATTTTTCCAGTGAAGGTTTGTTTTGGTTTTGAGATGCAAGTGATTGTGCAAAAAAATTGTTAAACAATGTAATGATATATATGACCTGTGTCTTATTTCATATTCTATAGAAACCATGTAATTGCTGATCCTACTGCTATTGAAGAACGTGTTTCTGAAGGTCAGATTGTATTTGGTGTAAATGCTTATCGAGAGCTATGTGGACTTCACTTAGGAGGAAATGCACCCATTACGTTGGAGATGGTGAATAAATATGCAACAAGGGCTTCAAAACGGGCCTTGGAATTAGTCACGCAAATGAAAAAGGCTCTAGCTGAAGATCTCAAGAATAGGTAAATTATATTGTAAAATTAATTTTTTTAAAAAAAAACATCCAGAATTAATATCATAAAATAGAATTCTTCCTAGTTCTTAACCTCCTGTAAAGTATAAAGTTTAGCATGAGAATGGTGGAAGCAGTGTGTGCGTTACATTTTGATTTATAGTAGTCTTAAAATTCTTGGATTTTCCTTTTCTTTTCAGAATATCAGGCATTGAAGTTGGTTTCAGAGACTGTATAGATAGCAATAACCGTTTATCATTAGGAAAAGACAACTTCCAAATTCAGCTGTTCACTCCAGACTTTAAGAAAGAAAGAGCAAAAAGAGCTAGTAATATAGGAGATGTAAAAGAAGAAAAAATTAATGATGGTAAGTTGCAATATGAATTTGAGTGTCCTTACTATTTTTCAATCTATTCAAAAAATGTCAGTTCTTAGTATTGTAACTTTTTCAGAAAATACAAAAAAATAAAAGTATTTTATTTTTAAAAACATTGTGAAGTGTTTGCATCCTCGTTAATACAGTTTTTTAATTTCTCAATGTTCTTTTCCAACTGGAAGTTAAGATGATTTAGTGGAGTAATTAGCTCTTCACTGAATAATGAGAATTCATTTAAATAGGTGTATGAACAAATATTTTCCGAGGGCCAACTATTAAAGCTACCCAAGTAGAATTTCCCAAGTATTAATCATAATGATTAAGGAGTGTTATTTTTCCTTACCTCATGAAACTTTTTTAAAGAATTTTGTTCATTTATTGCAATGTGGGTTGTACATTTAAAACAGAAAGTAGATACTGAAGAAATGGGTGCTTCATTGCCAAGTTCTATGGTGTGAATAGAATTCCAGCCTACTTTGAGCAGGATGGGTTACATTATTACAATTGCTATTTGAACCTTGCCAGAACGGAAAAAGGAGAATATGGTAATGTGACATTTTAAAAATTATTTCTTTTTACCTTGATACAAACAATGGATTATGAAGAAGGAAGCTTTAAGAAAAATGAGATAAAGATCCTGAAAATTAGAGAATAAATTATGAAATTTGCTGTTATTAAATTTTCACACATTGGTGAATTTTTGTAATACATTTCTTTCTTCAGCTGAAATTTTTGTAATACATTTTCAGCTTTAAAATACCCTTGTGAATGGGTTTAATTAAAGAGGAAACTAGGTGGTTTTGAAGATACTAGACAAATGTGTGAATAAATTAATTTCCTTTTTGGCATTATTCTTTGTCTTCAACTTAATGGTCATTTTTTAATTTTTTTTATCTACTGCTTGATGTAGTAATGTGGAAATATTAATATTTCAGAAGTTATGGATGACAGCAGTGAAGACGACAGTGAACCAGTTATTGTATCAGTAGGAAAGGGGTCTGCAGAGCTTGTTAATCCAAAGAAGCAAGATATGAAACTCAGAAGAAAACGTAAATTGCAAAACGATGAAGGTGGTAAAGAGTATGATGTTGGTGAAAGTAGCTCAAGTGAGGAAAGTGATAATTTAGATAATGTGTCTGAAGACACAAGAAAGAACGTAGAACCAATGTCAGATTCTGAAATACAAGTTGTTGCTGAATATAAAGGAACAGAAAATAAGCCTAATGAAAACAAAGTAATAGCGAACATTGGTAAGTTAATGATGAATGCTATTGAAATAAAAGTTTTGAAAACACAAAACTATGGATTTGACTACATTTTTGAAAAAATAGTGATTCTTCCATTTTTGTTTTATTCAGTTATCAAATGTTTCTCTCTTTAGTGCTATGACTGTGATTCCATCCACGGTGTACACCCTGCTTTAACCGAATTATGTTTCATTTTAATTTTCATTTTTTAACTCCAGTTGTTTGCCGTAGAGATATGAACATTGTGCATGTATGGATATATTCTGCGAAGGAGAAACATTACCTACTTCATTATATATTTTCAGAGCTCAGTGGAGACAGTGAAGAAGAAGAAACGGTTCTATTGCATGGTGAAGATTTGAAGAATGGTTCCACTGAAAAAGGAAGAGGAAGGTAATTACGGTTAAGTCACCAATTTTTAATTTAAATAAAGACGACTTTATATGTTAAATATGAAAAAAAAAAAAAAATTCCAGATGTCCTAAAGAAGAAAAGATGGAAGGTGATGAACCACATTCAAGAGGCTGGTATTCCAAACCAACATGGTGATGAATAAATGTTAACAAGAATAATAATTTAAACAACTTCAAAGTGACATGTTTAATTGAATACTGTGAAAATTTATTATAAAATACTGTAAACAACCATGTGCTTTTATCATTTTGCGAGACCTTAATGCTTTCGTTGACATTGGAAAATTATTACCTACATCAGGAGAAAGGTTCAAGACCTAAAATTTGACACATATCTGTTAGTGTTCAAAACTTGAGTTTGAAAATAAAGTACTTGGACTCCTAAGACTAATGTTGATTTCCTTCAGCTAATGACTTTAATTATCAAAGATTTACTATTATGTATTTAACTGAAGCCAATCAAAATAAGAGAATTTAATAATTCAGAAAAATATTTCCCATACTTACGACTTTAAAGTTTGAT
This sequence comes from Gryllus bimaculatus, assembly GCA_017312745.1. Lineage (NCBI taxonomy): Eukaryota > Metazoa > Arthropoda > Insecta > Orthoptera > Gryllidae > Gryllus > Gryllus bimaculatus. The sequence goes on from BOPP01000271.1 coordinate 1,191,935, forward strand.
GTTTTTAATACTAAATGCATAATAGTTTTCAGCAACTGTGAAATTAATATCCTTAGTTATTTCTAACAATTCTTAAAATAAAAAGAAACCTTATTGAAAAATGAAGCTTCAATTCTATATCAATGTTTTATTCAGCTTTTAGTTCTTTGCTGTTTTAATTTTCCAATGTGTTACTTTCTTTACATTGGATGAAAATAAATGTTTTACTTGATAAGTCTTCCAAATCAGTGATGTAGGAAATACAAAAGGGAGATAGGAAAATTCTTTGAACTCTTTGTAGTCCTTTTATTAAAAAATAGAGAACTTATTTGTATTAACTACTTGTACTGATCACAGGTTGAAAAACATACAATAGACAAAAATGTACTTAAACAAGACAGCAATAAAGATACCAATAAAACCATACCATAATTAGCATAAAATCAAATCTCAGCTCTGAATATGTTCAAATTTAGAACTTGTAATGAACCTCTTGAGCAAATAGCCTAATTGTAGCAAATGTTTATAAGATATTTCTTTAACAGCAACAGAACTGATCAGAATTTTTGCTCCTACAACTTCAATAAATCTTCAAAATGAAGATTAATTTAAGGATTTTAAGATACAAGACATTGCTTATTGCCACTCAAGGACTTATTTCAGTATTTGGCCAGGTACTACTAAGTTTTCAGACTAGTTAAATCTTTTCAAAGTTCTGAATTGCAGATTTATCTCACATTGTCTAAACTTGCACTTGCAATGCATTTCCTGCATTTGCAGCAATATTTTTTTAATCACAATTTGAGATAATGGCAATTCTATCCACAACTATCTTAATTCTCTTTTGCCCCCACTAGACCCAGATTGGACGGAAGACTAATACTATGCCAAACCTCCACATTTTGAGCACCTCTCGTGTAACACATTGAAAATAAATACAGCATCTCTAACATTAAATTAATTATAATACAAGCAAATTTATTTGGTCTCCTTAGTACGAAATATTGTACAAGATTGTACACTTAAATCTTTATTAATCATAGATTTTCATTCTTGAAAATGATATATACACATTAAATAAAATGCATCATTCATAATAAAAAAAATTTAACTTAACATATAATAAAACAATGACAAAAACTCTAAAAGATTCCCACTAATCAAGGAATCTGGATGAGGCAACAATATATTGCACTGTCCCAATACAGGAAGCTTGGATTACTTTGATGTTTTGCAATATCATTTCACTGCCTCAAACAATTAGTTCTAAAAATTTTACAATGGAGTAACACAGAATTTTGACTGTTTTACAATCAGTTAAAATAAAGCATTATGACTAAGAGAAACTGTTAAAAGAAGCTTAAAATACAATTTGGAGGGAATGCACACCAAATTGGGCATCTTTTACACAAAAACACGATTTTCAAAAAGAACTTCACATTGCTGACTACTTTCTTCTCTTGGCTTCAAGAACAGACTCAAAACTTCTACAAACATTGAGAAAATAGTTTATATCACTATGCAGCATCAGACCCAATGCCATTTTTCTGGTCAAGTTTGTTACTGTTCGACTTAACCATATAAATAAAGAATGTCAAGGCTTCTTTCTCTTTCACAGGAATAGTTTTGAAATGCTTCATTAGCGTCTGAAATTAAACAAAACAACATGAAACAATTTTATTGTTGACCCCTGTATTAAGATGCATTTTGATACAGAGTAATTAAGAGACAATTCACAAGCTAAAAACTGTTGATTCAGCCTTTTTTATCAAGGCTTTTGTTTATACTTCAATAATTTTCAATTTAATAATCTTCACTACGCATGGTCATTTATGGTGATGCTACAAATTTATAATTCTTTTGTAGTATGTTTCTCAAATTCAAGATACATCTTAATACAACAACCTTTATTTTGCATACAGCATTGGTACTAAAAATACATAAAAAATATTCAAAATTCTTACATCTGCTAGCTGAGCTTTGTTTGTCCCTGGCCTCGTAGATACTTTATAATGTCTTTTATATCTTCGCAAAGTGTTAACCTGAAGCTGAAAAAGATCGACTTCTGGAACATCAGTGTCAGTTTCATTAGAATCATCTTCAGAGTCTTTCCTACGCCTGGGCTTAGTTCTTGCCGACTGTATAACACCTTTATGATAATCACAAATGTAGATATGCCGAGCCTGCAAAATATAGGGAATAATAAACGTAAGCGTAATGCACAGCAACAAAACAAAATTAAAACAAGTTTTTATGTAATGTGTGCTACATACATACCGCAGAAATGTATGTAAGTTTCTTACACGTACAATCAGTGAAATAAATTTACTTACCACACTATCCAAGTGAAGCTTCAATCTCCTTTGGGTCACAGTCTTTTGAATTCTTTTGCTGTACGATGCATTACCTGCTGGTCGGGGGCATCTCTCGCCATCGTCAACTAGACAGCATATTTGGTCAGGAGGACCTCTCGAGTCTTCCTCCCCAGTACTGAATCCGTTCATATTCTGTCACAAGAGAGCATCCAGCAAGCACTAATTTAAGTATTGTAAAAACTTTTGGATGCAAAATATGACGTTTAGTCAATTTATTTCTAACCTCATAACAAACTCCAGATTTTTTGATTTGAACATTATTTCACGAAACAGATTTCCTCCCAATTAATAATAATTAACACATTTTAAAAATAATTAAAATTTCCCCACTTCTTTGCAAGGAGCAACACAGACACAACGCGTGATATACCTCCCCTCAGCAATGGCGAGAGGTTTGTTGTTGTCACAGCTCGGGTCAATACCTGTAGGATACGATTGGTTGATTTAAATAAGCCACGCCTCCTCATGAAAATAACACTGCCTCTCTTTTACGTAAGATTTTTACTACTTTTGTTCGCGTTTACTTCCCCGCAAATGATGAGACACAAACCATAAAATTAAATTTTTATTTATATTCATATTTAACTGAAATATGACAATGAACATAATTTATACTTCAACTACAAGAGGAATTTGCCCGCCAAAGGTATTCTGTTCAATCCCATTGGACACCATGTCTGACTTTTCATTACATGCAAGGTAGATGCTGATTGGTGAAGTTTTTGCGGCCCATCTAAAATAGACCAATGAAAAACGCTGGGATTCTCCTATGTTACTTCCATGTACCGCATAAGTGGCGTGGGGTCGCGATATTCGTAGTAGGGTATCCTTTGGCTGTTGGAGGCTAGTACAGGTAAGAATATTTTTATATTTCTTGAGTTTGGTAGTGTCAGAAGTAGAAATTCTATAAATATAAAGTTCAAAATATATTACATTGTGTGTGTTATGTGTGCGTCTTTGTAATGCTTTAAAACATGGAAACTAAATTATAAAAGTACACATTCTATTAGTAGTATACAACCGTCAACGAAATGGCTGCCATAAGCTTAGTATTGGAAACGCAATAAGAGTATAATAAAAAGTTTTTTTATTCTGCAACTACGTATTGTACAGTGCTAAGAGGTATTGCAATAAAATGTACGGTGCTTAATTAACTATTAATGCGTGGCATATTGGTATTTCTCAATGTAAATGTGCATTTTTCCACTTATAAAAACCGACGCTTTGTTCGAATGGCAGCCAAGGCTGTGTATGGACTCCATATAACGTATAGGGAACTGCCCGTAAGGCGCTGTACTAGCTAGGAAGCATGTATGATTAGCATATGTTGTAGATGCAAAGTAATTTACTAGTAGCTCATTATGCCATAACTTTCGTGTATTATAGTCAGTAGGTGGAAATAAAGGTCACTTTCAGTCATAATGTACCTAATTGCGTCTCTTTTATTAGAGATTTTAATGAAGTTAGTTTCCTTATGAGCTGAGGTAGGATAGCAGTAGGGTCACGGGTATGCAATTTGGTCGGTGGGTGTTCGGTGTAAGTGAAATGAAGTTACGTGAAAGTGTTTTATAGTTGGATATTCATCTCGGATAATGCTTTTTTTTAGCAAAATGGCGATGTAGCAGTCTGTGAAAATGGCGGGAAGGGGAAATGAAGGTCATATGAACGAATTAATGAAAAATTACTTAATAATTAGATATTATATATACTATATGTATTTATAAAAAATCGAAAATGTCGCCATTTCTGATTAGTTGAGAAAGTTAATTCATCAACTCAATTCGTTGAGTGTGTGATTTTTGAATGTATTGTTTTGTCGAAAAAGTAAAATATTGAAGTGCCTACACTCGCTCGCACAGATTGATCAGTCGGGTGTTTATTTTGTATAGGCTTCGGTTATAAAACTGTGCTAAAGTGAATGAGTTTGTAAGAAAGAACAATAATATTGCTTTCACAAGATTTCATACATTTTTCAGATTTATCAGGGAGTAGTTATTTGTAACTTTTTTCTTTTTAATATTTTTTTGCGTGTAATTTGCAGGATTAGTTTTAGTTCAGTCGTAGCGTATTTAATGTTGGGGTCCGTTTCATATGTTTAATGAAAATGTCAATTGCTTGGCAAGTAGTGGAGGGGTGATTCTCCTCCGGTTACCCCTCCCCCCTGCTACATTGGTCCATTTGCAAGGAAAGCATCGAGCGTCGCTTAGTTTGGCGGCACTCGGCACGGCAAGCCAACCCCCAGGCACACTTCAGCCCTGGGAATGCCGCGTCCATCGTCTTATTGACCGACCCGAACCCAGCAGTACTCGGCACGGAACGGTTTATGCCGGTAGAGGGGCGAGTTTCCGCGTTGTGTAATTCCGGTCCGAACCGCTGCGTGTTGGGTGCGCTGTACTCGATCGGCACCTCGGAAACAATGTTGCCGGATTTGCTGTTTGTTTAAACGTCTTATTGCTCGATTTTAATATTACTTGTCTAATCTAATCTTGGTTGAGAATTTTCCATTCGTGCATCACGCTGCAATAAGCTGGTTAAACACAAAACTCTGCGTTTCGTATTTTGCGAAGTATTGTCGCTTTTATCGGAAAGAGCTCACTAGGCTCCTCAGCGCGCCCTTTCGGGACGGCGTGCGTCTTAAGACTGACCTCGACTCAAGGGTAGGGTGGTCGTTAGACGTTAGGAGGGGGTAAGAGCCTCCTTCGATGCCCCTCTCCTGGACAAAGAGCGTCGTGGTCAGCGGCGCGCGGGGGTGGGTGTCCACTTCGGCTTTTCCTTTGTGTATCATTGTCCGCGTGGGTGCTGTGGCAACGTTGCAGTGGAGAACCCCTCCCCCGACGTTATAGACGTACGCTGTTGGAGTGAGAAGGAGAAAGCGTTCTCCCTTCTCCTGAACCCCCCTCCTCCCTCTTCGTCTTTCCCCTCTCGCGAAGCGTGTATGTGTATGAGTGTGTGTGCGCGCCGCGGTACACTTCGTAAAGCCCCCGCGACGCCTCTTAGGTATAGTCCCCGTGAAAACTAAGCTCTTGGGAAGTGTGTAGTGTAGTCGAGCCATGTCTGAGCACCATCATGGTGCTTGGGGGTCATCGCGGGAAGACGCTGCGGCTGTGTGGTGGTCGGGCGCGTTAGCTTCTTCGGACTATCAACAATCGCTCCAATCGCATCACCTTCTGAACCAGCACCATCAGCAGCAACTGGCCGCTGTCCAGCAGCAGCAACAGCAAGCGGCGGCCGCGGCGGCTGCCGCCGTCGCCCAACAGCAACAGCAGCAGCAACAACAATCGCAGCACGACGCGCGCGCGGCAGCGGCGGCCGCGTCGACGGCGGCGGCCGTGGCGCAGCAGCTCTTTTCGTACAAGATGGCCAGCAGCTTCCAAAGCCCGAGCTCTGTCGCCTCCACCATGACATCGGCCGCGAATGTCATGTCGACGTCGCCCATCGGCTCGTGTATGCGCGGGGGGTACGATTACAGTAGGCTGAGTGATGGCATGGTAGGCGGCGGTGGTGCTGGTGGCATGCTGGGTGATGCCGGGAGTCGAGGCGCGGACGCGGCGGCGTCCGCGCTGTCAGGGGCCGCTGCGGCCGCCGCCGCTGCCAATTGGTGGTACGCCGGCGGTATGGGTAATGCCGTTCAAAACATTCCCACGTCGAATGCGCAAATGGTATGTATTTGGGCATACCGGTCGCGCGCGACGCGGAGGTGGGGGTCTGTTGACATTTCCCCCTCGTAAACATATCTGCTAGTCTTTCCTTGCGATGACGGGTGTTTTCATGTGATAATGGGATTTTTGTTTTTGGAAAATTACTATCCGTCGACAGGAAACATGGTAGGAAAGGGTAGGCGACCGCATCCTGCGGAATATCGATATTTGCATACAAGTAATAAATTGTTCCGTCTGGGGGCCGCGAAGGAAATTTTCCGTATTGATTAAACTGCCTTCCGGGGGTGCATGCCAATGAACTAACTTGAATAATTTTGAATGATTTGCTTCGTAAGCAAAGAAATTGTATAAATACACATGTCCTTGGGGTGCGGTATTGGTTTTAATTTACTAATATTTGTTACATGTAAACTTATTTGTATTTAGGTAACAGATACGTTTTGCTGACTGGTTTGTTTCTGGTCTTTAGTTTTGCTTTTGGCTGCATTGGATTAAAATAAATCTCTGCATCACGTTCTGATGTGCAATACTCTTTTCAGGTTCAGAATAAAGGTTTTGTTTCATCCCGGAAGATGCCGCGCGGAAAGGCTGATGCGAAACCAAGGGGTCGTATGACTGCCTACGCCTTTTTCGTTCAGACATGCAGGGAGGAGCATAAGAAAAAGCATCCCGATGAAAACGTCATTTTCGCCGAATTTTCGAAGAAATGTGCGGAAAGGTGGAAGGTAAGTTTAATAGTTTTATTTGTTGCTGGTCTTTGTTAATTTCGCCAATATGTATCATTTTTAATTTTTGGGGGCAATTTTCTTGGCATTTCTATCGTGTCGCATCTTCTTGATTTTCGCGATGTCATCTAATTGCGGCGCCGTTGAAATAAAATCCCCGAGTTTCCGCAGCGCAGTCAGTCGGGCCGGCACCAGACAGACGCTATTACAACTTCGGGGCCGAAGGCAAACTGGTTTTGGATCGGCCGGCCGGTCCGCCGGCTGCTGCGGCCCGCACCCGTACTTCAGCGACCGTGGCGACGTTGCCAGGCCGCGGGCGGCAGAGCCGAATTCCATCCTATTGTTTCAGCGCGAGATTTCATCCCGGCAGTCCGCACCCCTTCTTCCGCGTGCCGGCCGCCGTTCGATCGGCGGGCGAGCTACACCCCTCGCCCCTGCCACCCCGTCTTCCATTTTGCGTTCGGTCTCATTACGCCGGCCGCCCGGGCGTATTACCCCTTTGCGGCAGCCCCTCCCGCTCCCCGTCACCCCTTCGGAGATGAAACGCGCATGGTTCGTACTGCTCGCCCGCGTCTACCCATTTTCAAAAATCAATGGTGCCGCCTCCCAAGGTCTGACTGCGGGCGTGGAAGGGAGCTCGGAACACCCCTCTCTCGTTTTAGCATAACCCTCCCCCCGGCCTTTGTGACAACAGGAAATAAATCGTCTTTTGAGCGGCGCGATAATATTGCTGGCGTTTGTTCATTGATTTTGTACTAGAAATTCATTCTCTATACACTATTCAACAAAACGTTAGCCTTCGTCTCCATTCTTGCCCCTCGGGCTAAGTTAAAACCTGAGAAGATTGTTCAATGCAAAATCGGGGAAGCAAATTTTCATTCGGAACTGCCATCCACGATGTTTCGGCAGACTGAAGCAGCATCTTCTGGGTGTCTCAAACCGAACCTCCCGCCTTTTTCTCTGGATGGAGCTTCTTCCAACTTCCCCTCTTCCTCTCCCCTACCATTCGAGCTTTTCCTTCCCCTCCAGTTTGACACTTCTCCCCACCAAAAGCACCCCTCCACTTCGCCGACGCGTACTGATGTGATACGCGAAGTAGAGGGGGTTAAGGGAGAGGGGATTTCCATCTGAATGGCTGCTCCCTTCGAACTGCGAAGGGATAATTTAATACATTAATACACCTTCTACATTGTCAATCAAGTTTATGAAAAAAAATTACTAACAATTATTGAAAATGAATAATTTACTGTTTTTTGGTTTGTATTTCTTTTTAACTTTATTGCTATGATGAAACTGAAGGCTCCCTCTTCTGAAATGAACCCAAAGTAATTTTTAATGTGGAGCGCATGCCAATTCTGAGCGATAGCAGTTTTAACAAAAATTTTGAACTTAATTCTGATTAATAACAATACTATTTCAACATGTGCATTTTTTCACTGCCAAAAGAGTGACTAGTATATGTGAACATTTTACAGACAATGGTTGATAAGGAAAAGAAGCGCTTCCATGAAATGGCAGAAAAAGACAAGAAGAGGTATGATACGGAAATGGAGGGTTATACTCCTCCTAAGGGAGAAAAGGGTCGTGGCAAAAGAAGGAAACATATGAAGGACCCCAATGCACCCAAAAGATCTCTGTAAGTTGATATGTTTATGAAGTTTTTCATTAAATGAGAGTTCAACATAATGGTTTACTTTCCTCAGCCTTTAAATTTTGAGAAAATAATTTAGTTGTTGAAAAAATAAAATTCTTTAAAAATAATATTAACATGCTGAGACCTAGCTGGAATTGTTTTTGAGAGGAAAATGATGCTGGATTATTTTTTAATATGCATTTTTTGTATTGCTGTGATGACTTTTTGGGCTCCCTCTACTGAGTCGAACCCAAATTTTACTTATGCTGAGTTGTCCATTCAACCTGAGCAATACAACGCTAAAAACTTTTGTCAAGGGTTTATTTTGAATATAACTAAAATTTTGTAGAATGTTAGACATTAATTCCTTGCAGTTTCCTTAGTTTTCTTTCTTGATTAAATTTTTCTAAGAGTTAAAATTTTGTATAATGAGTATCAAACTTAATTTTTCAGGTCTGCATTCTTTTGGTTCTGCAATGATGAACGTTCAAAAGTGAAGGCAATGAATCCAGAGTTTGGTGTTGGAGAAATTGCCAAAGAGTTGGGAAGGAGATGGTCTGATTGCTCACCTGAAGTTAAATCCAAGTATGAGGCCATGGCAGAAAAGGACAAAGCCAGATATGATCGGGTATGTGATTGTACTTAATTTCTTTAGTTATGTTGCATGTCCTCGGTATATAAATAACAATATAATACTTGTAAAGTGGATATATTCTAAAATTTAAAACAAGGTTTGTTAGTACTTGAACTTTGTTGCTGTGATGAAACTTAGGCTCCCTCTTCTGAGTTGAACCCAATTACTAAATTTCTTGCGGAGATGCCCTATCAATCTGAGCAATGCTTTAATCTTCAATTAAATTTTCAAAATGTAGAAAGGTTTTTGTTTGGAGTATTAATGGAATAAAATTTATTGCAGGAGATGACTGCTTACAAGAAGAGGCCCAAGACGGGAGCTGGTGGTGCTTCTGCCCCTGCACCCAAAGCAAATAGTGATGAGGACGAAGATGAGGATGAAGACGACGATGCTGAAGATGAGGATGAATAAACTTTTAAGTGGTTTCAGGTGTTTCATCCTCCCCGTTCATTTGTTCATTGTGTGCAGTGGATGTGAGAGACTGAGATCATTTGTTCATACATTCATCTTTCCCTCCCTCACATCTCTTCATTACATGTACCAAGTAAAAAATGAAGTACTCGAATGTTCTTGCTTACCAGTGTATATATAATTTACTTTGTTCTAGTAATTGCTTTCAATTAAGTTAAATCCATTTTTGGCGTACAAATTTTGTAATGGGAAGGTGGTGTTTTCTGTATGTTAACGTCAGTTTAAAAAAAAACAAACTTGGTTTTATTAAAATGAGATCCTCTATTTTTCTTGAGGTTAAAAAGTCTAGTTTAACAAATTTTGTGTATGCTAGGCTTCACCAAAGTCTTATCAAGTATTTTGTGTGTGTGTGTGTGTGCGCGCATGCCCTTGTTGCGTTGGCAACAACTTGAAATCAGGGTTCTACTGCCAACTTGATGCAATTCAGTTTCTTTGGTGTCAGCCGAATTGTTTTAGATTGCTCTTTCACTTTCCTGTTCTGGATTTTCAGTAGCAAGAGTGTTGAGTGAGTGTGTTGAATTTCACTCCCATTTGCAGAGCATATTTTTATTTAAAAAAAAAGTAATTGCCTGAAGAGGTTGATAGTTAGATACCCCTTCCCTTCCACAAAGTGCAAACTGTGTATTTCATAAACAAGGAACAAGATGTACAGTGCACTGATAGAGACAGTCAGCAGTGGATTAAATGTGGTATAACCACACCTGTGCATTATAAAAAATCTATAATGGACAGTTTTCTTAAGACAATTTTAAGAACAGCCTATTCTCTCGTTGGAGAGAGAAACTTAATTTGATGGAACTTGTAACAAAGTATGAGACATTTTATGCAGTTCTCGTGTTTTTTCATGTCTGTAATCTTTAACATTCCTCAGAAAACTTACAACTAATTAGATATTTGGAGAATTGTAAATTTCAATGAGGAAAGAAAGCTAACTAAAAAAATGTTCTTTCAATTTGTCTTTTTGTGAAAATGTAAAAGTGTTTAGGATATTTTACTACTGATTTGCAGTTGATCATTTTTGAACATGGTGGAACTTAAACATCTGGTAAAAGGCAGATATCGTCTTTCAGACATTTGCTCTGTTATTTTTAGGGAACTACAGATAGAGAAAAAGGCAGTGTTTGTTTTGTATCTCATAGGGATAAATAAACTTTTAAAAAATTTCCTACAAATCTATTAAGTGTTTTGCCAATTCATTTTCAGTGTTGTGAAAACCAGAAGAGTATTTTTTTTTTTAACCTAAAAATAGTTTTGGTTTTCAAATTAGGTTGAGAGAATGCAAGATGGGCTTCCAGATATTGTTGGCGTTGACCAAAATAATTTGTTCCAAAGAAATATTTCCGAAGGTGATGCTGAGGAAAAATTGTCTTGTTCAGATTTTTGGGGAGTTGAGAGCTCTGTGAAGTTTCCAAATCTTGTGCCTTCATTACTAAGTAAGAACCTGTTCTAAGATTCATGCCCAACACATTGAATAGAATTATTTAACCTAAAATTTGGGGTTGTAACTATCCGTGGTACTCTTAAATGGGAATACTTCCCGTCAGGAACCTTCCCTGGTTCTTTTCAGGTCCCTTTATTAATCTCCAGTGCAATGTTTTTTTCCACAATGTAAATACTACTTACAAGCAGAATTAATTTATTCATATTCTTAGAATTGAAGTGGATCTTTCTTCATTGCACGTTTTACTGTAATTTGAACACTTTGTTCTCCCAGTAAATGTGTGTGCATTTAAATTTTTTCGTGTTAAAAATATTTGAGTATTTGATATTTTTTTTGTCAAATTTAATATTAGCAGCAAGGTTTTTTGTTCAAGAACAAGTCAGTGATGGCCACATACTTTTGTTGAACTTTTTTCTCTTATGGCATTGGATTGTTAGTGTAATATGGTTTTTGATTAAGAATGATAATTGACATGTTCTTCATTAAAGCAATTTAATTCACTTAAAAGAGGATTTAGGAAAATATTCTTAATGAGCTTACTATAATTTTCCTTCAAACCCTTATTGGGAAGTCCAATGTACATTTTTTTTATGGTATCTGAATTTGTTTTAACAAATTCATTGTTGATGCATTGCTGGGAGTTTTAATTTTTAAGAATGCTTCTTTTTAGTATTTTGAATTCATGGTGCAATTGTTTTTAACATATCACAGAGTATTATCTATCTTAGTACTTTTGATTGTAATAAATGGGATGTTACGATTTGCAAATGGTGCCCCAAAGATGGATGCTTTGTGTCCAAATAGGATTTTGAAAGTTTTGTAAATTAAGTTTGTCAATGGCTAGTATGGTACCTGCAACTGGAACATGGTGCTTTCATGTTATTGAAAGCGGCACATTACTTAACTTTTAACTATGGTGAAGCAAAAATTAAGTTTTAACACTTTTGTTTAGAGCTGTGTTCTGGAAATTTATTAAGTCTGATTATTCAGGGGTATGAGAGTCAACCACCTTTGCTGTATTTTAAATCAACTTGATTTTAATGATGTATTTGCTTGTATAAATGTTCTTTTAGGTATATCAGTATATTATGCTTGCAAATGTCTTTAAAATAAATTTGATTTAAAATACAGCAAAGGTGATACTCTCGTACCCTTAAAAAAGCACTTCATACACAACTTCCTAAACAGGAAAGTGTGACAATTTTTTTTATAAATACCAGTAGCATGTGGTTTTGTATTTAGATACTTCCTACTTAGCAAAAGGGTTATTGCACTAAAAAAAAGTGTCCTTCAGTCGGAAATACAAATTTTCTGTGTATGTGGCATTTGGGCCTGGAGGGTAGAAACTTTTGTTTTTACTAGTGCAGTAACCCTTTTGCTAAGTAGGAAGTACCTAAATACAAAATTACATGTGTTATTGGTATTTATAAAAACTTGTTATAAAACTGTTTTCAAAATTGTGTATTAAGTGCTTTATAATAAACTTGCTTGTATTGTTCATTAACTTTTCATTTTTGCTTTTTTCTAATGCAATTATTGAAATAGATTTCACAGCAACAAATAACAAGCTTCTCAAAAATTGAAGAACATGAATTACAACTTACGTGGAGTAGTTTTTTTTTTTTTTTAATGACCAGTTTTACCACTTGAGTTGTTACTGACAAACTGAAGTATTCAAACAAAAAATGAGTATGAATTATGTGGTTTTTTGAATGGAGCTCTTCAATTTGCAAGATTGCTTACGAAGTTCAATGGTAATTGCCATTTTTCTGCTGGATCAAAGAGGAAAACAAAATTAAAATGGTGGTTGTATAAGAATATTTTATTAAAAATGTTATTTTTGTTCAAAGTGGCATTGAACTTCAGTGAAGCTTAACCTCTTGTGAAAGGATACAAATTGGTCAAATTTCTATATTGCAGAATCTACACAAGACATGCTAAAGATTGATATATGAGGGAGTTGGGCATGTAGTTTTTCTACTTTAGTAAAGAGTTCTCCAAATTTCATTTGATGAGGGTTGGCTTTAAAAATATATGTTCTGGTAAATAAAAATGATTGAGTGGAAAGATTTAAAGGATGCCTTTAATGGGTTAAGTAAGACTAACTGATTAGAATTATCTTAAAAATTGTATTGTAATGAAATTTGATGCTGGTCTTATGATGATGGTAGGCAGTCATTTTTCTATTGAATTGTTTTTACAGATGACCTCTTGAAATCACCATTTGCTGTTTGGAATGTACTTTATCATTGAAGTTCTATTTGGAGAGAAAAAAGGTTCTTGCAGATAGGGAAAATCACAGCATTAGTTCATTTTTATGTAGGCTACACTCATCTTTATGAGTACAGTGATCATCTTCTTTATTGGTGTCTTGATAGTGATCTCATTTTATTGAGGTTTATAACAGTTTACTTAAAGTGATTTGCTTTTAATTGTTGGGTTAAAAAAAGATTGGTGCCAACAAGGTGCTGAAGGGCTCCTAATAAATTTTTTTATTAGTCATATATATTAAAAATAATTTTAAAATTGTTAAGGTTACTGCTGTTCACTTCTTGAATATTATTCGGAGTTCCTTTAATTTGGCCGTGCTTAGGACCCCTGAAGACAGTAATCCTGACTTGGTGCCTCTCCATTTTAGCAGTGGAATGTGCTTTTGAATCAGTCAAAATTTTACCAGCAGTTATGAAAGCAAACATGTTCCATCTGCATAGTATTTTTTAAAAATATTTTCTATAAGTTAATTTTGATTATGGAATTTTGCTAAAATATGCCAAACCATGAAAATGTGCAGTATTTGTAAATAAATTGCATTTGGAGAATTTGATGGCCTTTTTTTCTCTTCGGAAATGGAGAAATGATTAAACAACTATTTTCTTTATTTTATTGAGTTAATGCACACAAGTATGCAGTACTTTTGTGAGGGGGAAGTATTTAATAAGAAAATTTATTTGTTTCTGGAAATTTACTTTGAAGAAAATAATAATTCCTTTTTATTTATATAATTGCTTGTATTTACATATCCAATTAATTTTATATAGGGAAAACATCGCCCAATAAATGTTTCTCGAAATGGATTGATTTTTTCATGTCAAGTGGTGCTCAAACAGGCATGATTCCGACATTTCTCATAATTTATGTATGATTTTTTTTGGGAGGGGAGTGCAGATTTCGAATTTCAGGTTTGCCCCGAGAAATGTCGCTCTCACTGAAAATCGGTAGAAAAAAAAAGTTTTTTCACTTTCTTGTGTTACTACGTGATTTCAGTAGTAAACAAAACATTGTAATTTTTCGCCGGGAAAACTCGAATTGTCGGAGTTTGGCAGCAAAAAGTGGACAAATTTTGTTTTGTTCAAGAAATAAATTACTTCCATTTAACATGTGTAGTCTGAAATGGTTTTGGGGATCCTTGATGCCAAATAATCGAAATGGTCGTCGGTCAATGGTTGACAACGTTGGCTTAAACTGTTCAGTTTTCTCCAAAATTAATATTATCCTCTCGATCTAAACGAACCCGAGACTTATTTTTAAATATGATTTTAATTTTTTGGGTGCTGTGCATGAAGCCTCAACTTTTACAAAAGTCTCATCGACGTTTGCAAACTGATTAAACTATGTTCTTTGATTGCATAAATGACGTTTTAAAAATGCGTAAGTCCAATTTTCGTTGAAGTCTCAGCATTTTCGCAAATTGCTCTGGTTCAAAATGTTTTCTTCGTCTTTCTACAACTACCACATTGAAAAGATATTTTTTTCTAATGAAATCTATTGTTCAGAGTCTTGAAAAAAAGGCCTTGTTCAACTTATCGAAAATTGAGTAGTTTTTGCGTAATTTAAAGTGAAATATCGGCAATTTATAAACATTTTTCAATGTAAGCAAAATTTTCTTCATGAAGCATTGGACGGTAATCACCAAAATTAGATCTTTAAATAAAGTCACACATGACAACATGAATTTCAATAATGGCTAAGATGTGTTAACTTGGACAGAATTTACGGTATTGTAATTTTACCTTCCCGTTACTAATGTGAGAAAGTACGTGGTCTTATTGCGCCAATAGTTTGTTTTTCTAAGGATAAAGATGCCCAGAATGACGTCACAAGGTTTGGCGTAAAAGTGTTGGGTTCCAAGCTGCTGTGGGCTCGTCAGCGTTTCCTAGAGCATTGGTATGTTTTTTGGATGTCTTGATGTGGATACTGATATTTGCATTTTTTTAACTTTTGTTATTTACTACAATGATATTTGCTTCTTTAATTTGTTTACGTTTTGGCGGCGCATTTCGCGCATCAAATTCGACTCATTGCAGTATTATTCTCTCAGACATTTATCAAATCACTACCTTTTCATTTCAAAAACGGTTCGAAATAAATGTTATGACTTCAGCGATGATGCTAAGGCGCTACTTTATAATAAAATGAAAGATTTGGATCCACCCATGATCCAAGGTTTGACATCGTAGATCCATATTTCATCGCCTATGAAAAGCGTCAACTGACGAATTTAGGGTCGTGTGAATCCAGTAGAGACTCCATCAAAATTTATTTTTAGAAAATTGTATTAATTATCACTGAGAAAAATATTACCTACATTAACATCTTTCTTTGGGAGAAGAGGGTCGAGAATGTTTATAAATAGATCTAAAAAGTTCGTAATTTTTCACGAAATGGTGGAACCTTAAATTCTACCAAAATTTAATATCCGTTAACGCATACATTTTAATAAATGCATGGTTTCTTAAAATGTAAATATTACACATTTCATCGTAATAAAAAAAAAAAAAATGTGTTGGAAGTTTTCTGCGCTGAATTCAAACTTTGATTACTGAATTTGAATATTCATACTACAGTTAAAATATTACGTGTATTATATTTAATGACTTTATTGCGATAAAAGGGTAGTATTTTAAGTTACACATTACCATCACTTCAGATTCCGATTGAAGAATAATAATGTTATTTTTTAAATAAAATGTTACATACGTATACAAAATGTTTTGCTTGTCTCGTTTTCACGAATATTTGGGGCCATTTGTAAATATGACTATACAATGATACAATAGCCTTTTGGACATATGACTGATTAATGATATACAATTAGTACATATGACTTAATAACCCAAACATATCCGACGTGATTATTATGGGAATTAACAGACTTCGAACGCGGGATAGTAGTTGGAGTTAGGCCCATGGGACATTCCAATTCGCGAGTAGCTTGGGGATTCAATATTCCGATATCCATAGTGTCAATAGTGTGTCGAGAGTACCTAATATCAGGCATAACCAGTCACCATAGACAACACAGTGGCCGATGGCCTTCACTTTAATGGCCGATAGCAGCAGCGTGTGTTTAGAGTTGCCAGCGCTAACAGACAAGTAATATTAGCAGCTGAAATCAATGTGGAACGTAGGCTTGCTATGAATGTATTCGTTAGGACAAAGCTGCGCATTTATGTTTAATGGGTTATAGCAGCAGCGCCCACTCGAGTGCTTTTGCTAAGCCCACATCTCCGGGGCTCGTGATCATATCGATTAAACCGTAGACGGCTAGAAAACCGTGGATTGATCTGATTAGTCCCACTTTCAATTGGTAAGAGCTGATGGTAGGGTTCAAGCCATGGACTGAAGTTGTCAACGAGGAACTGTGCAAGCTGGTGGTGACTCCATAATGGTGTGAGCTGTTTTTACTTGGAAAATAATTTAGAGGAGAAAATAATTGTTATAAAAATTACATGCTTTTCAGACACGAATTCGGGAACTCTTGCTTTTTTTTAAACAAAATATATGAACTATGACATTATTTAAAGAGCCGATGTCTTACAACAGATTTGGTCTAACTTCGATTTTGTAGTTTTTAAAGGTTTACTTAATGCAATTTTCGAAAATACGGAGAGTTTGCAGAAAATGTAACTAGCACAATATTTTTACCGTCTTTTGATACATACGAGGAGAAAATTTAAAAACACTGGAGCGCTTTTAGAAAAAATATCTTTAAAAAAAGTAAAAAATACAAAAGCGAAAACAACTCATATTTTTTTTTTTAAATCAAACATGACCTAATTTCAAGATATGTCTTTAAAGAAGATATTTCATTCAGGGGAAAATCTCTATCTTCAGTATTGTGGCTATAGAAGGATCTCCGCCTCCGGAAAATTGCACATTTGCAATTTTCAAAAATCAGGGATTTCAATGTTTAATAAAAAAAATGGACCCATTTTTCAGAAAATTTTCAAAATGGTTTTGTGGCTTTGTATAATATAGCGGCAAAATTCGAAATATCTATTTGAAACTCCCACAGCTTCGAGTTCGTTCAGATCGTTCAGGGAATATCAGATATGGAGAAAATCGGTTGGACGGTTTAGACGCTAGCGTTGACCACAGACGGACTGAGACAGACTGACGTTTTGCCTTCAATTTTTCGGTAATAAGGACTCGCAAAACATGGATCCGGCTACATCACGTATAAGAAGGAGTAATTTTTTGTGTATAAGAATTTTTGTGTCGAAAATTCGCGTTTTTTCTAAACCCGATTAATTTTTTTTGTATATTCGCAAGAGTAAGAGAGTAAAGGGCTTTTCCTGATCTGAGTGATAACTGACGACCAACGCTCGGATTCCGATGACATGTCATCTTTTATTGGTGCATTCTAAACGTAACTAATTTGCAAATTAATGTTTAACAAGATTTAGGTGATATACGTAGTTATTGGGTCATTTTTACACTTCTGTTTACTTTTCGTGATTTTTGTTAGTGAAAGCTCCATGAATTTACAATGACAGGCTAAAACGAAATTTTTATTATATCATCAGTTCATGACGAAATTCGCAACTGCAGTGGACTCTATTTTTCTAAATTTCAAAACTACACGGACCTTTGGTAATTTTCTCGACCTTTCAAAACTGACGGTTGGAAGATAGGAAAACATTTCCTCCTAAAATAAAAATTATTAAATATCATTTTATCAAAATAAGCACATAAGCATTTATTTAGAAATGTAAAATTAATTGAATATATAAACACAATCATACACATTTGTAAATATTTTAAAAAATTAGGTAATTTTCTTCTTATTTTTCTCATTTTATACGTCGTTTTCTTCTTATTTTTCTCATTTTATACGTCGTCTTCTTATTTTTAAGTTATTTTGTAGGTCATTTTTAAAGAATTTTTACATCATAAGAATCTGAGCCCTGATAAAGACGTTTAATAAGAGGTGACACATCCTGTTTCTACGCAAAAAATCTCCTGTGGTAGCTTTAATTCTGAAGATAAGTGTTTATTACCAACACATCGGTTCTAAGGAAGAACGCAATAGGTTAAAAAAATGAAATAAATAAAAAAAGCAAACGATTTTCTAAATGCATCAATCTGTTTTTTCCCACTATCTTGTCAATTGCTATCTGTTGGCCTCTAAAACATTTTCCCACGTTTCTTTGTTTTTTAGGATACATAATAGTAGAATTAAAATAAAAGTTTAAGTATAGTATCTGGTCCTAGTATTTACAGTTTTATTTTATTAGTGCCGTTTTTAGGAGACAATTGCATTAAAAGTGCTTGTGAAAATGCACATTTCAAAGCTCACTTTCACCCAAAATATTCGAGGAGTCAAGAAACTTCATAAAAAAGAATTTCAAGAACTTGTACTCATAAATAATCTATCTGCCAGAAAGTTTCACTTTAACAACCAATTATATGAATTGGGTATGTCAGTGAAAAGCGAGAGATTAATTTTATGTTTGAAGCGGAACTTCATCTAGAAAAGCAGAGACTTGAATGTTGTTTGATAGACGGTGAACGTCTGAGGGCACATGATGAGGTGGATGTGAAATGACAAACTGGGTGTGGAATGGCTTCTCAACCTTATTCTTGGATACTTTCTTCTCTGGTTAAATGCATGTGCTGTAAATGTTGTCTTATAAAGTTTCTCGAAAACTCAAAAGTTTTTGGTGAAAATGAGCTCAAAATTACGCATTTTCAGAAACTTTGAAACGCCATTTTTTCAAAAAGGCTCCAATTTTTTTCCTTCAAATTTTGTGCGAATAGTGTTAAATGCACCGTTTAAAATGACATAAAAGCCATTTTGCTGGATTCTTGTGTTTTTTCTTCTTCACAAAATATGCAAATATATTTTCTTTGACATATTTCTCTTGCCGTTAATAGGCACATTTCCTGCGATGTATGTACATTGTTGCTTTTGTAAGCGGAGGGTCTTCAAATCATGTCCAATGAAGTTTTTCGAAAACTCAAAAGTTATCTGTGGAAAAGAGCTTCAAATTTCGCTTAAACATTTTTTTAACGACTTCGAAGACTTACATAGCAGCAAACTATACAACACCGAATACCACTAGCTACTCGTAGAGCCCATCATATATATTCTAAAGAAATCATATCACAAAAGCTCCCTGACATATTCCAAATTCACAAGAACATAGTGAACTTGGCATTACATCGATTTCCGTCCACTTTCCTCTTCTATCCATGAAATTATATTCTAAAATATACAGATTTCTTCAGCAATCCACTTTCACGTAAGTATTGTATGCAGAATCCGCACCGCAATAGGCTAAAAAGAAAGTTGCCCAGAGAATTTTTCATCCCCCCATAGACCCAAACCTATGAGTCTTTTCTCGTTTAGGACCTATTTAACCCTCAAATCGTTATTTAACTTAAAGTAAAATTTTGTTGACTATGTATCATATAATATATTTTAAATATTCTACATTTAGTGTAATTGTCTTACACGGCTGCAGAGGGCCAGAAGTGAAGCATTAAAAAAAATAATAAAAGAAGAAGAACAAGAAGAAGAAGAACAAGAAGAAGAAGAACAAGAAGAAGAAGAACAAGAAGAAGAAGAACAACAACATTGTCTTTTGATTGTTGTTTCGGTTTCAAGCTTGCCATCTTATGCGATAACATAACAGAGTTGGCGGCGACTCTTCAATAAACAGCAGTAAGAATTAGGGGGTTTATTACACCGTCTTCATTTGTTCTGTCTTTTATAATGCTTCAGTTAATGAGACTTGTGTATGTGTAAAGAACATATCCACAATATTAGAGTAATTAACGAAACAAATTGACAAAGAGGAATATAATTGCATGAGTGGTATGTTTAAAAAACGAGCGACGATAGGAGCGAGTCACTACGAGTCAATTATACCCCTTCATCCACATGTTACCAGACTAAGTCGTGTCCTTTCACGTCCTATTCATCCCAATCTTAACCGTTCATTCTTTCCTATCTTTTTGTTCTTTCCCAATAACGATGTGTTCATGTCGTTATGGTTCCTTCATCTACCAATTATGACATCTTTAACTTTCTTGTGCCACAATGCTTTCATCTATTCTATCGGCCTCCTTTAGTCAACCCTTGTTTATTTCTGACCCTGACACTATTAGGTTTCGAGGGCAAGGGAGTCTTTCCTCATCTTCCTTCCTTATTTCTTTAGAGTGCATGATCCAACAGGGGAAGGTGGGATTCACTAACCTTCGGAATTAAATCCCTAAAGAGTGGATCAGGGCTAGGCTGAACTCCTTAAGCTACGGTGGAAGCAATCAGCCTAAAGGATGGGAACCCCTGAAATAAAAACTCCGGTCTTCCACGTTTGGGGTTGTGCTGCCAGCTCCCTGCAAACGTAAAACATCACACCGCTAAAAATATCAGTCATATGAATGCCTCGGATATTTCAAAAGGGAAACGTCATCGGCAAAGAAAATGGACTCTGAATATTGGTGTATGGAATGTACAAAGCATATCGAACATACAAGAAGAAGTAATTCAAGAAATGATGAGAAGAAACATAGATATTCACAGTGGCGTAAACAAACATGAAAATGCCAAAGCCGAAATTTATTTTGTTATTGGAGAACGATTCGGTAAATTTATAAAAAGTTGGGAGTATATAAAAGAATGTCTTATTTAAGAAGTTAGAAATCAGAGGAAAATTCATAAGTGTCAGAGGAATACATAATTTAAATGATGATGCCCCATTGGCTAAGAAATATGATTTTGAAATGACAGTCAAATAAGCCCTTGATGGTATTCCCAAGTCCCATGAAATAATATTTGCAGGAGATTTTAACGGCAGAGTTGAAAGAGACAAGAACAACAATATTGTGGGTCAATATGGTGAGGATATGAGAATGGAAAAAGACTTATTAATATTTGTGAAAAGTATGAAATGAAATTAATAACACTTTCTTCCAACATAAGGATATTCATATATACACCTGGTACCAACAAAAAAATCAAATTTATAATAGACCTCTGTGCAACCAAGTAAAAACTTCACTCAGAATACAAGATGTTAGAGTGAAAAGGGGAGCCCAATGTAGCGATCATTGTTTGGTAATTGCTAAACTATTCATACCATTTACATCAACTAACGGATAAAGAAGATAAAGATGAATTTGTCATGAAACCTACCAAATACAAATTAAGCAGTCTCTTCAGTGGAAGTACAACATATCTTTACAGAAAAAGACTTGAAACTAAACGTTTGGTTAAACACGGGACAACAGAAAAATAATACGAACAAATACAAGAATGTATTCACCAAACCGCAGAGGAGGCTTTAAGATTTTGTATATTAAAATCGAAGCAGTGTTGGTAGGACACAAGTCTAGAATAATAGATTAAGAGGAAAATAGAGCTATATTTAAAATGGCTTTGTGACAAGAAAACTGAAACAAATTTACAGTACAAAGCAATAAGTAGAGAAGTAAAACAAGAAGTGTTATCAAGGAAGAATAAATTGTGACTCGATAAATGCGATTATAGGATGAAACAAACTACAGATAAATATTGAATTGTTGCCTTATACCTGGCGAGACTCGAGCCATTAGTCCCGGTCTTCCGTCTGACCATGCAAATTTCGCTACGCTCCTTTCACCCACCATCGGAGAAAGGAGGTATTTCTTGGGCGACGAAACAGGAGATTTGAATTTAGCTCAGAGGCGTCATTTAGGCTTGAGGATCTTTTACATGCAAGTAAATTGACTAACATGGGACAGCCGGCTTTACTTCCCCTCCGAAGGAAGGCGTACGAATGATTTTTTCGCCCTTAAACATCCACGGCTTCGATCGGGTTCGAACCCGCCAACTTGGGTATCCCCGCCAACTCCGACACCATCGCCACCGACTAATAGCAGTTATTGGATCTATAGGTAGACTGTATAGCAAAACAATACGAAATAAAGTAGAAAAAAGGGAAAACCGGAGAGGAACAATGTGGTTTTACTGCAGGTAGATCGGTCATAGACAATATATTTACATTAAAACAACTAATGGAAAAGAGAACATAGAGAGGTGGTTTTCATTGATTTTCAGAAGGCGTATGACAATGTACCTGTTGCTCGACTATGGGAAGAAATGGATAGACGTAAAATCAGTGAAAACTTAATTGGAGCCAACAGAATCTATATAATATCACCTCTCAGATTAAGATTGCCAATAAGTGTTTTTGGGTCGAAAATTTGCCACACAAGAACACATGGATTGAAAGCGCGACCTCCATGAAAACACTCCATGAAAAGCACGATCATAACACCATATTGGACATATTTTTGATCACATTGTCTGTAATGCTGCGGAAAGTGGATTTCGTGATTTCAACGGAAATTCACGTTTTGGGGTCCCCTGATACCGAAAAAAAACACCATTTTTTTCTTTAAATGTCCTGTAAGAATAGAGTGAAATACAATTACATACAAATGTGGCTTAAGTCCGATTTTCACGGTTAACTCTGAATTTTCGAAAATTTCAAAAGTTTGATTTTTTCGGCGACTTTTTACAACTACAGAATTGAAGATAAGAGAGTTTTCTTCCAATTAATATTTATCGTCCATAATTAGTTCTTTCATTAAGGTCATGCATACTTTTTGAAACTTCAAGTAGCTTTCGCGCGTAAAATTGCGCATATTGCGTGCAATTTGCGCAATTTTAAAAATAACAAAACTAAGATTTTCATGTAAAGTTTCTCGAAATCTCAACAACAATTTTCTGTGAAAATGTGCTCAAAATTACACATTTTCAGAAACACTCTAACACGATTTTCTCAAAAACGGTTGCAAATTTGTACTTCTAACTTTTCGTACGAATAGTGCTAATTCACTATTTAGATGACATAAAATTCAGTTTGCTGTAATCTATTGTTTAAAAAAGTATATTAAAAAAACTCTCACATCGTTAATAAGCAGATTTTCAACGATTTCGGAAGACTATTGCATTTGTAAGTGAAAGTGCTGCAAATAACTTCAAAGGAAGGTTTCGAAAACTCGAAAATTTTCTGAGAAAAGGAGCTATATATTTCCCAATTACAGTAACGTTTTAAGCGCCATTTTCTTAAAAACAAAAATTGCCTTTCATGACGAGGTTTTACTCTTCTTTAATATTCTTAAAGAAATAGTTTGATTTTATTATGGATCCGAAAAATTGAGAAAAAAAGTACTTTGGGCGGGCTATATCTGACAGCTGGATAGAGTCTGTGGCATATCCTAGTAGTTACCAGACCAAAGAAAATAGAAAACTAATACGAGAACGTCTGTGTCATTCTGCAGCACCACTAGTTACGTATGTGGGACAGGCGAAGGTGGCTCAGGGCATTAACTGATGTCACTGCAGTGCTCCTGGCTGGGAGGTCCTATGGTTCGAGTCTCGACGGTGACAGGATTTTCGACACTAGCTACAGTGCTGAGTCGAATTCAGCTGATGTCTGGAGAAGTTTAGCGGCCGAATGTTCTCATCAGTAGGTTTCTTCTACCAAATCCAGGCGAATACTGGAGCACTACGCAAATCAAAAGGGCCCGCGCGATCTTTTCTACCTCTTCCTCGTCATATCCTCACCCCTTACTTACACCCACTTACATAAAACTTAACTGCACTACACTACCATACTTGTCGGGAGACCAGCTTAGAGCTTGTCTTGGCCATGTGGTGGCCCGCTGGTGGGCGATACCTAGTTGAGAAATATCTCTGCAAGCCGACGTAGGTCGGCACCGGATCTCGCCATCAGAGGGAGAAGTCAACCGCCAATAAGCGCCACCTACCGCAATGACAACTCTACACTTTTGGGACTAATGAATTTAGAAGTTGACGAGTCCGGAATCACTACTCAATCAATTTTATTTTGGGACGATATTATCAGCGTATATAATGCACATTTTTGAGAAGTTGCAATAATCGGGTAGCACTCCGCCTTCACTTTAATGGGTTTATTTTTTGACGGATAGATGGCGGTATGTACTTCGCTGTAGGGTCACCATGGATCAGATGTTTCCTCCGTTTCCTTCTGTTCCTCCCTTCCTCTTTGGCAGATCTGGTCACCTCCGTTTCCTCCGATCGTGTTTTGACAAGTACAGCAAGTGGGAACTGAGTACCGGCGGCCTGGCCTGTATAATTTTATTTTCCCTCAATTCATTTTATTCACATTCCGAGGTGAAAGTTGTGGATTTTCAAGCTTGGTCAAACTTTATTTCAAAGGAATGTATGTCTTGAAGTAATAGAATTCTGTTAATTCCGTACAACATGGATGACCGCGATTTATTGTGTTTAGAAACTGGAAACCAAACCGAAGTTACTGCTATTCTGAAACGTTTTTCAGAAAAAGTAAGTTAGAATATTTTCTATAAAAGAAAGAGCATTCATCCGTATGTCGAGTTCCACCACTATAAGAACTAGCAATTAAATTTTCTTCTGGTGTATTCTTTCTTTCCCATTTACCTTTGGAAATATTTATTACAGCACAATAAAACGTTCACTTTTAATGAATTAAATGAAAATGATAAACGCCGAAGACTGTGGGACATACTGCAGAGGAAGTTGGATAATGCTGAAGATTCTGCATGTCACATACATGCTCTCTCTTGTATTCGAATTCTGAGGTAAAACAGTTAAAAGCACTTAATGTTTGATCACCATAGCCTGTTAACACCATAATATATTGCATATTAAAATTGCCTTTTCTTAATTGTGAGATTCTTCTTTAAATATTTAACAATTTATAAATTATTCCTATATTTCAGTCGTGAAAAAATACAATTAGATGACCTTATTAGTGAACAATGGTTAGAGACTTTGCTTAGTCTTGCAGGTCTATTATCTCAGGAAGAAGCTATGACTCGAATTAACCAACCATTGACAGATTATGAAGGTATGGTGAATAGTTTTGATTGATTTTAAATTCTGAAATAATGAATATCATACGTTTCCTCCTGTATTTTATTGATGTCTAGAATTATAACTAGAATGATGTGTCATTCTTCACTTGTGTATAAGTCTGATATATCATTCTACTTTTTTCAAATAACTTGAGCTAATAACCTTGTGTAGCATAAATTTCCATTGTTTATATTTCAGTTGTACTAGAGGCACAGAAATGTTTGTGTAATATTGTATTTAACAGTAAAGTAGCTCTGGCAATGAGTTGCAAGAATCACACCATTGAAGGTGTTGTTATGCGAATGAGAACATACAGAGATCCTGATATACCATCAGACATTAAATATTTTGATATGAGATTACTTTTTATAATTACTGCATTGTGTTCGGAAGTTCGTCCTCGATTAAATGAAGAACTTCATGGGTTAACATACCTAATGGAAACTTTAGATCTAATTCTAAAGGAAGCAAGTGGTGAAGAGCACCATTATGAAAGAGGTGCTGCATGCAGTGATATTCATGTAATACTCTCTGTGAGTATCTTTGTTTCTACACATGATACTTGTGACTTTAAGGTGTTTACTACTAGTATTGTTTTTGTTATGTAGAGGTATATCTTTTAACTCGGTTTCAATTGCCATCCTAATGATTATGAAATCTAATTCACAAAGTTCATTAACTTGTTGTTAAGACAGAATAAGATTAATTTATTTTTATTTTTGAAAACGTTTAAAAAATTTTATGTCATGCTCCTTAATAAATTGTGAAGCTTGAGAATGGATTTTCTATATAGGTGTATTCAAAACCATGTCAGTTATTGAGCTCAGTTACCCTTCTCTCTGTAATCTTTATTATTTTTAGTTTTTGTGTTGAAGAAATTGTTGTGTGGGGTAGGGTTTGTGTTGTGGAAACAATATTTTGTTTATTTTGAATGATGTCCTTCACAGATAGTTTCAAGGGAGACAATAGGGCAGGCACCGTGTGTGACATTTCGTACAAAAATTTTGATTGGTTTCTGAAAATGACATTTTCTTTTAGGATGAACATATTGGGTTGGCTTGTGAAATTTTAAAAGTTTTATTTAATCTTACTCTGCCACCTGGAAATGTTATTCCTCCGCTGGACAATTCACATGTGGACGAAGAGGAAGAGGCTCATTTTTTGCGATTGGTGTCCATTTTGCATGATCTGTTGTTATGTGATGCTACATCTCCAGAGAAACAAAAAGAATTACAAAAGTAAGTGAATATTATTTTTTAACATTTTATTTAGGGGAAGTGTGCACCATCTTGGGTTTATTCGTAATCATTGTGATGTGGTCTTTTTTCCCTTACACTTTGATTTCTTGCATTTAATTTTATGCATTTATGTACAAACATTGGTTTTTGTATTGTTTAATATGACTAAACACAAGGTTCACATAGGTAGGTGTCTGTTGAGGGGTGGTTCATAAATTACAGTGTGCTAAAAAAGGGGGGTAGGAGATTTGAGTGTTTTTCTGCGTTACATAGGGGTAGGGTGTTTTAGTTTAATGTTTCATAACACAAATATTTTTTTCTCCAATTTTCAATGTTTGCCGAATTTTTTTTTTTACATTAATACTAAAACATAAAAGTTAACTAATTGAAAATAATGTATAAATTGTTACAATAATACTTGTTCCAATAAATAGAAGTATTTTTCAATCAATAGTTTTTGATTGAATTTGTTAGATTACAAAGAAAGTATTCAAAACAGATCTATTGTTTATTCTAGAATCCAATTAAATTGGCACAGTAGTCTTGCTCATGTACCATCAATGACAATGTGTGCACAGCTTGTCAGAAATTTTCTCATCTATGCTTCCTTCCTTCACTCGGTTGTCTTCAGTCTGATTGTTAGGTGCAGTCAGCATCGCCAACTAATTTTTGAAATATAAGAAATAAAATTAATGCAAATTGTTCTTACTATAATTTATTTTTACTTGTAAATGAGGGGACAGTTGTTGTTGCAAGAGATATAATTATTTAGAGAGGGTTCAAGCATGTATTAAATCTGCAATATAGGGGGAGAGGGAGATTCAAAATACTCCAAATTTGCTTTATCCAATGTGGGGATGGAGTGTGCGCCACGGTGAACTTTTGTTTTGGAAATGATATGGTGATGAAAACCATGAACCACCATTCTTGTAAACATGTCTCTTTCCTCAAACTTTGGTTCTACCCATGTTCCGATGAGATCTTTCTCTTTTCTGTTGAAGTTTTTAGAGGAACCCCTTACAATTTTCCGAGAATGGTGTAGAGAACAGAGTTCTTAAATACTCTAACAGAAAAGGTTGCTTTGTCAGGACATACTCTAGATGGAATCAGGTAGTTAGGCTTCTGTTAGGATTTGTTTCAAATGAGTTAATTTTAGTTTCTCAAGGGTATTCATTTTATGTAATACCTGTGGCTAGTGATTTCTATGTGATTTGCCTGCTTCTATATTACCATTGCCTTGAATAATGGAAGGAACATGCAGGCAGTTAAAATTTAGTATACGGTACGCCCTTAGAGAAGCGTGGCAGCTGGGCTTAAGCCCTAATTACTGTACGTGCTCTAATAGAAATGAATAAAACTTATGGATAGGTGATTTTCAAATGCCTATCACCCTTCAAATGCTTTGTCCCCGCCACATTGTGACGCCAATTTACTTTCAAATGCAAGTTTTCTCGCTTCGCTCGCCCGGATCCAAGTCACGGTGAGGCTCGAGCCTTCGGCCTTCATGTTCACTATAAACATCCTTGAGTCTATCCAACTCATCATTACCAATTCACTTTTATAACACATAACTTTTCAAGAAAGCCTCCAGAATTCTAACTGCCTAGTTAACGACGGAACGGCACGAAGTGCTGGTTTAAACGACTTCCTTAGGTTGTATGCAATACTACATTTCAGTCTCCTTAGTTATGTTCAGTGCTTGCTTTTTGAATGTACTTAATATAACTAATCCCCTGCATTGCTTGTGGACCTGCGTATGCTTTGTGAAACTTGTTATGTGGTTGAATGATATTGATGATGAAATGAGATGTAATGAAATGAGATGTAATGAAATTATATTTTGTATTAACCGATTACATAGCATTGCCTAGATATTTATTTATTACATTCAACTGTTAAGTAGCCCCACTTGCCTTGTAGAATTATGAAAGAAAAAATCACATTAATGTAGTTACAAGAATTCACAATGATACACATTCAAATCTGTTTTTCATTGTAATGACAAGAACAGTACTATGTAATTCTTCCTTACTTTACAACATTGATTAACTATTGTTATTGTGATATTCGTACTATTTTCTTTTCCTCTTTTCAAAAACAATTTATTTTTGTGTGTAGCCATACAGTCAACCTTCTAGTCAGCATCCCCAGCAATTGTTTTGAAGAATTAATGACTCCTATACAACCAGATGGTGCTGATCTCCCAAAAGATTTGGAGTTTGATGGAAGGAACATGCAGGCAGTGGCTGTCCTCCTTCGTTTTCTTGAGAAGCAATTAGATTGTTCAACACAGGTGAATTTCTATATATAATTAGACTTGTGTCTTACTGCCACTGTTTCTTACTTTCTTAATCATCTACTCAGTGCTGACTATTTTGGCTCAATTTTTTCTGTATTTGATATTCATGACATTGCTTACTTTGCTTTATACAGGGAGGAAGAGGTCAACATGAAACATTATCGCCAATTCTCACTGTATTGGTGAAGGGTTCAAGAGGACATCGTGCGA
Source organism: Gryllus bimaculatus (assembly GCA_017312745.1). Lineage (NCBI taxonomy): Eukaryota > Metazoa > Arthropoda > Insecta > Orthoptera > Gryllidae > Gryllus > Gryllus bimaculatus. Next base: position 1,220,751 of record BOPP01000271.1, read on the forward strand.
TGCGGAAATACCTCCGCCAGCGTGTATTACCACCTTTAACTGATGTAATGTATCGACCCGAAGAAGGAAATAAGATTCGAAATAAGCTATGCAGACTCTTGACTACTCCAAATTCTCAAGTTTCTGGGCTAGTTGCTGATTTTCTATTTGTGCTTTGTAAGGAAAGTGGTGAGTTTTTAAAATTATTTCTTAACGCATTTATGTATTTCTTTGTTTCTTAGAGTTAGTCCAATAAACAATGAGCTGTTTCTAAAAATCATCTCCAAAATTCAAAATTTTCTATTGAGAGTGGATTCATTGTCTGTGAGGTTAGGTAGCCTCTATTGACAGTATTTGATGCATAATGATACTATTTCCGTGAGATTTCTCAGTGAAATGAATACAAGTGTTTCAATAACTCAAATGTGTAATGAAAATGGGGGGCAACTTCGTCCTAATATCTTGTGGAAATGGTGTGTGGTGACATGTAAATCGCAATTTTGTCTATGTGATTTTTTGTGTCTGGTAGCTGTCGAACAGGGTTAGTTACGTTGAGAAGTGGTTAGCTACGTTGCTGTCATACAGTTAAATTTCTTGCATTTTTCAGATTTTTGGTGTTTTGTATTTTTGAGTGTCTGTGCTACGATGGTGAGAATGTGGTTTTTCTTTACACGTTGCGCCGAAGGGGGTGTTTGGCTGTCATTGAATGGGTGCAAGAACGTGGTGAGATTGCTGCATGATTTAAGTGTCTTGTGTGTAAGTGTCCTATGAGCTTGGCCAAGCAAAAGAAGTTGTGTGTTGGTTTTGAGTGGAAGTGTAGCAAGGGGCCACTCTTTCATGTGTGTAAGTGTTCCGTGCGGAAGGGGTCATGGTTTGTGGGAAGCAAGTTGAATATGATTCAGGTATTAGTAATGACCTATCATTGGGTTATAACACCGTCAGTCAAACTGCCATAAAAATCGCCTCTTGGTATGTTTCATTTATTTCTGTCAGACCGCTTAGCATAATTTGAGGGAGGGCTTAAGGAGACCACTCGTCCCCATTCCCCTCCCCTCCTCCCTCTTCTCCATCCCCTCCTCCTTCCTCCTCCCCTCCTCCCTCTTCTCAATCCCCTCCTTCTTCCTCCTCCCCTCCTCCCCTCCCTCTACCCCCTCCCATCCTCCTCACCTGAGAGGGAGAAGTGATTAATTAAAAATTGACGTTCTCACAATATTTTTTAAATTAATTGTTTTGTGTTGGAAGTTAATTGCTAGTAAACACTGACTGTATTTATGAATGTCATTTAATTCATTTTGTCTGTTATTGTAAACAATCCCTGGTTACAATTGCTGTGACTTAAAGATCAGTTCCTTGGGTTTTTTGGTTGCGAATCAGTCTCTTGTTCATGCAAATTTTTGACAACGATGATGCAGTTTCGTGATGAATCTGTTTTTTCACCCAGGGGTATTAGCCCTGGGTGATGTGAAATGATTATGATGATGAAAGATGAAATGGACTGTCACAAACATACAGAGATGCACACACATACTGAACCATGCCTGCAGCGAGACTTGAACCTGTGGTCCTTCGGTGCAAGACCGCCACAGGACTACTCCCTTAGTAATCTTGGCTACCCAAATCAGCAGATCAACTGTATATAAATAATTTAATATCATTTTTGGATAATTTTATAAAATTCAGCTAGAGTTCAATTTAATAGCTTGTTTTTTTAACCACAATAAATGAATAAATGATCATTGTTCTTGCATATTTTCATTTCACAATTACCATATTTACCTGATTATATGATAACCTCCCTGATTTTGAAGAGGCATCCTGGGAATTTTTAACCTATTCTTACTATTGAGAGAAAATAGTCACAAATACTAATTGTCTAATTTACTAGAAAATTGTCTTGATGAGAATGTTAAAACATTTTGCCTGAGATATCATAATTTTATTGTACCTTAAAATCATCATTAGAGACCAGAAGTTCAGGCATTTATTTTCACCAAAATGAGCATGCAAAAAGGCTGCTGGGCATGCAAAAATTGTAGCTGAAATAGGGGTGCAAAAGGCCATGTAAGCAATGAAAATCACAATTTACAATGAATTATTATTAAAAATTAATAATTAAGATTATTCTTTTTTTACTCTAACTCGAGAATTTGCATCAGAAATTTCATGAAAGGAAATATACTTACTTGATATTAATTGACCATCTGGTATGATGACACTCAGGCATTGGCTCTGTGAAATGGTTTTGTGAACTACCTTCGGAATCTTGAAATGGCGTAACTGAAAATGTGATTGTAGTTTTTGTTTTTTGCCCTGGTGCAGCCCTGAGAAGGGTTGCATCATGTATCAAGTAAAGAGATCTCTGCCCTCTGCCCATGAGATCGAAGCACATAGGATGGGATTACTTGTGAGTAACCCAAACCCAATGGCATCAATGAAAGAAATCCAACAATCTTCACTGGTATCACATTCCTTCACTTAGATTATTTTACACTACGTGGAACCTCCGCTTACAGAGGACAAAACTTGACAGTACTTTTGTGTTGTCCAGGCTTGCTGTTTTCCATCACATTCAAGATCAGTGCTATGACAAGAAAGACAAAGTGCTAAAAATAGGCATCAGAAGCTGAAATAGTGAAAAAATGGGAAAATGAAAATATTCTAAGAATGAAATAATTTCAGAAGCATGATTAAGTGATACCTATTGTTAAACCTCATAAAATCATAATAATAAAAAGGCATTTTGCCAAACTTTCAGATTCTAATCGCCATCATTGTTGTCAGTATCATTTTTATCTTCTCATGGATTGTCTGTTTCTTTCTGATCCTCCTCCCATACTGAGTAGCTCTTTGACCTTGAAGCTCTCCCCTGAATGCCGTGGGCTTTGAATTTGCTTCCTTAGTCTTTGATCTAAGAAATTCCCTTCTCTGTTACCAGATTTTCTTCCTGAAGGGCATTTTGTCAATGGTCTCTAATTCTTTGACAACCATTAACTTTAAATTTGCTTTGTTTAAATTCTCATGATTCAATTCTGAACTACAAAGGATGTATGGTACCTTATTCTGTGGGTGACATGGGAGAGAGTGAAGTTACCAACATTTAAACATGACTTTCTAAGACTTATTTTTTTAGTTATCTTGTCTCCTTGTTTGGAAATAGAATGTGTACCTTGTCTATGTGCTGTTTTTCTGTTCTATCTTTCCAAATGCAGATTTGCTCTGATCTGGGCATTGCGCAGCGAGGCCCACGTCCCAGATTGAGGAGTGTGTGAATAGGGTTGCCATATGTCCAGAAAAAGCAAGATATGTCCACAATTTCAATGTGTCTCGCTGCCCCCCCTCCCCCAATTTTTCTTTGTTGCTGCCAAATGTGAAATTTCCTCTGATTTTACTGTGTTTATTGTACACTACTGTACAAAAAAACTTGTGTTTTGGAAGTACTTGCAAACTACATCACCGTCACAGAATTACATGAAGCATAAGAGAATGCAAAGGATTAATTCCTTTGTTAAGCGAATATTGTTTTTTTTTTGGTCATTTTATAATGCAATCTGAGAGCTTAAAAATAGATAAAGAAAGGTACTCTGTATTTTGAATCAAAGTGCTTGTCTTTCTCCCAACATGTTATTGCAAGAGAATCTGGAATGCAAAGGCAGAAAGGGCTCTCTCGATAGCAGTGTTTTAACATTGACCAAAGTAAAGCTGTATTTAAAATGTTACTTAAACACCCTCAAATTTTATTAAGAATTTGTGCAATGTAATTTATCTTGATTGTTTAGTTGTTTATGTGAAATACTATTTCCTAGTTGTAAGATTTACTTGTGTGCTATTTAGTTTCATAAAAATAAACAATTTGCTTTGAAATATATATTTTGGAGGTCATGAATTCCATTGTTATACTTATGGCAACCCTGTCTGCACGACCTCGTTAAACAAAGGGTAACAAAATATCTGCAACTCTTTATTTTCATGCTGCATTTCACTTACAATGCCATTTGTTTAAGATTCTCTCATTACCTGCTATATAAAAATTATTGGTCTGTGTCGCTTGGCTAATCCGCGATGGATACCGCAAAGTTTTTGGCATTTTGGGGCAAAAACATCCCCAAATCTAATTTGGAATTATAAAAACACCTTATTGCTGTAGAAGTTTATTGTTAGGTCAGCAACAGTTTCTTCACATGGAGAGGCAAAACAAGTGTGAAACAACTCTGAGTGGATTAATCTTAATCAGCAAATATAAGAGGAAGTTTAAGTTTCAAATGAAATATTTAGGTAAATGCCTTGTCGTATCTAGACAGAATATAGTTGTGGCACAACTTTCTGAACTCACAAAGCAAGCATCTGTGTGCAAGGGATATTGACAGTGTTATGAATAGTTAAAATAAGTTGATAGAGAAAGAAAGTTAGTAGTTAAGAAAAAAAAACCCACTCTTAAGACTTGTATTAAAAATAAATTTCTCGTAATGTGACTCCCTTGAGGTCTCCCCCTAAAGAATTCCTTCCTCAAAACTGCAACTTTTAGCATTAAGCTCCATATTTACCCGGTTGTAAGCTGACCTTTCTCCCCCTTTTTTGTAGTTCAAAAATTGACTCTCTGCTTAGAATCTGTATCATGATGTTGCTTAACATAGCTGACCCAAGACATCTGTTAAGTTATCTATTTGTCATCGGGCACACAGTTGACATGATAGAAAGTATGGATAAAACCTGCATGAAGCCACCTCATATATTAATTTGAAGTATATAATTGTCTGATTAAAATTTCTAAGTGACACATGGGTTAAAGCGGTGTTGCCTTACTTGCAACACACACGGGTTTCCGGCCACCAAGCTTGCGACCAACCCCAGCAGTCATTCGTTCTTTTCAAGTGATCTCGGGCTATCTATCGCAAGTGTGTGCTTGGATAGATGGCGCTTGATAGACTATTCCATTAGAAATTGTCACAAGGGCTCTCAATTGCCGTTGACAGCAGCGAAGATGACTTCCTTTTCATGGAAAAAAGTGACAAAGTGTCAAGTGAGGAATCTGAGTCTTCTGATGATGGTGTTTGAGCTAATGATCTCTAAATTGTATAGAAATCAGTGGTCTGAGTGCATTAATATTCAAATATATTTCTTATGTTTAAATAAATTTCCTTTTTTCCCGTTATTTTGTTTATAATTTCTTGGGATCTGCTTACAATCGGTGTCTACTTACAATTGAGTAAGTGTGGTAATTAAGGTGAACTATATTGCAAGCCCTCAGTGCAAGTGTAGCATATGAACCAAACTTTAAAAAATGTGAAAATGTTCAAGAAAAATAATTTTTAAATAAGGTAGGAGGAGACTGGGTTGAAAAAGTTACAAATCATGAGTACATTATTTGAAGGGCTCATTAAATTATTGTAAAGCATACTTGTAGGTTGCATTTAAAAAAATATTTGAAATAAATGATTTGTTTAGCACCCACATGTATTGTTTATGGATTTTTAATGTAGATTAGTTAATACGTCTGATTAAAACTTTTTTGATGTTGGTGAAATTTTGTTTTAGTGTCTCGGATGGTTAAGTACACTGGATATGGCAATGCTGCAGGGCTGTTGGCAAACAGAGGTTTGCTGCTGGGTGGCAGCAGTAATTCTCGAGGCTCTGGTTCTGGGCCTGGTCGCTATTCATCTGATAGTGAGGACAGTGAAACTGAAGAATATAGAAATTGGAGGGATCAGTGAGTTTTTAGCATTATTACAGCATTATTATTTTAGTGGTAAATGGAAACGTTGTGGATTCTCAAGTATTTTGATATATTAACCCAAGATCGCTCAAGGATGTCTTTTCATAATTCTTGAGATTTCGTTTTGCAATGTTCTTTGGTGAGTTAAACGAAAAAGAGAATTTGGCTATTAAACATGCCACCATGGGAGAAATTTTTGGTGTTCTCATAGTCCTCATAGTGTAGCGGGTTTCTAGCTGTTAAACACATGGAGTCATTTGAGATTTATTGCCATATAAGGAAGGTACAGGAGAACTATGTTTTGAGGGTTCTGATTCCGAGAAGGAGTTTGCGTTTGTTGCTGCTTTTTTTTTTTTCTTTTTTCCGCTGTTCATCTGATTGATGTTACATTCCTTAAATTTAAAGTACATTGTAATTTGTGGGGGTACTTTACATGACGCTCCAATAAATGTTTGAAACTTTCTCAAAAAAGGTACCAATTTTGTTCTCCCTTTTAAATAGAATTTCATTCAAATAATATCCACTAGTAATATGCAAATTTTACAAACACCATGGATTAGAATTACAAAGGATCAGCCAAGAATTGTAGAAGTCAAGAGACCTCAATGATATAGAATTTGGAATGACATTTGGATGATGAAAAAGTATGTTCTTCCACAAGAAAATTTTGCAGACACAGATTCCCCATCTGAAATGCAACAGCAAAGATTTCAAAGTAAAAGGAAAGGACTTGAGAGTCATGTTACCTTTTCTATAGGTTAAACTGAGTAATGGTTAACAATCTGAAATATTATAAGGATTGAACTTACTGTATTTTATAATTTTTAGATTAATTTTTTTGCAGTGTGTTTAGTTTTATTCCTATTAGACTTTGTTATGTTGTTCACGAAAAAGCGTCTTCACTTGTTTCACATTTGCCTTTTCTTCAGTTTCCATTATTTTTCCATCACAGAATAACATTGGATATTATAATATACACATTATATAACTATGCATCTTCTTTTACCTTTTCCCATTACTATGGCATCAGCACTAATGGATGTGGGCTAATTTTTATTGATTTGTGCACACTCCATTCTTATATAGATTTGGTGAATGTTTTACACCCAGATGTCATTCCTGATGCCAACCAGAAGGGACTCACAAGCACATTACACATAGACAACATGCACATTTACAAAACAATGCGAGATTCGAACCCATGATCCTTCAGTCCAAGATCGCCATGGCCCTACTGCGTTAGCGACCACTTATCTCGGCCACCAGATCGGCATATGCATTATATATAGTTTGTTAATGAAATGACACCTTTCTTGTCCATGTATTCATAATAAGTAATAAATAAAACCAGTTTTTTTGGCCTCCTGAAAAATGTTCATTTTGGCACTTAACCCTGTATTTATTTCAACGGTACATTTATATATGCCAGTGATGATGAACTATTAAAATGAAATTTTATAAAATAATCAATTATCAAATAAAAAAATATACTCATTTCTGAGTGAGGCATCTGATTAAACAAGAGAGAATGTTATCACTTAGAAACACAATGCATGAGATTTTGAAGATATTTTTAATACTATTCTGTTGTGATTCAGTTCCAGCAGTACATTTTGTGAAAAAATGACAATTTTTTGGTTTCATTCTCATTATTGTGACTGCTCCTCAATCTATCTGTACTATTAATTAAATCTAGATTATACTAATAAGTCTGATTTAAAACTTCTTTGATTTAATCATGGAATCGTTTCATGTACTGTGTATTACTATTATCACTGTTTTTAATTAAGATGCCTGTCTTTGTTCTTTAGAAAATTGCAAATAATTATGTGAATAGATGCCAGTTAAATTGCTTTGTTTTCTAGGATTAATCCTGTCACTGGATCATATGAACCTCCAAGGTCTGATCCAACAATAAATATGAGTGAAGAACAGAAGGAGTATGAAGCTTCAAAACTACTAGATATGATGGACAAACTGTCAAGGTATGTCTTATTAGAATTGTTTGAATCATCTTTTGCTGCCTTCCTCCTTGAAAGCTTCAAAGAATGTTATTACAACTATAAAAGTTGTCACTTTTATAATCGACTATTGTACATGTTTTGTGTATTAAATTTAAAGATATTTAATAGTATGCCACTATTTTTCTTATGATTTAAAAAAGTCATGGAAATAATTAAATTGGAATAAAACATGGAAAAAGTATTTTATGTTCTACATTGTATTAACACAAATTCTTAGATTACTCCACAAAATTTAAGACTTCTTTCTTCTCTCAATAAAATAATCAATTATCAAGTATCAAAAGTATCAGGCATTGCCCTGATTACTTTCGGGAAATGCAGACTAGAATTTTCAAAAGGTATTTGAGCGCCAAGGGTACCACTTGCTGTTTAATGCAAAATTAGGAATTAAAATGTGATTAAAAAATTAACATCAAATTCATAATATTGCATGAACTGAATACTCCAGACACCTGAATCTCCCATGAAGGAAAGGTGCTTTGAGAATATGTTGACATATACCAACATATAACATGACGTAAATTGAAGGGTAGTTGAAACAAAATGGTGGCTTTAGTTATGTTCTCCATGGAAGAAGAGCAAATAGTAATATGATTTTTCTGGTCAGAAGGCATACACATTTCTTACTTAGAAGGTTTGTGTAAATGTTTGCAATAACAGCTTTAGCAAAAGAAGAATATATGGTTTGGTAGATGGTATGTCTTTAAAAAATATATAGATCTCATATAAAAAAAAAAAAAAAATAAAAAAAAAAAAATATCAGTCATGAGCAAAGCTCTGGTCAATCCAGCAGTTTCCTTTCAACCTTCTGTCAGAGAGTTCATTTTCGCTCTCTTCTGGAATATTAGTGGGCTGATTTTGGAGCACTTTTAGGAAAGGTGTGAAATGATGCATAGTGCCTGGTACAGCATAATGTTGGAAAAGGAGGTAAAGCCATCTATCTGTGAAACTGTCTCAGAGAACTTCTATCAAGAGGTGTTCTTTTCTTTCACGACAAGCTCATTCCCTTCCTACTGCTCCAACTTTTAATCATTGAAACAATCCTAAAACATCCTCATACAGCCCGGATATTTCTCCTTTGGATTATCATGCTTTGATAGGACAGAGATTTGAGACTGTTGACAGCACGACAAAAGTGGTGCATTTTTCATTGATAGCTCAATCAAAAAACACGTTTTTTCTTGAGGAATAAAAAAGTGTAGATACTGTAGGCAAATTATATTTAGAAGCAAAGAAATATTGTAAAAAAAAGACATACTTTTTATATTTGTTGAAATATATATTAAGAAATATTCAATTGCTTATCCTTTTTGAATCATTCTCGTAAATATTTTCAGAGATTCTTGTACAGATGCCATTATCACACATGTAATATCTTGAAGTTTGTTATGTCACTGTTATTTATTGAAGTGTCCCACAAACTATTTAATTAATCCATTTTGTCTCACTAAAAAAAAGGAATATGTTTTAGCATTAATACATTATAAATTCCAGTCATGAAATGTTGTCCATACTTTTTTTCTTTTTTTTTTGTTAAAGAATAGTTCCTTACTTTGAGCATTATATTGAGTACATTATACTTTGTGTTACATAATACTTTGTGCATTATTCCGTAAACATGCCAGAAAATTTATTTAGAAACAACAAATATGAATATATGTAGACAATTTAAGAAGATGACTTGATATCTGGAGCAGTTTGTTATCAAGAAAAAATATTCGAGAAATCAAATATACTAATTAAAATAAATAAAATGACTGCTATAATGTTTGTGTGCATTAATAACAATTTACTAGAGTACTGTGCCTAAATATGTAATAAAATATAGTTATGTTCCTGCTCTTGTTGGCTTCTTCATGGACCCTGCCATAAAACTGCACTTACAAGTTATGTATGCATTGAAGATGGCATATTTGTGATCAACTTCAAGCCTGACAACAAGTAAATGGACAAATAAAAGCATAGGCTTTCCATGTAAATGGACATTTTCAAAAAAGAGAGAGAGCTTAGAAAAAAACAAATTTGTCTTAAATTCTAATATTTGTAATTGTTCGCTGAAGCAACTTACATGGACACACTCATAGGATTCCTCACATACACCGTTATATCTGCATCATGGTTTCTTATAGAAATTTGGAATATATGCACTATGGATAATTTCAGGAAATAAAATAATAAGTCTGTGACTTTCAGCATTTTTTTGTATTGGTGTTATGTGTATTGGTATACACACACAATTAGTGTAGTCTTGTTTTCAGTGTTTGATAAATTTTATTAGACTTCTGTGGGAATTTTTTGCAGGGGTGGAATAGTACAGCCATGCCGTATTGGTGAAGATGGTCGTCCAGAGCCTGTTGAACATGTGTTAGAGCTGGTAGAAAATTTACCACGACAGCAGATTCGTCCTCATCATGCTATGGGTTCTGATGAAGATTCTGATTAAAGTTACTTGTATTGTTTTCTAACCTTGATGCAGAATGGTGTGCTGAGAAGTTGCACCTCATAGTTCATTACATTAATGATAGTTATTCCAATGATTTGAGTATAGTGGTATATACATCACTGTGCCTGTTAGTGACATGTCCTGCCAGGTTAGTGATTCATGATAATTCTTGAAAAATTACTGCCAAGTAGAAGTGAAATTCTGTGAGAATTCATGTGCTACCATTTTACTGGCTCACAAGAGCTGGAGAATGCAGTTTGTCATTCTAGTCAGACTTGCGTCATGCACTGTTTTATATTTGAACACCGCTTTTAAATACATAAAAACTGGAAGACTGTCTTGAAGATGTATACTGTTTTTTTGTTTTTATGTCTTTGCTTTACCTAGGTGTGTCAATGTTCGTAATATTAGACCAAGGCATGTTACATTTGTCATGGGTAGAATGGAAAGTAAAAACAGGATAATGAAGTTTCAATGTAGGCTTGTAATTATTTTATTTTATTTTATTTTATAAGAGTTCTTGAAAGTATAGTGTATTTTTTGTCTATTTAGTTGAGAATATCAATTTCTCTATCCATGTGTGTTTCTGTGCTCATCGTTGACAATGGTTTGTAATGAGTATTAAAGTGTTCTCATATTTTCACCAATAATATATTTCATAAAATATTGTGACTATTTTAGAAATTCTTCACATACAGTAGATTAAATCTCCAAAATATTGAACCTGCTGAGAAGAACATAAAAATAATAGTTGAAGTCAAGAATGAAGATACTTTTCCAAAATCCTGAATTTGCCCTTAAGTTGTGAATGAAGATATATTTTAATTTTATTTCCCCCCCCTTTTTTTTTCTTGATCTTTAATGCTGATTGTCAGTCTTTTATTTGTCATGTTGACTGCCATGTGACTGCTGGCAATTGCAGCTGTGAAGAACCCTTGCAGTTGTGTAGTTGTGAAGTTGCAGTTGTGTAGAACCCTGTGTGTCAGGCAGTGACCTCTTGTTTTGCCAACATGAGGCTGCCTGCAGCTATGCAGCATTCTGCTTGAGTTACCACTGCGGCCAGCAGCAGCCAAATGACAATTAACGTGTTAAAGCAATTTCTGAAAACAATATTTGGTTTTGACTTTGAGTTTTTAATCTTAGATCATTGTTGGAACATAAAATATCCAATCTTTTGACAGTACAAACAACATTAGTGAAGCCTTTTTGTAGTAACCTTAAAAAGTTGAGTGACAAATTGTGGTCGGTTTGGTCGGTTGGACGGTGTTCTGATGAACTCAGCTTTTCTCTCATTCAAAACTGTCAAACTTTTCATTGGACAGTTTTGATTACATGTAGTCACCTCATATTTTGAATGTTAATTCCTTTTTGTGCTTATTCCCCTACCAGCCTTATTATGATTGTTTTTCATGAGATTCTGTCAGCTTTAATTCTACAACAATTTAACATACTATTGGACTCCATTTAATGTGTAGTTACATGTTTAATATTTATCACAAAATATTCTTTTAATGTATGTTTTGGCATGTTGCTGTCTGGGAGCATTGTAAACAGTATCATTAAATTTAAATTGTTAAAAGTGTTTGGCTACTGATATTTAAAAAAAGTGATTTGTGATCCAACTCATCAAATTAGATGATGCTGGTTTTGAATGCTCTGATTTTTACCATGCTTGTGGCTGTGATGTACTATATATGTTAATATTGTGTGAATAATTACTGTTGTGCTGTAGCAAATTTTGCTAAAAATACAGTAGCAAATTTTATTGATACACTGACTTACTGAAGTGTGTAAAGAACTGGCTTTTAAATTTTGTTTATTGTGTGCCATTGAATGAGCAGTGAGAATCTATAGAATTAAAGTTACAGCTTCATAGATTACAATTACATTTAGCTATAAACACAATACACCATAAAGCCTTAAGAAATATTATCAAATGTAACAAGGTTTTTTATTGCTGTTGACAGTGTTGGTAATCTTTTTGTTCACTGAATGAAAATATTGGACTGTTCTAAACTAACTGCAATATCACAGGAATGAAAATAATTTATGAAATTCAAACATTGTGCAACCTTATTATTTTTATTTAACAAGGGTAGAATATATTCTTTGAAGTTTCTTACAAGTCAGAAGCAATACATCTGAAGGGAATCATTTTGATATAACATTTATCAAGGAGGAGAAGCATAAGCTCTGTAATTATTATACTCACATCTGTAATCTAAGTCAAGAGTCTCTGTATGAATGGAGGAAGAAAGTCAGTGTGGGTTTTCTGAAAAAACATTTTTTGTTAAATAAAAAGTTCCTTTATTTTGGAAATGTCATTAGCTGTCTTTATTTCATTGTTTTATGGGTAACAATGTTCATAGTGAATGTTGTATTCTAGGTTCATGGAAAATGGTTCCTGTAACTTGAGTAATAAACGCACTAAATAAGATACATGAAAATATTCATATCGTGAGTGAGTAATCAAATATTTGGAAAGGTTGTATTTTATCATTAATGGCTTCTTAGTCATGGTTGTTGCATATTCTAATGTTTAATATAATTTGAATATAATATTTATTTGAAATCAAATGACGCATACAGTCAATTTATCACATCGAATGAACAGATTTCAGAAAATTGTGATTGGTTTATTCTTTTGATATTATGAACAAAATATAGAGAGGAATTACTATTCAAACTGAAATAAGCAGATTTTACATTAAAATAACTGTTAGAAATTTGTTTTATGTTGTAATTTTTTAACTTGGTTTTATCAGAAAGCAAGCAGGGATGTTGACCACCATGATATTGAGGCAGGGATATTGACCTTGATCTACCACAGAAAGGTTGGTTTCTAATTCGTCACATATCATTGTTGTCATTATGATCATTATCATTCTAAACAAACATGGATTAGGACTTCAATTATTAGTGCTAGTAATTTTACTTCACAGACTCTAGGAACGTTCCTCCAGATGCCTCTGTATTGGCTATGTTGCTGTTGCCCTCTTGGCAGAAATGTTACAAATTGTGTGTGATGAGCTTTGTATTTTTTATTATATTACCGTCTACTTCTACATCTTAAATAATATACCCTTCTTGAATTTTAATATGCTTTACGCTGTTAACAGATTTATTTGCAATTTTAAATGACTTGCATTAATACAGTAGATGCAGCTCAGAAAGATGCTTATATTGGTTCGATAAAATTCATAATTAAATTGGCGATTAACTGCATTATTGCTACTATTAGGACATTGCGTTGTAAGCTCTATAACAAGAGGGGCGGGTAACTGTTCTGGGCTCCCTTATGAAACGTTTTATTTACATATGACATATTACTTGTACAACCATTTTCAGTGTATTTTTGAATGTCTTTTGGGTTGGTTGGAGTGATTGACTTAGACTTGGCATTTTTCAGAACAGTTTCATACTTTTTCATAATTTTGGCAAATTTTGGAATTTTTAACATATTTAAAGGCGTTTCTGTGAGGAGATAGTCTGAATTGGCCAACTTGAAGCATAAATTGAAATGATTCATCAAAATGTTGTTCTGAATTCTTCCATTACACTGTAAATGTACCCAACTCATGGATGTAGCAGAAAAATTGTTGCTAAAATCTCCATAAAATGGATATCCTGAAAAGTAACATGTCCACTGTTCAAGAACTGTAAATAAAATACTCTCATTTAACAATGCAATAAATTAAATGTTTTAACAAAATCATTCTTCCTGGATACTGCAATAACATAGTACATAGAAGGTAAAACAGTACTTTACATACCAAGAATATCAAAAAAGTTGCTGTTCCATAATGCAACACATGAATTGAAAATATTTAATAGCAGGCGACCTCTCAGTGTCTGAAGTAATATTTATTTATCATATGGTGTTATTTGTGGGAAGATGGTTATTAGCTGTAGTTCCAAGTAGTATTCCGTGTTTGTTTATCATGTTGTGTTATTTATGGGGTGATGGCTATTGGCTGTTGTTCCATGTGGTATTTTCAACATGGAACCTACGACAATTCTTTTACATGCTACTAGCATGGTGAGGCCTGCTTTGAAATTTTCTGCCCTTTCAAAAATCCATGCACTTCAGCTGGAATTGAATCTCCTGCTGATTCAGAGGCCAGTAAGCTAATTTCGGCAAATTTTGGAATTTTTAACATATTTAAAGGGGTTTGTGTGAGGAAATGGAGCCTGAATTGGCCACTGAGGCAGGATGCACAGAGTTTGAGAATAGGGGGAATAACACAATTGAATATTTGCATTTCAGTCAACGTCATAATGATTTCATTGTTTGAGGATTTTTCCTGAGTTCCTGGTTGTGTAATGAAACTATAGACACCATTAACATAGTTAAAGAATGCATGCTTTTCTTTTAGTTTTTGCATGTATTGGAAATTAGTATTATAGGTAAATTTTGAATTTTTTCATAATTTTGGGGAAATTTAAGAATTTTTCACATATTTTATTGTAATCCATTTAATACCATTCCATAAAGTTTATAAAATAACATGTCAAAACACGTTCAACATAAGGAGTAATTTTTTGGGAACTGGAACCAACTTGTTGACTATAGTATGAAATATATACAGTAACTGTACATGATTTGACTAATGTGTCCATGTGTTAGTTTCTTACATCACTGTAAATTGCCAAATATATCTAGGTTTAGTTAGTAATTTTTAATCAATAATTTAAAATTAACAGAAATAAAATATTTTTTTATGTGAGGCAACAGGGCTCCTTTGAAAATGTTCCGGAGGGTCACCGCATGACTGGACCCCTCTTTTCACATGCCTATGAGTAGATTGTGTATTAAAAGCGGAATTAGATTGTTTTATGAACCTTTTTTCTAACAAACCAAGAAAAGATGTGTGTTCAGCATTTGTATTCTTGTCCTCTTGATTTCCTTGTTTGTGACCAAGAATATTTTACCCTGATCAGCTGGATCAGGCAGTTTTCTTTATAGATTTTTAAGATATTAACATGTGGTCATACTTAGGATATGTACCACTCTGCTGAAGAGGTATGTTCTTTAAGTGACTAGGGGTACCTTTCCATTACAGTACAAATCTGTGTACAAGTTAGTTAAACTAAGGCTTTTGTGAAAATGTTTGTGTTTCTCAAAATGAGAAAGTGTACAATTTTTGTGGATCTGCTAATTGTGTGGACAATTTAAAGTCTTTACATATCTTTAAAGATAACTAATTTTTGCAAATTACATGATTGTCCACAAATTTTGTTTGAATTTTATAATTTGTTTTTAAAATTAACAGCGACTTCAAGAAATAACTAGTACTTCACCCCCCCCTCCTTATAGATTTATCTTTTATTGTAAAAGAAAATTAAAGTGCAATGTTAATCTCCACTTCATCGTAAAGATAATGACACCTTATAGTAATGTGAATTTTGAATTGTTCTCTCTCACCAGAAATTATTTGTTTGCTTCCTTTATAATTTTCTTAAAATGTAAAGGAATTTCATGTAGTTGTAAAATAAATGCCTGAAAAAGGTATAAATGGTCCCATTACCCATCCTTAACACACATTTTAAATAAGGATGTTGGATAGGAATGTTGTAAAAATGTCAAACATGAGTAATCTTACTAAGAACTTACTCATTTTATGGGAACTGGGTTTCTATGTTTGGGAAAAGGGTTTGGTCTGTTTTGTGATTTATTGATCAGTATGCAAGCCTTATAATATTTTGTGTTGTAATATTGTTATATTCTTTTAAAAATAAATTTAATTTAGGAGATTGAATGGTATGTGTTTAATTTCCATTTAAATGTCATCTGAGTTAGCTTAATATAGTATTTAATGAGGTAGATTGTTAACTTAAAAAAACGTGTGTGGTAATTTTATAATTTAAAGCAAGTATTGACTAGTTTTGTGAGGTGACAAGCAATTTTACCTTGTTTTTTAAAATTATAGCTGAATATATAAATGATTATGAAATTTGTTATAGTTATGAGACTTGAATACCATTATGACAGTAATAATTGAGTGGGCATGCACATAGATGACGTTATTTTTTATCGTGTACCAAATGTTTGTTTTTGTTTTTCCAGTTGTAATCATTTAGAGATTATAGTATATTATTTCAATTTTTAATATAAAGGTGTTTTTCGAAAACTCTGTTTAATTTGCACCACAACATAACAAAAAATCCTAATATATCACCTTTGCAGTATTATTTTATCAAGTGCGTTTCAAGAAAGCTTTTATAAACTATTTTTGTTGTGTTACAGAAATGTTGCATTCTGCTTTCAGCATGGGTAAAACTTGTCTTGCCTAAATCATTGTCTAATTTTTGTACATAAAAATTATAAAATATAATTTCACTGTGAAAAGTTGAAAATTGTATTTAAATTTGATTGTAGATACCTTACTTGCTCATACTGTGTTAATTTAAACTTGAACTGTTGCCTTTAAGGGCATGTTATTTGCTTCAGATTACTGAGCAATATTTCTATAATCCTAGTCTTCTTGTAAACTCTTAATTTAAATTGCAATATTTATTGCAAAATGCAATCATTTGATTTTTAGTTCATTGATTATTGTCAAATGTTAATAAATACATAGATATGTAAAAGTATCTTTCCCCATGTGATAATTACATTGCTCATTTGAGACTGTAAATTTCTTGAATATCCAATTATTGCTCATAATTACCTCTCCCTTATATAATTGGATTGTGGAGGTATTTCTTAGAACTGAAATGATGTATAAGAAACTGAGTTAACCCAGTTGTTGGAGTGGATGTTATGAATTTCTACTGGTATGCAAGGGTTTAATTTTCATCAAAGATGACACAAATTTAAGTGAATGTTGCCATTTGGTTGCTTCTAAGAATTTAAATAGCCATGATTTACTATGGACTATTTTTGAACTAAAAAATGAATTTCATTCATTTGTTTAGTAATGATGTACATTTCATATTGATGATTCCAGTATGATAACTGTTTTGTGGAATTGATGTTGACTATTTCTGCTGTTTCTACTTTATATCGATAATATATTAAGAAAGAAAACCTTATGTGAAACTCATTTTACCTGCAGTGTAAAGTCTCTTTTTAATTCATCCTATGGCTTAAACAGATTGTTTTGCCCACAATAATACATTTGGTATTACATCCAAATTACTGTTTTTTGTAATTTATACAAATGTTTGTGAAATCTGTGAAAGAGTATTGTTAATGTAGTTCCAAAGAGGCTTGAATCTTATCCGCATGATGGGTGTTTTTTCACTAAAACAGTAACTTGTTCCATTCCAAGTTATCATTAAGCAAATGCGTAAAAGTAGTGCAAGTAATTACATAACTGTTATTGGTACAGTGAAACCTTGATTTAGTGTTTTAAGGTAAAATATTTTTAGACCCTCAAGAACAAAGCATTTCCATCCTCAATTTCGTAGTATTTCTTTCATGTAAAACCTGCATTTAAGACAAGTCAGTAATATTCAATAGTAGCTCAACCGAGCACTAAATCTTTTTGGACACAGGTTCTCATTTTCTGACTACTGCCTCATGTCCTAAAAAAGACAAAAGAACAGCACATGGCAGATTGAGGCCATCGGATGCTGTGCAAACCTTTTTGTTTCTGTATCAGGCAAGTAGTTCTAGTTCTGAGTTTCTGTTAATGACACTGTCTTGCTTTTCTCTGTTGGCACTGTCCTTTTGTTGAACTTGTCTTTGGCTGTAAAAGTTAAAGAAAATTGTGTTTTTGGTAATGAAATTACCTCATCCATATCTAGTGCAAATCCTTGTTTAAGGGTAAAAAAAAGTTGGTCCTGGTTTGCAATAAATGGAGGTTTCTCTGTACTTCTTTAATACAATCTGTACTGTGATAATGTCTGTTAAGTGTTGTATGTCTTTCTTTGTAAATGTTCTATTAGTTTTACAACCCCTAAGACTGATATTCTGTTACCTAAAAGTCACAATTGTTTTTATATGGCAATGACATATACAGTGTTCAATTTTTATTGTTTGAATTAAAGAAAATTACCAAGTAAGAAACTGTCATATAACTAATACCCTTTAATCTGATGTATGAGTATAGTGTGGTAGGAAGAGAAAAGTCAAATTAATCATTTGATTTTCTAAGAAATTCTTTTGTGTAAACATTGTCTTTTGACAATAATGAGGATGGATATTGAGGATTACAAAGCACCCTTGAAGAAGACTCATATTGAACAAATTGGTCCATGAAATTGGTCATTGATGGCAGTCATTTGTGAAGGATTTCCGTACTGTTTTGTCATTTTTAAAAAATTCAGTCTTTAAAATATGCAACATTTTTGAAAAAAAACAAACAAACAATTTTTTTAAATGAAAATTATTTAAGTGGTGAGAAATAATTTAACAATGATCCAATTTATTGTTTTGAAAAACGTTGCTATTTGGTTTCATAACTGTGAGTTACAGGCAAAAGCTTTTTGCATTTGTTTCAAAATGCATGCCACTTTTGTGTTTGCTGCTTACATAAGTATCTTTATTTTTGAATGTTTTCTGAAACACAAAACTATTAGAATTATAGAAGATTAAGGGGAACAGAATACTGATTAAGTTGTATTCATATGAATTTCAGTAATTAGATGAAGGGTGTATCACAACTTGTATGGTAGTGGTATAATTTTTTTATGGGTATTTTGATTATAATATATCAAGAAATCAGTTTTTCTACAGCTACAGAAACATTTGCAGGCTTAAAAACAGGGCGAAAAATACCCTAAAACTCTGACTTTGGTTAGGTTTGTGGTTGTAGATATTGAAAGTACTATTATTGTTTCCTTGTGTACCAAGAAAACTTCAAGAATTACTAGGAGAAAAAATGAGTCAAACTTATCATAATACTTGTATATTGTGAAATGCCAAATAATTTGCTTTAGTAGGGAAACAATTCATGATTTGGAAAAACAATTTTGGAGGAAATCATAAAAGTATTTTATATAATGTGTGTTGTTTAAACATTCAATTTATAGATTTCTGTTTTAAAATTTGTTGTCATTCTCAGGGAAATATCATTCCTACCAACTCTTTTTCATGATTTGGAATAATATACGTTGTGAAAAATGTTTAATAAAACTAAGTTTGCTCTTATTTTTGGCTGTTTAATTTATGCAATGTAGGAAGAACTGTCTTCTGGCTTAAATTGTGAAGTTCTCCTTGAAAGTAACATTTTTGCTTTGAATGACTGAGTGAGGAACAAATATAGATGATCTCTTCTCTTACTCTTTTGATGATTTGAAATCTGCTTTCTCTCAAAGCATTCTTTTTTCATTCTAGTTGTAAAATTAACATTTTTTCTAATATTTCCTTATGTATAGTCCAAAATAGTTTGTAATAATTATTAACTGTGTATTTAAATACATTTTTTAAAATACATTTTAATATTCTGTTGTTTATTTTGATTGTATGTTGTTATAAATTCGTTCATAAAACTTTTTAATATGTGTGATGTATGCTTCTGATTATTAAATGTTTTATTAATATTTTAATTTCTTTTTATTACAAGGATGTTTTGTAAATATAAATAATACTTTTCATTTACACAAAAATATTGAATTCAGAATTTAGTATAGGCACAAATACTTGCTCATTGAAAATTCTGGCTTTCACAGAAAATGAAAATAATGTTTTTATTGCAAGTTGTGCCCTGTAAAAGGAGGCCAAAAACAAATATTGAAAAAAGTTGGCATTCGAAATTTGATCTCAATATGTAGCAACGATTTTTACCATCAATAATTTTGGTATCCAAGTTATGGTCAACGCTTTATTTCAACTTTTCAGATCAACTTCATTTCTAAACAACATAATGTATCACCCAGTCTGGTTTAGATGAATTTCGGGATTGTTTATTGAAAACTTGTGTACCTGCCTTTATACATCCGTTAACTCACATTTTCAAAGCTTCTTTATGCACAGGAATATTTCTAGATATTTTCAAAACAGCATTTATCAGTTTTCTCAAAAATATTGGAGAGTTTTTTCTATAAGCGAATGGAAGCTTTTCGCAGGAAAAACGAAGCGTTTTTCAGACACTCAACACAGTTTTGGAAAATCAAAATCTACGGAAACTGCTATTTTTTCTTTTCTTAAAGATAATAATTCATCAATGAACCAAAATGAAGCACCCATTGGAATATTTTTAGATCTTTCAAAAGCTTTTGATGCTATTGACCATAACATCTTGCTATCAAAATTACCTTTTTATGGAATTCGTGGTGTTGCCCTAGATTGGATAACCTCGAACCTTAAACATCGATGTCAAAGAGTAGAAGTACCGCACTGGCACGAAAGGACATTATTTACTCATCTTTCAAATTCTTTACAAATTGAATATGGGGTCCCGCAAGTTTCAATCTTACACGAAAAACAAAGAACAGTTACAATGTACCAGATCCATGATGGTGTAACTAGGTAACTCGTTACAGTATCAAGGACCTATAGGTCCTATCCTTTTTCTGTTATACGTAAACGATATGCCCTCGTCTATTAAAAAAGGAAGGACGGTTCTGTTTGCCGATGACCGTTGCAGAAAAGAAACAATAAATAGTACAATTTCAGAAGTTTCAAATTGGTTTTGTAATAACAAAATCATAGTTAAAGTAAGAAAAAGAGTTTCAATGCATTTTTGCATTTCAAATCATCAGTCGCATGCTCCATTGCAAATTAACAATATGCAATTAGCTGACGGTAAGGTAACAGAACTCTAGGATTCTCAATTCAGTCAAATCGCAAATCGAACGTACATATAACAGAATTAAACACTAAATTAAGTTCATTATGTTACGCATTCAGAATTCTTACAAATTCTGTCTGCCTTCATGTAGTTCGTTGCATGTATTTTGCAAATGCGCATTCCCGCCTGAGATATTGCATACTATTTTGGGGAAGCTCATTATGTAGTACTCAGACCTTTAGGTTGGAGAAAACAAACAAACAAACAACGAATTATGAAAAAAATATCATCCGCGTGAACCCTGAAAGCCTCTATTTATTGAGCTTGGAATTTTATCATTGCATTGCTTAACGGCGGGAACATATTTTCATGCAATACTGAAATTTATAGTTACAACTCACGATGTAGAAATCTCGTTAATCAAGTGGCAGTATAAACAGCTCAATACCAGAAACACACCTACAATAAATAATGTACGTTACTTTATGGCGTATTGCCAGTTGACAATAAACAATTGAAGTCAGTACACAAATTTAAGTTAAAAGTAATATACTTTTAGCTTAACTATTTCTATACAATTAGAGACTATACTGATCATAAAAAATGTTTATTTGAACAAAACAGTGATATATAATGACTTTGTTTACATTTGTATTATATATATATATATATATATATATATATATATATATATATTTAAAAAAAACCTAATATCATTGTAACAAATAACGTACTTTAGCTTCCGGGTCAATGAAGCCCATTCCGATCAGTTTCCCTGATATAATGAGCAAATGCTGAGATGTCCCCTTGTTTTGCTTCTGGACGTAAATATAGCTTCACTACGCGCACGTTTTGTTGAACTCTCCTTTTGCTTATAGTAGATGTAGGAGTAGAGGTAAGGGCGAATTTCGTATTATTTTGTTAGCAATGTAGAAAAATCCAACCTGCAGTTTGTTTACCGTTGCGAATGAGTTTTCTATAACTCGGCAATGAAAATTTCTAGTTTTCCAAATACCGCTAATCTCATGCTTTCTAATTTTGTTTTTACTTCCTGTATACGTACGTATATACGGGGTAATATACGTAGTATAAGGAAAGTTATGTAATGCTGCGGAAAATCGATTTCGAGATTTCACCGGAAATAGACGTTTTGGGTTCCCTGATGCCGGTGAAGTGTTTTTTTTTCTTTCCTTTTTTTTCCTTTCCAAAACGTCCGCCCGTCTGGTATATGTGAACAACACTAGCGCCTAAACCATTAGAAGGATATTTTCCAAATTGAAGAAACTCTTGTCCATTTTGCCTGAGTCGAAGCTCTGCGATTTTGAAAATCATTCATTAGTTTTTGGGGATACTTTACATGAAGCCCCTGGGACATTTTCAAAATTTTTTCAAAAATGGCTCAACATTTTTTCTTTAAATTTCTTATAAGAATAGAGTAAAATGCACTTATTAATATAACATAGGTCCAATTTTCACGGTTAACTCTAAAATTTCAAAAGTTGAATTTTTTGCTGGCCTTCTTATAACAAAATTAAAGATATTTTGTCTTCAAATAAAA
The DNA here is from genome assembly GCA_017312745.1 of Gryllus bimaculatus. NCBI lineage: Eukaryota > Metazoa > Arthropoda > Insecta > Orthoptera > Gryllidae > Gryllus > Gryllus bimaculatus. Next base: position 1,243,144 of record BOPP01000271.1, read on the forward strand.
TTTGTTCTCCATTGTTCTTTTATTCAGGTTATGTACATTTTTTGAAAATTTAATAGTTTTCGCACAATATTGCGTACAATTTGTGTAATTTTAAAAAATTACAAAAACAAGATTTCCTGGACGGATAGTGCTAATTATTCTCTTTAATATGACGGGGTATTTTTTGACGGATTCATTTCGGGAAATTTTTTGTTTGTTAAAAAATCACACAAATGTATTTTTTAAAATATCTCTCACGTCGGTAATATGCACATTTCCAGCAATTTGTAAATTTATTGTATTTGTGAGTTAATGTGCTTCAAATGATTTCTATTCAAGTTTTTCGAAAATTTATAACTTTTTTGTGAAAAAGAGCTTTAAATTCAAAAATACAGTAGTGCTTAAGCGCAATTTTATTTAAAAAAACGGCCTCAAATTTTTCAAAGAAAATTGCCCTTTAGGTCGCGATTTTCTGTTCTCTAATATTTTTAAAATATTTCCGTTCTATTATTAGTAAACCGAAAAATTGAGAAAAAATGTATTTTGGGTGGCGATAGATGGCAGCAGGCAAGAGTATGTGGCAAGTTCGAATAGCTAGCCGAGACCAAAGGAAACAGACGACTAATACGGTAAAGTCTGCCATTCTGGAGCACCACTAGTTATTTATCTTTAACTGTTACTCGTCTTTCAACTATTTATAGTTAAAATGATGGGAAGAGATTCTAGAAAGTGTACGTAGATTTTCTTCTCCCCCATACATCACAGTTTTTACAGTTTATTGACTAAATAAATGAAAACAAAATCAAATCATTTGGCAACACAAATATCACAAGAAAGATGTCAGTCCATCTCGCGGTGTTAAAAGCGTTCTGCACATTTAGTATGACTATACTCGAGTTATTATTTTTCCGCCGTCGAGTCCTTGTCTTCATGAAGAAATATCTAACGGTATTTCGCGTCTTTCTCGGACATGCCGCTAGAGGCCGCATGATCGCGATTGTATCGAGCAGTGTTGGCGATCATGCGATATCCAGGGGCACGACCGAGAATGACGCGAAATACTGTGAGATATTACATCGTGAAGACAAGACTTCGCGCACCAAGAAATTAATACCCAAGTATTACAACTATTTTGTGGGAGTAGCGGTTCTCCTGCCACGTGTTTTATCAACAAACCTATCTGCATCTGCAGTCGATCGGCCAGTCTTGAAACGAAATTGTTTGCCTACCAATGCGAATCGCCATCAGCTGACCTGGTTTCAGTAACTTGACGAGTAATTCTAGACCGTGACGAGCAAACACAGTTGATGTCATCTGTTCTTGAAGTCCGCTCCGCCAGTTGAAGTTGACGATTGATGCCATCCGCTATTACTCTTTGACCCGAAAAGCATTCACTGTTTCTTCTTTCGCTTCAGTTTTTAGGCAGGCGTTGTACGTGCTGTCCAATGGCTAGTTTTCTACAAATATCGCTAATCTCACGACTTTTTCAATTTTATTATTATTTCAAACAAAGTTTTTATTCATCTTTCAACTATTTTTAGTTCAAATGTTGGGAAGGGGTTCTGAAACTAAAGAAAACATGCGCAGTTGATTTTCTCTCCCATTAGTCACATTACAGTTTCTACTGTTTTTTTTTTTGACTAAATAGGTGAAATCAAATTAAATATAAGATTCAGGTCTCGTGGCGTTGTTTTCAGAACTTCTGACATCAGGTTTGGGATCGTTGCTTGTTATGCAGGCTGGCGGCTGAACGCTCTCGTTCTTGTGGGATTGTTAATATCTTCGGCTTGCCTGCTTGGCGGTCTTATCGGGTGTCTGGGGAACAATGAGTTTGCAATATGGCTCGTAGAAACGGCATCGAGGTTTCCTCCTATGTCCGCTTCCATAGTTTTTGGGTCACACTCTTGTAGCCCTGCCTCCATTTATACGTCTACTTCGCTAATAAGGGCCTTCCTTAACTTTGGGATTTGCTCAGGTCGAGTGCCCTTCTCGACATTTCTGGGCCTCCTCGCGTTGCGAGGGCAGTAGGGCGGCTTCGGGCTCTCCTGCCCTGCGTCGAAGCCCGTCTGTTTCTCCTCAGCTCCGCCATCTTTTCGGTCCACCACTATGCCGCCTGCCCGCCTGCCGTTTCGAAGTTGCGTCTTGCTATTGATGCGTTAAAAGTTTGGTGTAGAACAGTTTCGTCACGTGTCTCTCAACGTTGATAACGTCCTGTTACGTTTCCGTAACAATAAGCTTTTTACTGGCGGAATTGTGAAGTAATCCTCCTTCAACCTACTCATCGTCGATTGTTATCAGCCATTGCCTTTCATCCTTTAGGCCAGGGGCTCGATGCTGTTAGATTCCCGGTGTTCGCAGTCGGTCACCCCTCCCATCTAAAACTCGCGGTGTCTTGAATTACTTAACGCCTATGTCTTCACGGAGCATAGGTAATCAATTTGCCGGCCGGTTACTCGTGTAGCTTTGGGTTATTCTTTTTGCTCCGTTTTGCAGTTTTGCTGTAATGAGCTGGTCTAGCTTGACATTGTAGAGCAGTTTCCTCATTTCGGTATGTTGCTGACTTCTGCTGACTAGCGCGTTTTGATTTTTGTTGTTCATTTCTTTTAAGATATTTCACTTTCGTGAATTTAAAAAGTTTGTTCTTTGTGTTGTGCTACAGCAAAAGTTTTCTCCTACTACCTCAGCGTTCCCGTACGAGAACTCTCACATGTTAAACCCCATACTCTTCCCTATCCTCCTATTTTAAAAGGGAAAGTTGTCAACGAAACATATTTATTTGTTTAAACATGTATAAAGCTATCTTCAAATGTACTAACACAATCTCAAAAATAAAAACAATGCAATTGATCTTTAACAGAAATTTTCAATAAAGATTTATTCAGTGAGAGATTTCTTGGAACAATTCATAACACTTCCATGAAAACATCTTCCTTCAGATATTTTCAAGGAAGTGTTATGAATATTATAGATAATTATTCATTAAAAGCCAGCTTTTTGCTTTTTGTGATAGTCACAAAAATATTAAAAAGGCTTTTTACTCTTTAGAACGCTACGTAATTGAACACGCTGACTTGAAAGTTTCACCAAATCACTGCTGATAACGAAAATACTGATACAGGTAAAATGCAAACCAAACCAAACCAAACCTAACAAGACACGTCTTCATTCTTCAATGTACACCCACATCCCACCACAAGTAGGTACACAGCACTTGTAGACCTCGACAATACGTTAAATGAATGCTTTCACCACACGCATAAAGAACTATCTTCATCGGATCAAACAACTATTAATAGTACTTCTAGTTGTTGCTGCGAAAGCGAATCTTTAATTAATAATTATGCAAATAAACCTTGTCAGTCTGCGCAAACCACGGTGTACACAAAAAACGTAAATATTACAGGTGTGGTCGTACTTGTGATTGTCCTTTCACCCATCATCATCATCCTACCTTCCCATAATTCATGCAACAAGGCGTCAAGGCGTAACAAACTTGTCTCCCCCAAGGATGCCGAAAATGTTGATCACCGTAATGACACACGCTAATCTGTTTGGGATAAATATGACTGGGCCTCGGAAGATAACGTGTAGCGTGGTCATAAATGGTCAATATGCAAAGAATAGTAATAACAATAATAATGACCTCCACGACGCGTCCATGTTGCCTTTAACACTGCCGTACGTGGTCTGTGATACCTCTGACAGGCGCAATTTTATTGCTGCAGCAATGTCGCCGCTGCGATGTCGTTGTCTCGGGAATGATGTTGGACCTTTAGAACATTTTCGGAGTGGTGTGTTAGTTTCTGGCAGCAACTGAGATTTATTTTCTGCGGATCGATGCATTCGCTGCGATCGATGCATCGATTTTGCTGCTTGACTTTGGCGCCTTTTTGACGCTTCGTTGAAAATGGCTAAGATAAAAAGGCTTAATGAAAATTGATGCGATGATATAAAGCGTTTTATAATATAACTCGTAAACATTAGGGATATTTATGTAAATCATTATTGTTCAGTTATACAATATTTCAATTTATGACATCACATTGATTTTTAAGGTAAAACTATAGATCAATGTGCATTTCTAGAGGGAAATATGACAGCATCAAGATCATTTTTAATTATTGTATGCCATCGTCATCAAAAGTTACCATAATTTCGAAGCTTTCTCATTCCAAAGTAAATGATATTTTCCCATCTATTAATATCTGAGATATCATAGAACATAAGCCTTCAGTCGTCATTTACTCGAAGTTCATTTCGTGGATCCAATTCCTATTCTCTGTGACAAAATGTTTAAAAAATATACTAGTTGGAAATCATTAACGGACTTCAGAAGATAGATTTTCTAATGAGTTGCGAAAATGTAATTCTCGTCTTTTTACTTTCTCGCTACTGCTTACGTAGTGTAGAGAAACTATGGTAATGCTGCGGGAAAAAGCGTCGAAAAACCTTTATTGACGGTCCCCGAGAACGAAAAGTGGATAAATCTTGTTCCTATAGTAAATTACTTCCTCCAACTGGGGGGAAGTTGGTGACCCTCTTTTGGGGGTCAGATATTGCCCAGGGTCTCAATGTAAACCCTCACCTGAAAGTACCGAGAAGCGCTCCTGTAATGGTATCCCTACCGTATGGTTGTAACAGCCCTTTACCTTAAGACACTCCCCTGTACCTTAAGACAAGAAGAAAATCGGTGTTCCCCTGCTCTAACACTTGTCCAAAGAGGGGGGGGGGTGGAAACGTTTTTACAGGTAGAGATAAGCAAACAGCCTTGAAGCAATTCCCTTCCAAAAACTCGGCTGTCAGGCAGTGGCCCAGAGGAACTTGCAAAGGTAGACATTGCCTCCCCGAAAGCACATATGGTGCGACCCCCTAACAATAATGCTGTTACAGTTTCAGGCACGAATAAAGAAATGTCAGCTGTGCCCGTTCTCTTTGAGTCTGTTTTATCTGTTATTGACACGGCCCGTTCCGACATCGTTGGCCCGTTAGAACTTTACCATACTTTTATTAAGTCCCCGGCTGTTATGACGCCCGGAGACGTAACTACTGAAACTTTTCTTAACAGGGCCACACTAGATGCCAAGCCTAACTGGAAGGAGAACATTTGAACTTGGATAGGAACCTGGGTTACTTCTCAAACTAATGTAGTCCAAGATCTAGTTGAGGTGGGAAATAAACGCAAAAGAAAAATTCAATCCCAGGACCAATTGAATAAGACCTATGCCAAGCTAGTGAAGATTTTGGGCAGTTCCTCTGAATCCACCACCACTAGTCCTAAAAGACCCCGTAGACATCGAGGCAAACGCGTTAGGAAATGCTACTCTTATGCTAGGGCGCAAGTCTTTTTCAAGAATGATCCAGCGTTTTTGTCAAAGTACATTAGAAGGGATATTGACTGTTCTACTGGCGATCAACAGCTCCTTAACAAAGGGGAGGTTAATGATCTGTACATGCACATTTAACATGCCCCCGAATCGGCTTTCCGAATTAAGAGAGGCTAATAAGATGACACCTGAAATAGACCTAGACACAATTCTATTCGTGGTGCAAGTTGTCGAAATTAAAAGTCACGGCTCGGATGAATAATGTCACGGCTCCAGGACCAGATAAGATAAAAGTTAGCCACATATCTGCAGGAGAAAAATGGAAATATTGTCCCTATTGTATTACAACCAAATTTTATACAGTGGCTTTGTGCCTTCTCGGCGGAAAGTTAATCGCATTATCCTTAGACCAAACTAGTGGTGCTACAAATGTCACAGACTTTCCCGTATTAGTTTTCTATTTCCGTGTTGTCGGCAAGATATTCGGACTTGTCACATACTCTTGGCAGCTGCCATCTATCGCCGCCAACAGTATATGTTTTTGAAATTTTCTCAATTTTTCGGTTTCCTAATGATAGAACGGAAATATTATTTTAAGAGTATTAAAGAAGAGTAAAACTTGGTCCTAAATGGCAATTTTCTTTGAAAAATTTGGAGCCGTTTTTATGAAAGTGGCGTTTAAGCGTAACTGAAATAATTTAACGCACTTTAACTCACATACACAATACTGTTTATAAATTGGTGGACATTTACATATCAACGGCGTAAGAAATTTTCCAAAAAATTCATTTGTATAATTCAAAAAACAAAAAAACTCTAAAATGAACTTTATGTCATATTAATGGCGTATGAGCGTTTCCGAAAATGCGAAATTTTGAGCTAGTTTGACCAGAAAATATTTGAGTTTTCGAGAAACTTTATGTGACATTATTTAAAGCACATGTACTCGTAAATGTAATAATGTGACAAATCGCCGCTTATATAAATATTAACGACGTAAGAGAGACATTCAAAAAGTTATATTTTTGTAATTTTTGAAAAACAAGAGAATAAAGCAGTATGGCGTTTATGCCATATCATAGAGCACATTTAACACTATCCCTACAAAAAAGTTTAAAGAAAACATTTGAAGGTTTTTTGAAAAAAGTCTTGTTTTTGTAATTTTTTGAAATTGCAAATGTGTGACGCAATATTGCGCAAAAGCTACTAAATGTTGCAAAAAATGTACATGACCTTCATGAAAGAACTAATTATGGTCAATAGATTTAATTTGAAGGGAAAACCCTACTCTTTAATTTTTTCAGTTCTAAAAAGACGCCGAAAAAATAAAACTTCTGCAATTTTTGAAAACTCATTGTTAACCGTAAAAATAGGACCTGTGACACCTTATATAAGTGTATTTTAATCAGCCTTTATAGGCCGTTTTTTTAGAAAATTTTGAAAATGTGTCGTGACTTCATGTTAAGTACCGCCAAATTTTGAAGAAATGTTTCAGAAATCGCAGTGCCACGTGTCGAGCGACAGCGACGAGGAATATCTATTTTGGACAAAATCTGCGTACGGATGAGGCGCGAATGGTGTTCACAGACGGACGTTCGGAAAACAACTACTTTTTGGGTATCGGGAGTCCTAAAATATGTAATTCCGTTGAAATCCCGAAATTGATTTTCCGCGGCATTATATAACTTTCCCAATACTATGTATATTATTCCGTATATAATTATGTACAGGGGAAGGTAAACATTTTGGGCCATTTTTGAGAACATTTTGAAAATGAACAGTGGTTTCATGTAAAGTACTCCCAAAAATTCATGACCGTTTTTCAAAATCAAACAGCCTCGACTCAGGATCGAGATGGGCTTCTTCAATTTGAAAAACATCCCTCGCATGGTTTAGTTGTTAGTGTTGTTCACACACCCCAGACGGACAGACGGACAGACGTACGGTCGTTTAAAAGAACACTTTTTCGGTACCAGGGGACCCCCAAACGTATATTACCGTTGAATCATGAAATCGCTTTTCCACAGCATTACGTAACTTTCTCTATACTACGTACGTGCGAGTTCAAGTTTCGGACATCTCCGTTTTTTCTAAAACTGCAGAAAGTTAACATTTAAAAACAACACATTTGAAAGTAAATATTTTTGCTTCAGACAATGTCTCTTATAAAATACCATCTCTTAAAAACGGTCATGTACAATTCTTTAAAAAAAAGAGTAGTTTTTGTGCTTGAAATTTATGCAATTCAAAAGAAGTTTCTGAATAACCATTCTGACGTTTTTTCTGTAATGTTTTCTACAGATAGAAGATGGTAAACAGGAAGGAATTGTCATTTTCGTTGAACTCCCATATTTTCGAAAATTGCAAAATCCTTACATATGAAAACTACTACATGAAAGATAGAGATTTTGGTCCTAAACTAAAAAGTTCTATAAGATCATGTTATTAAAAAGGTAATGTACGTTTGTTTGTAAAAACTAGTAGTTTTCGCGTTCTGCTTGAAATCAAAGAAATATATAGATGTGTTCCACCAACTATGTGCCACGAGAAAATTACTCACAACTGGAATGAGTAAATAAAAAGAAAAATAAATTATTAATTATTATTATTATAATTTACTATTGAAAATATCAATATTAATTCGGTTTTTACTCTATTCTACAATTTGTATTCTCAACATATTGACATATTTTTTCCAGCAATCCGTAATCCTGAATTGAAATGAGAAAAATTGAATAAATTGTATATCATAAACTTGTACGATTTGAATCAATATATCCATTTCTCGCAAAGCCTCGAGATCGTTGAGATCGATCGGGGAATATCAACTTTGGAGAAAATCAGCTGAACGGTTTAGGAGATAGCGTTGACCACAGGCAGACAGAAAGTGTGGCAGACGTATTGCCGTCAGTCATTTTGGCGGCAATCAACTTTTCGTAAGTATTTACTAGGCTACCCGGACAGCCTAGTAAATACTGACTCCGGCCGCGGAAGCCTTGCTTTTCGTAAATTGCAAAAGTTTGAAAGAATGCGAGAAAATATGTGTTAATGTTGCATCACTAGGTTTTTGTATCAAAGATCCACGAAACGTCGACTTTAACCACACAACATGCTAGAGGAACTAATTTACTACACATAGTAAAAAGACTATCGTTTTCCGATTTCGCTGACCCACAAGACGAATTTGTTTGTCGCATCATCGCCCTTCTACGCTTTTCTCTATACTACGTATGTAGGGTGCGAGGAAGTAATATCTGGTCGATGTAATATCGATCTAACGAAATTCACCGCGTGGCCTGTGGCGTGAGTAGAATGGGCAGTCTCAAGTTAATGATGATGAAATACGTACGAACGAAGCATACGTCAATATCACGGAACCCGATTTTTTGCCCTATACAGAAACTCTGGCACATCAATTAATATTTTCTGTAGATACCGTTTATATGAGAAATCCATTTTAATATATTATTTTTAATATATTTATAAATTTCAATGAAATAGAGAAATATATGGTTTTTGTTTCAAGAAATGTTTTGAGTACCCTCAGCTTAAATTACTGTTGAAACTTACGATACGAAACAACTGAAGTGTTGATATTCAAGCAAAGTAGGGTTTACTTTACTTGCGACATGGAAAAAGAGCGTTTCCTGAATCATTAAGCTTTAAAGTACAGAGAATGAGTCATCTAATCGAAGAGAACAATCTTACGATTACATCTTGATGCGTGTGTACTGAACACGAAAGTATTTCGAAACAAGATGTTTTGTAAAAATACATTAAGGATGCCATTAGTTTCCCAATGTTTGAATTTCTTCGGCCATTCGTTATTTTTAAAATATAAAAATTATAAGAGAAATATACATTTTCAGAGCGATTAAGAATAATGCAAGCCGATGGCATCGGAGTTTTTAAATTTCATACCTAAAAATAGGATAATATTCCTTTTGATAAAATTTGTTTCCCAACGTGAGGAAAGATTACACATGAATAAAACTTTAGTCTATACAGGTTTTTATCATTGTAAAAAATAAATTCTCATTAATTAAAACAATGCTCATTAGCACAGCTTTAATAATGTTTAACCGCTTTGAAAAATGTGCATTTTTTTATCCTTTATATATAATGGAGAAAGTCAAATATATTCTACCTCTTCAAAATAAAGACGTATAAGACTTTATAAGCAGGATATTTCGCTAGAATAAGTCTTCATTTCGTAATGTTTTCATTCCTGAACATGGCACACAGCTTTTGAGGAACTGTTTCAGAGTATAATTTGTAACCCGCCCTTTGTAAAGAATAAAATAGAATGCCCCCGCACACGCAATTAAAAGGGATACACGTCGACTTCAGTACGAAAAATTCTTTCTATTCTTTCAAGCTGCACTAGCGTAAATGGAGGCGTGAATCGTAGGAAATTCGAATTATTGGTAGTTATTTCTACACTTTTTCTGGTCGTCACAACAGTTGTTTACCTCAACGGAGATAATAGGAACAGGAAAGGATAGCTCAATACAGTTGTATTCGAGATACAATTTTTGTATGCGAGATAGAAGGTTGGCAACCAAATGTAAGTAATAAGCATTGAGGTATTTTTATATTCTAATTACAGAAATATATATTAACGATTTGTTTATTGACGAGAAAATGTTTTATCAATTGATTATTTAATTTTATATACTTATATTTTGACGGGGAGGAGTCAAAGGTTTTTTATATTTGGTGACGTGAGGGGATCGATGCTAGTCTTGGAATATATCAAGATGTATCTCTAAATCGGTTAGAATTTGTTCATACCTTTTATGAATGAAATTAACGAACGATTTTATAATGACTGCCGACTATAAAAACATAGTGGTAACGTCTTCAATATTTAAGTTTCACTTTTTATTAACTTTCAAGATTTGTGTTACATTGAGTATTTCATTAGTGTTACTATTTGATTTGAATATCTATGCCAACTGTTCCTATTTGAGGAAAGATTGTTTAATTTCTCAAGCAATTTTAAGAAATTATAACGATATTCTTCCAATATTATTATTTTCTAATATTCTACTTCAGAACATTTTTCATATTTACACAACGTGCATTTGCAGGTTTGCGAATGCGACACACATAGCTTCAAAATGGCTGTGAACGTATTGAAAAACTCAAAATGTATAAAGTAATTTTCTATTAACAAAATTAAGCTCTTCATTTCGCTCTTAGTTTCAACATGTGTCAAAATTCGCATTTCTGCTATAATTTTTTCTTAACTTTTCTCGTATTTTCAGCCAAAGTTAGAAATGACAACAATATTAGTTCCGCATAATAATTACGCTAATTACTATTTATATCTGTTCAAATAATTCAAGTGTGTTTTGGTTCCAGAGGTAACTGCATCAGATACAAGATTCCGCTGAGGTCTCACTGTATCGAGTCCCTCACGTTGTTAGAAGAGGCATGTTCAAATTAATACGACTTTCAATTTTACTATTGCTACCAGCAACGCACACAAATTCGAGAATTGCGTGGAAACAAGACCTCATTCGTAACATAGGAAGATATCTGGTAGAAGAAACGACACCCTCTACAAATATTACGGCAAAAGTCTTCGACGTTGCCGCAGAAAAGGAAGCGATTGTCAAATACGGTGTTTTAACGTACACTCTTACGGTGCCTTACTGGTGTAACATTTCTATAGGTAACTACTTCTTCGCGCAGCATTCCATGAAATTCCTTCGTGCGGTGAAGAAAAGATTGGGCTTAGGTTGCACGCACGTAGGCTTCGACGCTAACTTCTTGGATGTCGGCCTAGGGTTCAAGGAACTTGCGACCGGTGAACTGGACATTCTGACAGAACCCGTTTACGTGGGGCTGGCGCAGATGGGCAACGTGAGCATTCTTTACCCGCACGACAAGGACGACTTGTGCTTCTTGGTGGGGCCGCCGCCCGCCCTGCAACGGAGCGTGCTGCTGACGGTGTCGCTGGGCATCTGGCTGGCCACGGCCGCCTGCGTGCTGGGCTTCGTGGCCGCGGCGGGACTGGGCTTGGGGCTGAGCTGGGCCGACGCTGCGTTCGCCGTGCTGGGCAGCCTCATCACCGGCGGCTTCCACGCCTCCCCGCGACACCTCTGCCTCTGGGTCAGCCTGCTCAGCTTCTTCCTGTGGAACTTCATCGGCGGCTCGCTCACCGGCTCCATTGTGTCTCCGGGGCGACAGAGAGAGTTCCAAACGCTGGAGGAGGTGGACGCGGCGTTTGCGCGGATTTACGCCCCGCCGATAATGGATCCCCAATATTTACAGTGGCTGAAATCGAAAATTCACGCTTCGTTGATTTCGAAATTCTCAGATTTATTGAGGCTCGAAGGCACGTTTAATCCCAAAGAAGAGGTGATTCTTAGCTCCGAAACACTTATTCCCATGTACAAGTATTTGTTAGAGCTCCCTCTAATCCAAACGTCTGCGTGTCTTTTCACTCCTTGTTATGTGTCTTTTCCCGTACGGAAGAATTGGCCTCACGCAGGAACTTTCGAGAAGTTAATGCAAAGATCAGTAGAAGTAGGTTTGTTAAAAAAAAGTAAACAAGAATCTTGTGTACAAATGATGATGGCCAGTGGAAACAAATTAATGTTTTGTTCATCTAATGTAATACAGCCTTCAGATAACCCCGTAATGCCCTTGCTGCTGTTCAATCTCAAAGAGGCTTTCTTCATCTTGGGAATCGGGCTTTCTTTGGCCCTGGCCTGTTTCTTAACAGAAAACAGATCCCGGATTCTCTGAGGGGTTTCGCTGTTCATTACGGGTTTGTTTTGTGTGTTCCGGGCATTCCATGTATTCTCACATGTGGAAACTTCATTAGCCATGTAACCGCTTAGTAGTAGTGTGGATTGTATACGAATATATTTAATAACCGTCAATGATCAATAAATTAAATTTATTGAAGCTTTTCTTTTAAATTTTTCGACAACATGCCTCATGACATTGAGAAACACATTCTCTAAACCACATAAGTGGTATTCGGGAAAGTAAAGTAGTGGTGCTACAAAATGGTACGGACTTCCTCGTAATAGTTAATTTCCTATTCTCTTGAATTGGTCTCGCCTTTCTGTTTCGTCTCACCTTCTTCACAGCTGCTGTACATCGGCGCCTGAAAGTCCTACCAGGGCTTCTTGCGGAGGCAACCGCTCTGCTGGGGACATTCCCAGGAAAGAGCACAACTGCATCGTTTTTGGGAAAAAGTTGAAGAGTTCCTGAAAGTGCTTAATGTTTAACTTAATTTTACAGAATTTTTTTCAGTTTTCCATAAACTTTTAAAGAAATGATTTGAAGCACTTGCAAAATACTCTGAAATTGAAAGAAAGGATTAAAAATTTATTTTTATGACGCCTCGCGAGTATGGTTATTATAAAGAAGGTCAAATTTACAAAATATTAGGCAGCTGTGTACTCATTTTATTGTCGAGATCTATGGCAAATTTATTTTGGCTCATTCACTAATACCATGGACTGGTATCGCGTACGTACGAGTTATACCATAACTATGAGAAAGTATTTACCACAAGTTACGGTCTCGTATACGGAGTATATACGGAGTAATATGTAGTACAGAGAAAGTTATGTAATGGTGCGGAATATCGATTTCCAGATTATAACGGAAATACGTTTTGGGGTCCTCTCATTTCGATTGTTCCCACAACTTTCATCTGTCTGTGAACATTATCCCTAAAGCACTGAATTATTGGTAGGATTTTTTCCAAAATGAATTTTCCCTGATCGTCCGACTAGAGACCCTGCACAAATCACCACAAATTCTTTGAATTTGAGGGAAACTTCATAAGAAAGCCCCTGGGACATTTTCTAATTTTTTTCAAAATTGCTTAGAATGTTTTCATTAAGTTGTTAAAATTATTCATTTTATTAATACAATAAAGGCTTAGGAGTGATTTTCACTGCTAACCCTGATTTAACAAAAATTGCGAAAGTTTGGAATGTTGTGTCGGGTAGAACGGCCTCACTTGATTTTGGCTTCTTCAACGCGCGCTCGCCTTTCAGCTAAGGCTAATTTTAGACTCTACGAAAAAAATCCTGACCTTATTTTCTAAAAATCCGGTCTGTATATACAGAAACCAACACCAAAAGTTCTTACGGGCTAATAAACACGAAAACTAAAAGAAACATAAAACCCTATGCAAAATTAAAGACTAATTTTAGTTTCTAGGGAAAAAAATGATCCATTTTTAAAAATCAGGGCAAGGAAAACAAGTTACAGTTGTACGTTATTATGGGCTAATATACATGAAAATTAAAAAAAAAATCTTAAGTAAAATATGAAACTCAACCTAAAATTATAGGCTAATTAAGAAAAAATGGATAATCAATATTTTTCAAAACTCAGGCTGTACAAGAAAATACAAGTTACATAGGTGTTTGTGAAACGAAAACTAAAAAATCTCACTAAAAATATAAAACCTAGCCTAGTTTACAGGGATACTTTTAGGGTCTAGAGAAAAAAAATGATTCAGCCCCTATTTCTCAATTATCAGGAGTTATAAATAAAACATGTAACGCATGTTCTTAAGCGTTAATACACACGAAAACTCTGAAACCCCAGATAAAATGATAGCCTAAAAAAGTAATAAGAGATAGTAATAACAGACCTTCGTAACAAATTATTTCTCTCCTTTTTCTGAAAAAAACAAACAAACAGGGCTATTGAATTGGTTCAGATCGATCAGGGAATATCATTTTTGGAGAAAAACAACTGAATGGTTTAAGCGCTAGCGTTAACCACAGAGAGACAGACAGAATTTTGCCGTCAATAGATTTTTCGGTATCAAGAATACACAAAACCTGGGCATATTGGATAACGTAATTTAGTTATTTAATATATATATCCAATATTTCGTTACAAGGGCTCGGTGATGAGAGCTTTTCTGTCGAATATTCGCATTTTTCCAGCGCACGATTACTCATCCTCCGAAGTAAGTGCGAGAATGTAAAATTAGAGAATGTGTTGTTGACGTTATTCCTACACGTTTACTCAGTACTCCATAGTAACTACTGGTTCTAAAACGGCTCGTACTTTCTCGCCCGTACTTTTACGCCAAATTACGCGAAAAGTGCTCAAATTATCGAAAACGTGAACATGACTTTATTTCAGAGTCTATCTTTTAGGAACAGATTTCATTAAAAAAACCTCTATCTTCATAATTATTGTTGTAGAAAAACGCCAGAAAAAGTTTGAATTTTTTGAAAAATCAGAGTTTTTAACTGAAAATGAGAATTGTACGATTCTCTTAAACGTCCATCACGTCATACTTCCCAAGAACAAAGTTAAAAAAAAGTGATGGAGCAATATTTTTGGAAACATTTTCAGTGACCTAGGGGCTTCAAGTAAGGTACACCCCAAAAACGTAAAAAAAAATCGGTTTCAAATTCAAAGGGGCGCAACATTAACCAGATCGAGAGGGGAATATCAACTTTGGAGAAAATCGGCTGAACGGTTTCGCCGCTAGCGTTGTTCACAGACGGACGGACAGACAGACGTTTTGCCGTCACTCGATTTTTAGGTATCAAGGACGCACAAAACAGATTCTGGCTACACCATATGCTAGAGATGCCCCCCTATATTTATAGACTGGATTAATCCACTTTTTCGTTACCAAGGCCCAGTAATAAGAGTTTTTCTGCCGGAATTTCGCCGTTGTTTCGCGCAGCACTTCACAACTTTCTCTCCACTTCATAGCGAGAATTTATTTGTAATTAGAGCTTCAATGTTAAGGAATATTAAAGTATTTATTTTAGCATAAATTATTAGTCAAATTAAATAAATAAAACTCTCTCAAGAAGAAATTAAAACACTTTGTGAAAAGATATAAATATTTTATTTAAATAGATTACATGGATGGGACAAACTGTTTTGCTTCATTTTTGATGGTTTCGAGGTGGTCATGGAGACTAAAAGACTACAAAAATGTCCTTTCCGGTCCAATGACGTGACGTCTTGTCCTAATTGTCCCTGAAAGACAAAAAAGATTGTATTACTTTTTGGAGCAATTGGCAGATAATTTGAATAAAACTTTTTATGGTAACAGGGCAATGAATTTTGTGTGAAAATAGCTTGTAGAAACACTGATCCTAAAATTATTGAACAATTTTATAATTAAAAACGCATTTTGGCGTGTTTCCCCTAGCGAGAATAAACCGTTTTGGTACAAGAAGTAGTTAGCCAAGAATGCAATTGGAAGAGTGAAATACTGCGATTTACTCCTGTCCTTGATTACAATTATTTTATTACAGAGAAAATGCTTATTTTAATTTTTGTGTGTCTTTCATAACATATAACTTATTACTAGGACAATGACCGATAAATAAACATATGAATCGCTTATTTTTAAAAAAACGGTATTTTGTAGTATCTTCAAATTCACATTAAAAACATCTTGAAAAAGGTTTTTTCTTTTACAACCTCTTTTAAAAAATCCTTTGTTTTGCACATTTATTGAAATAATGTCACTTTCAATCTACGGAAATCATCAATATAAATTAATGGTGCTAAAACAGCTCAAACTTTCTCGCCCTTTCTAATGGTTACCCAACACTATTTATACCGTAATTTCTCTCCGAATTAACACACCACAGTCATAATGTTTTGTAAAATTCATTACGAATAGTAGAAAACACATTTGACAATGTGTTACATAGAGCAAAATCACGTTCCAACAATGGAAGGAATTTCACAGAACTGCAGCTGCTGTCAGGCGGAGAGCAATGATATAGTCACATTCCGATCTGCTTTTTCCTGAAGACTAGCAATTTTTATTTCATATTACATTTAGATCAAAATTTTAAGAGCGATTACCTAATTGGGCTAATTTTAATTAAGGTTTGCGGATTTCTTTAAAAACTACATCAATACATTGAGAATTTATAAACATTCCTCGCAATACGGAGAAAAAATATTGAATACAAAATAATTATTAAATCTTTTCTAAAAGATTGATATGTAAACGTGTAACAAAAGCTCAAACGTAAGGAACGAACAAAGAAATATGAAGTAATTAATAACTTAGCATCCAACTGCCCCAAAGCACCTTTCAAATTATGTTTACGATGCGCAGGAATTTGGAAGCGTGCGACTATATTCGACGCCGTTACACAAAAAATATTCATATTTTCCAAAACTTGAACATGACGTTATCTGAAAGTATGTTTTTGATGAATACATTTCATTAGGAAATAATATTGGATCTTTTCGATCATTGTTGTAGGAAGACTCAGAAACAAATGTTATTCTTTTCAATTTTTAAAAATCAGAGAATTCAACGCACATAAAACCTACACCATTCGCTTAAGCGTTCTACATGCTATCCAGGGATGAAATTTAATAAAAAAGTGGTGATGTTTTTAGAAAAAATGTTTAAACAAAATTAAAAATTGCCCATATTTCACGCGAAATTTCGCGTGAAGAACTCAAAAGTTTGAAACATTTTAAATGGCCTTATTTGAAAATCTATCTTTAAGGAGATTTCATTAAGGGAAAAATCTCTATCTTCATAATTGAATCGCTTATTTTTGAAACCTCGCAAGCCAGGAAATTGTGGGAAAGAAACACTGAATAATTAAGTATAAAGAGAACTTTTTTCGTTTTTTTAATATATGCCGCATAATCTTGATTGAGAATGCTATGGAGACATAATTTGCTTGTATCTACTTGTATCAGTTGCTACTAATTTACTTGTACAATAGTCTGGACTTATTCAAAAGTTTACGGTTTACGGGATTAAAAAAAAAAGTCAGGATTTTTTACCTAAACATTAAAATAATTACACATTGCAACTTCAATGTGTAATTTGACACATTTATTACAATTTAAGTGAAATTACAATGTGGACCTTCATCAAACTGATTCTTACGACAGACACAGTTGCTTGAAATATGTGTTTCTATGATATTTCATAGGAATATTTCCGTATTGAATATCCCTTTAACCAATCCCAATCTCTAGGTCATACAAACTGAACACACCCAACAAGTCATATATGCCCTGTAAGCAATGATTTACAGAATTTCAGGTAGTGAGTTTCAAAGCACTTTTCAAATATTTGTTCCTTTTTTCTGTTTGCTTTGTATATTGCTTTGTACTAATTAAATTTACATAGACGTCAGGTGTAAACGACACCTTGCGGAGTAGTTAAGACTACATGTACTTCTAAACCACTTTAAGTTAAATATCATTTTCCAAGCATAATTTTGAAACTATTTAATATTCAAGAATAGTTTAAATATAATGTTGAAATGTAGAAAAAATTGTGAGTTGCCCTGAAATACATAGAAATATGTACTATGAAATATATATTATACATGGAAATATGAACAAACATGTAAATAATGTTTTAAATCACATCAAAAAGACTAATTTGTAAGGAAGGTGACAAAAATTTGTTTGTGACTAATGCACAAAGAAATATGTAATTTCTCACAAATCCTAACCTTGATCGTATGTGTTCTATGTATATGATAATCACAATTTAGAAGCTAGGAACAAGGGGAATATTTTTTCAGTTGGCAAAAATAGATTGCAGTTATTAGTCAGAGAAACATTGGGAGGAGGATCCCACGTTGATTCGCACACTTTTTATATCTCTTCAACATAAAAACGGGACTACACATTTTGAAGACAAGTTAAAAATGAACACGATCGTATTAAAACTAAATTGAGTTAAATAGAGGTCAAATCAGGAATTTAAGTAAAATATTTCGGGAAGAAAAATCAAGAATATTTTGTTCTAATAATTACAAAACCATATCCTCAAATGTACAAAATATTATCATACAAATGGACAGAATACATTTCAAAGTAAAATGTACGGAATGGAGCATTGTCTGTAAGAAATGTTACAGTGTTACTCTGTCACTTACAGAAAAGGAAAAATTATAAATTTAAGATCACTAGGGTGGGCATTTATTAAGTTCTCATTGATGTTATCTCTAAACATACCGCCCATCTATAATAATGGATAATCCTATAATAATGGATCTAGTATCAACATCGTCATAAAAAATCTGCACTCGAAGGACCCTACTGATCCGCAGCAAATTCGGAGCGTGCATTGCACACCATTAGCAAAGCCAATGATTTCGTTTTCACGGTCGGCCGCGTAAAGAGGGCTCGGGGGTTGGGGCGTGACGTCGCTCCCACCACCCGAGATACGAGCGCCTCAAACGGCCGCGCCGGCCATTGCGACATCTTGCCAGAGGCACCGCATCACGGGTGTGCGGGAGGCTGGTTGGTCCAGTCGCCCTATTGCGCGCCACACCGGGAGTATGGACACCACCATTGAATTGAATTGAATTGAATTAATGCCTCATTTTACGTGGCGAAACTCGGGCCATCAGGCGCGCTCTTCCGTCTGACCACGCAAATTTCGCAACTCTCCTTTCACCAACTAGCAGAGGTAGGAGGTATTTCTTGGGCGAGAAGCAGGCGATTTTGAATTTAGCTCAGAGGCGTCATTTAGGCTTGAGGATCTTTTACAAGTAAATCTACTAACATGGGACAGCAGGCTTTACTTCCCCTCCGAAGGAAGTTAGACCATCGCGCCATCATCGCCCGCTGTTGACGGCAATGCACTAAGGAAGGCACGCACACACGACAGGCAGGGCCTGGACGATTGCTACGCACCACGAGGAGGGATGACCAACGAATTGTCCGCAACGAACAGATCCAGTGGCAATGATAGGTGCTTTTCAGCAGGCTGTGCAGCCTGCACTTTCACATGCTGTAAGTGCCAGTACCATTGGCAGGTGGTTGTCCAACGCATGGCACTCACACCCCAGCTACGCGTCTACAGATTCGCCTGGTGTCGGGAACGACGCACCTTGGGCCAATCAGACTGGCAGCGGGGCATCCTTTGCAACGAGTCCCCCTTCGGTCTTGATGGGGACGACCACCGGGTCCGAATCTGGAGGCGCAGTGGGGCGCGCCACGACGAGAGGTTTGTGGTATCCCTTCTTACTTCCCGCCAGCCTTGTGTGATGGTGTGCGGCGCGATATCCTATGTTGCTCGTTCACCGTTATGGAATTATTTCGAGATGGTCGAGCGACCGATTTGTTAAATTCTAGACCATTTAAAATGGACTGACCCTTACATGAATGCTGCTGACAATGGAAGACTACACGCAGAGCGTTTTCATCGCTGGCGCATCTCAGAGCACGCGGTTTACAGGGGTTGACCAGCTGCTCAGAGGCAGGTCTCTGTGAGCAAAAAAGGGGCGCGCGATTAGGATTAATAGGACAGTCAGCTCCGGTCGATTTGAGGAGGAGGTTGCGCCGCTGTGAGAGGGCACCGTCAGCCAGGACGAGGGCCATCCCTCGCAAAGAGCAAAGAAACAGAAGTGCAGGGTTATGCCCCTCTCATTTCGTGTTTCGAGGTTCTACTCCTTTCATGAAAACTGAACATCCCTTGTTCACAAGACTTTGCCCCTCCAATGCAGTACGACAGGTGATTTTTGTGGCGTACAATAAATGTCCAGAACAGGCAAAGGTGGCTCAGGGCATCAACTGATGTCACTGCAGTGCCTCTCACCTGGAGCTCCTAGGGTTTGAGTCCCGGCGGTGACAGAATTCTGACAGTAGCTAGTCTACTGGGTGGATGTCAGCCGCTATGGAGGACAATTCTACCGCACGGCTGATGTGTATTTTTTCAGAGTTTCTCCGATCAAGCGGCGGCGATGGTGTGACGGTTAGCGTACCGGACTGTTATACCCAAGCTCGCGGGTTCAAACTCGAAGGTTCGAAGCCGTGGATTTTTAGGGCGACAAAATCCTTCGTACGCCTTCCTTCGGAGGGGAAGTAAAGCCGGCTGTCCCATGTTAGTAGATCTACTTGCATGTAAACTATCCTCAAACCTAAATGACGCCTCTGAGCTAAATTCAAAATCGCCTGTTTCTCGCCCAAGAAATACCTTCTTTCTCTGCTAGTTGATGAAAGGAGCGTAGCGAAATTTGCGTGGTCAGACGGAAGAGCGGGCCTGATGGCCCGAGTCTCGCCACGTAAAATAAGGCAAATTCAATTCAATTCAATTAAATCAACACCCGGCGAATGCCGGAGCAGTACCCTAACAAACGGGCCATGGACCGCGCTCCATCTTCCCTTCTTCTTCCTGTTCCTATACTCACAGACAGTACACACACACCCTCACATGCAATACACTCTCACTTTTCCGAACACCAATCGATAACTTAGAGCTTAACCCGGCTGGGGCGGTGCCACGCTGGTTGCACATAGTTAAATGGGAAAACTCGCAAGCCGACGTAGGGCGGAGCCGGATATCGCCATCCAGTGGGTGAAGATCACTGCCACCTCCCGTATTAAGAACACGCTCTACACTTACGGGACTAATAACCTTGGCAGTTGACGCGCCCGGAATCACTAATTAATCAGTCAATTCAATGAAATGTTCAGGAGTTCCCAGTGTTCGCTCTCTTCAGCGGAGATACTACATTTTGGTCTAAGGAGTGGGCTAGCGAAAGATCTTCACAGCACGTCTACCAGAGGACATGAGGTACGCTTTTGTGTTGATGTTTGGGGGGGGGTCATCGAGGATCATTTGATTGGGCTGTACATTTCGTCACCCGGCCTCAGCGCTCCCACGCATCTCACGTTCCTGCGCTATCTACTCCCTCTGAGACGCTATCTACTTCTACGAAGAATGTGCCACTTGCTGTGAGATACGCACGAGGTGAGAAATCGACGGAATACCAGAACACATCTCCGCCATCGTCCCGCCGTTTGACACACAAGGCGGTCGAGTACTTGGCAGAGGCGATGCCGTTGCTTGGGCTCCGAAGTCGTCTGATTTGGCATCCCCGGATTTTGTGGGGGTAAAATAAAATCACTGGCATATGAAACACCGGTGACACCAGAGTGATGTGGAGAACAGAATTTCAATCGCAGCATATTGCATCCAAACGACATCAGGCATGAGAACTTCTTCACGGCTAGCTGCCATTAAGTGGTTCTTTGGACGGGTAGTCTCTTCCTGGATGCAACGCCGTCGCAACTGTACAGATGGATATTGTCTACAGTTAATATTGAGTGCTTCGGGCGATGCTGGGCGCACAACACCACACGAGATTGGAGTTACTTCTAGTGTTTATCACTGTAAGGAAACACATTCTTCTACATCTGCAGAATAGCAGAGTTTTGCGATGTCACAGAGAATTGAGTTGGGAAGCTCTGGCAAGGAAGTTTAGAACATTTATTCTTTTAGAACAAATTCCTCATTGCGTTTGTCAAACAAAAGGATCAGTCGGTTAAATCGTCTTTGAATTCTCGCGATCTTTAACCTTCAACGATACGCGTAAATATAATGAGCAGAAATGGATTGCCAAATGTTTGTTTTGATCCCTAAGTTTACATTGGTTTATCCAGCACTACCCAGGTTTACCAAGTTTATATTGGCGGCGATGGTGTATTGGTTAGCGTATCGGACTGTACCAAGCTGGCGGGTTCAAACCCGATCGTGTATTTTTAAGGGCAAAAAAAATCCTTCGAACGCCTTCCTTCGGAGGGGAAGTAATGTCGGTGGTCCCATGTTAGTAGATTTACTTGATTGTAAAATATCCTCAATCCTAAATGACGCATCTGAGCTAAATTCAAATAGCCTGTTTCGTCGCTCAGGAAATACCTCCTTTCTCTTCTAGTTAGTGAAAGGAGCGTAGCGAAATTTGCGTGGGCAAACAGAAGAGCAAGCCTGATGGCTCAAGTCTTGCCACGTAAAATAAGGCATTAATTAAATTCATTTCAATACAATAAAAACACAATTTGTTTCACTATCGATGTGGCTGCTTTTATCTACACCACAAACGCAACAAAAGAGACACAGCGAATTTGTACACTTACGAGGCACAGTATTGAAAACTACTCACTTTCACGAGTGAATATAAACACACAAGCCCGGAATGGAAGAATCTCACAATTTTAAAACGTATTAATCTTTTAGAAATGACCTCCACTAAGAACACGACATGAACAGCACTCTCGACACGAAAGAGAATATTACTGTGAAGTCAGTCTACAACATATCCTCGGCGAAATAATCCCCATCATTCCACCCATCTCAAACCTTCGAAGTGGGAATATAAACAGAAGTGAAATTTTTAATGTTAGTTATACAGTAGGATGCAAGTTGTGTGTTATGACATCACAGGAGTACCAAACGTCAAGTTAACGAGAAAAACGGCAATTCACATCCCGCGCTTTAGATGAAAAATCTGAAATTTCAGAATATAAGGAAAACATTACGTGATGACGCTCATTGAAATTCATTTCCATATACAGAGCATCGAAATATATTATTGTGTGTTTTTAAGTTGCGGCAAAATTATGCTTTTTCAGTGTTACCAAAAAATTGGTGGAGTACTGATAAAACTTACTCTGCGAAACACGTTCTAACTCAAGGGGTCCCGTTCTAACTCAAGGAGACTGCCCGTTTTCGCCAAACATCGGTGCTTGATGAGTTGCCTGGCAATTAGGTAATGTTGCATGTGGAACTTTCTATCGCATGCTCATTGGCAAAAAGTTGTAATCTTGAATCGCCCTACAAGACCTAGAAGTTTGTAACGTTTATTATGAGACATCCTTTAAAATTGATGTCAAGAGTGAGTCAAATGATCAATTGTTTTGACACACCAAATTATTATTCACGCGAAATTCTAGTCAGAATTGTGCTTTGAATACATTTTAGAAACGTATAATGCACGTAGAGGGATGGAAGATGATTAATTTTTTCAATGAACATGTAGTCAAACTTTCATATAACGAAGGTGGATTCGTAGTCTTCTGCGGCTGCAGTCATTGATTCTTGGGTCCCCGGGATGATCCGCGTCTCAGTCGAGCTGACATTTCGGCCATCGCGTTGTGACCTTTTTCAGAGCTATTCTGCTGATCTTCAGAGCAGTATAGCTCTTAAGACGGCCACAACACGATGGACAAAACGTCATCTTGATCGACTGAGACGCGAGTCATCCGGGACAGCCAAGAATCAGACAATGAAGTTACATGTGTGACATTTGCACCTGATTATTAGGCAACTCCGCATGCTCCGGCGTTCGGCAGGTAGGCTAAAGATTTTTGACTGCATCAGAACATGATCTGCAAACACTATTGCATGGAGGGTTACCAATCAATCAGGAATAAATGCCCCTATTTTGAAATGAAAATGTATTGCCGTCCAGCAAGTGTATCACGTCGTAAGCTAACTAACATTTGAAAAATGTAATTGGTCGCTATGGAGACAAGTTTGTTTGGGGAGAAGCTGGCTAGAGTTCGTAAGAAATGGATGCAAGGCGTGATATTTAAAGCGAAATTATTGGTAAAATACCCAATTAGTAACATCTTCAAGAGATAAGTGAACTTTGGGGAAGGTACTAGATGTAATTATTCGGTGGTTCAAGAAAACAAAACAAGAAGGTAAAGTGTTGCAGATTGTTTAGTAATCCAGAACTTACAAACTATATATTTTATTTTTGATAGATATTAAAGTATCTTATTTGACATTACCTTAACAGTGAGGTGAACGGAGTGGGGTAAGTGGATAACAGTAGCAGCTAAAATTATTGCTAAAACCCACGTTTGCGGGTGCCTACGGGAGCGTACACTACTACGGGACGAAAGTTCATTAGATACGTAACAGTCACATGTGTAACTTTGTTACATAAAATTTACCACCCCATGTTCATAGGAAAATATCACACTACATGCACTAGAAGTTTGTAACATTTATTCTGATTCTGCCTGTATTGTGCCTGCTGCAAAGCACGTGATCACCCATCGAAGTCAACAGGTCACTCTACGCGCCCTAGAAGTTTGTAACTTTTATTATGATTCTGCCTTTATTGTGTCTGCTGCAGAGCTCGCGATCACCCACCGACGTCAGCAGGGCGCGCCCCACGGGTCGCGCAGGCCATCCAGCAAGGCGTACAGCTGGAAGAGACGCACGCAGTCGTGGAGCAGGGGCTGCTTGCCGGCCGGGGCCTCGCCGCCCTCCTCGTCCACCAGGGCGTGGCTCAGCCCGGCGGCCGTCTGGAAGAGCGCGCTGGTCACTGGCGGCTCGCGATTGTTCCTGAAGGTACGAGTAGTACAGTGCGCCAGGGAAGTCTCTTCGCACCGAGCCGAGAAAGGCACTGTCGCCGCCACCGCTTCTGACCTCAGCTTTTACATCCTGCGTGACCCTAGTGTCGTTTGCCTGCCATCACCTCTCCCCTTGCCCTGCTATTTCTGCGCCATTTATCGGATGGTGGAGCGCTGTATGGTGCTCATGCAAACATAATATTTATTGACTATTCCACTCATAAAATTAAAACCAATTGTGTTGAACTACATATTCACAACGCCGCAATCAGGTTGGTGTATCTCAAAGAGTTTGTCTGTTCCTACCGATTTTACTTACCATTCCTCCCTATTTTCCAATAATAAGCTGCGACTTCTATATGTTAGGAGACGGTATACATTGATTGCTTTGTCGATGTCCAATCAACATCATATGCAATACAATGTAATCTATTTGATTTTATCATAGCTTTTAATTATTTTCAATATTTGACACGTTTTGGAACTATGTTCGGTGTAATTTCATTCATATAGTCCTATTACATACAACTCGTGCTTTGAAAAATCTCAGATAAATCCCCTCCTTGCTTCGCGAGCAGGGAACCACTCGTGGTATTACCAACGAAAATAACAAAAAAGTTTAAAATTAGTACAGGCTCTTATGGGAAAACTTTCGTTGTCATATTTTTTTACGTCTCCGAAGACGTTATACGGTCAAAGTACTTTTTTCTTTTGTTCAATATACAGTAAACATTTTGAGGAATCCAGTGATATTAAATGTAACATAGCTCACAGATAATTCCTATGAATAATTGATAAAAAAACTGCTGCGAGTACATCGCAACAGAAAGTACTGGCTTTCGGCTTGGGGAAAATCATGCTATTGTCAGAACTTCTTTTCTTCGGGTATGATTGAAAACAAAGATAATTTAAAACATTGTACCACACGACCAACACAAACTTTTGTATGATAATTCCCTTTCGATTCAATGAATGCTGATATTAAACGCACGAGATATACAATTCCTTTCTCTATGTAGAAATTTCAGTTTTAGAAACACCGTGGTCATTTAATTGGATAAAAATGTTTCATTCGTTAAATAAAAACGTTTCAAATTCACCTGTCATGTCCGATTCATCGTGTGTATTTGGGATGGTGGATGAAAGTTGTGGCAAGGGAGTAGATGCACTCTTGTAGCGGAGTCTCTGGTTTCAGGGACTTGTTCTCTCTTCGCACAGTCTATTTCACGCAAGTGTTTTCGTTATGTGATGAACATTGCTTGCACATGTAATTATGGCTTGTGGCTTTCCGATCTAGTTCACTCATTTCCTCAGCTCTTTCACTTCAATAGTCTGGAATAACGTGTCTCTTTCAATGCATTAATGTTATTTTTCGAGGATGTAATGCCTTTTATTAATTCTTAGAAATTACGCCAGGCACATTTGACAT
Source organism: Gryllus bimaculatus (assembly GCA_017312745.1). NCBI lineage: Eukaryota > Metazoa > Arthropoda > Insecta > Orthoptera > Gryllidae > Gryllus > Gryllus bimaculatus. The sequence goes on from BOPP01000271.1 coordinate 1,268,989, forward strand.
TCAACATAACAGTTTTATTTAATCTGAAACTCTTCCATAGTGTGTAGCCTGTTGAGGACGACATACACAATGCTATTCTCGGAAGTGAAACGCTGGCTACTCAACTAGCAGAAACTGACGACTGAATCAGAAATGTATTTGTCGTCGAAATAAATAAAAAAAACCCTGGGGAGTATCATTTACGTGTCCAACGCCTGCCGCCACGTTGGACCACCTCTAAGGCCGCCTTCACAAGGAGTCACTCGGCAGCGCCGGGCCCCTTCACACACAGCCACTACCCAGCACCACTGAGCGTGGAAAAGAAAGGATTCAGAAAGGCAATCAATATGTTAACAAATAAGCGCAGTTGTGCTTCCGGGTGGCCTAGTGTGAAGGCTGTCGTTTAAATCAAGTATATTCTGCTGGCGGTGGCGTGGAAGCGCAACTGCGCTTCTGCGTGCGCCACTGCGCCGCTCGCGTGATTATTTCCCTTTAAGGTAGTATGTTCGTTAGACCAACCACGGTAAAGTATTTCCAAAAATACTTTAAATTAAAGTAAAATCTCTTCTTCAAGATGGTAAAAAAGTGGTCCTGACCGGCCTAATTTTTGAATAAAAGAAGATAAAATGACTCCAAGTTCTTATGAAAAAACTTTCGCAGACAAAGGTTTATTGAAAGACATAACGTTATTGAACATGTTATACGGCGAAAGTACTTTTTTATTTTATTCAATGCGTAGTAAAAGTTTTTGAAGAATCGATTGACATTAAATGTAGCATACCTCAGCGGGTATTCTAAGGAGTAATTTATAAAGAAGTGCTGAGAAATTCATTACACCCGAAATTTATGACTCGCTCTCGGCATAGGAGTTGTGTTGTACAAATCATACTGTTGTCCGCACGGTTTTTCTTAGAGCCCGAGAGAAAAACACCTAACTTAAAATTTTGCACACTACTAGCCATGTGACAATAGTTCACTTTCAATGCAAAAAATGCGAATTAATATTTAATGCAGAAAGAAAGAAAAGTACGTGGCCAAAATCAACGTAACCTATATAAGATACAGCCAACCTATGAATATGAAAAATCATGCGAGAGAGTAAATTTATTAGTAAACACTGTTTTCTTTACTTCTCTTTCAACTAGCTACTAAAAAAATTAAATGGTCCGTTCACCTTTACAAGCCGTTATTGTTAATACACAGATATAATAAATGGTTGAGTGTTTGTCTAGCAACGGGCACGAACACACCACCTTCAAGGTAGCAGCTGCGCCGCTGAGTGACACTTAACTTGAATTGGCCCAAAGCGGCCTTTGTATCAGATAACAAGTTTAGATTATAAGTTACTTTATTTAAGACAGGCTCTAACCTGCAGCGTCTTGCATTGCATCCCAATGAATAAATGAATTCCCGCCTCCGCCTCTCCAGGGCAAACTGGCGAAGGGGTTAAATGAAAAAAAAAACATATAAAACGCCGGTTGAGGGCTCCGCTCGTGCGAAGGGCTCTAACTCTAGCTCAGCTGGGCCACAAAGCGGCGGCGCAAGCAGAACGAGGCTTGGGTCGTCGCGGGGCGCAACCAGGCGCGCCTGGGCGCGTTGGGGCCCGGCGGCGCCGATCGCGCGGGGCGGGCCGCAGCGGGCGGACGGCTCTCGCGTTGCGGGCCCGCCCTCGCCCTTGGCGCGCTTCGAGAGCGGCGGCGGCGGCGGCGCCGGTGGCTGCTGGGGGATGTCCGTCTGCGCGTCCGCTCGCCACACGCGCCGCCGCAGCGACTTCTTCCTGCAAGCCGTTCTGTTTATTAACACAGTTGTTTTTTTGATTAGTGATTTCGGGAGCGGCAACGGCTTATTCCCGAAAGAGCAGTGCATGCTTTTTCCCTTGGGAGGTGGTGGCGGTCTTCTCCCACGGGATAATGAGGTCCAATGCCGACTTTCCTGTCGGTTAGCAGCGCTTCCGTCCCCCAACTTCCCACCAACGTGACACCGCCCCCAGCTCTCCGCTCCCGATCGTTATCCCGACATATGTTCGGGAGTGTAGTGCATGTAAGTGTAAGTGTGTGTAAGGGGGAGGATAGGACAATGAAGGGAAAGGAAAGATCGTACGTGAGAGAGTGTAGTGCATATGTGTGTGTGTGTGAGAGAGAGAGAGAAAGAGATAGAGATAGAGATAGAGAGAGGTAGAGAAAGATAGATGGAAAGAGATAGAGAAATATAGGATAGAGAGAGGTAGAGGTAGAGAGAGATTGAGAGAGAAAGAGAGAGAAAAAGGGAGGGAATGAGAGAGAAAGAGAGAGAGAAAGAGGGAGAAAGAGGGAGAAAGAGAGAGAGAGAGAGAGAAAGAGAGAGAAAGAGAGGGAGAAAGAGAGAGAGAGAGAAAGAGAGAGAGAAAGAGAGAGAGATCGTTTTCGAACCCTCTACATTTCCTAAAAGATTGTAAAATGTATCCTGCGACATCTGCGCGAGGCTGAGCTTGTGAACGTCGGAGCTGCGGGTGAGTGGGGTTGAGGTGGAGGCAGAGGCTGACCTGCGGGCGAACAGCTGGCTCTTGGGGTCGCGCAGGGCGTCCAGCAGGTCCCGCGGCAGCGCCGGCTGTTGCGCGCCGTGCTGGCGGCGGGCGGCGGTGGCGGAGGCGGAGGCGGGGGCGGTGGCCGGGGCGGTGTGGCCGACGGGGCCCAGCGACTGGCTCAGGGCGTCCACCAGCAGGCGACTCGCCTTCTCCAGCACCTCCAGGCTGCTCCTCTTGCGCGCCGCGCCCTCCGCCTCCTCCGGGCCAAACGCGCGCTAAGTGGGGGTGACAACAGCGCAAACTTTCTCGCATTAATTATAGCTTTAACGATTTTTCGGAAACTCAAAAGTTTCAACGAAAATCGGAACTGGTTCATTTTTATAAGCGTACTTCGCACTATCCCAGAAAAGAAAGAAAAAGTTGGAGCAGTTTTGTAAAATTGTCGTAATTTTACGAAATATTACGCGAAATCTACTCATGTTTTGAAAATATTGTTCATTACTTCATCTGATTGAAAAATTTGTAAAAAAATTATGAAATAAAAAGTGCAAAATTCTCATGTGTATAGTTTACCACTTGGATATTTGCCGCTTTGAACCACCTGTACTACGAAATTGCACGACTCTTCTACTTTGGCGCGTCTCTTAATTTTTTATAATACCTTGTTTGAATATTAGTTTTACTTTGTAATTTTATGTATACAATAATGCGAGTTAACAAGTGTCCGTACTGAATATTTTTTAATTGATTACAACAACGGAACAAAAATTACAATGAGACTATTTTTCAACTCAAACACCATGTTTTTTCAATGCACTTGATCTTAGACTAGTTCTCCGATGCCATCAGAAAACGTATTTTTGATTGAGCAACAAGCCGTGTTATGACTCGCCTGTAGGTTTGGGGCAAATCATCTTTAAGTGGATCGAATAAATGGTAATTAGACGTGACAATATCGGATGATATATGATGATATATGACAATATCCGAGATGCTCGGACGCATCGAAATACAGATTTTGAAGATGTTGGGTGGCGGAATGCGGATACACGATGTATTGTAACGAAAGAATGCCTTCGACAATCCATCTCAGGGTTCTCATGTACAGAATTTGATTAATGTTAGTATGGTTTGCCACTTCATCAATAGTTATTGATTATTCACAATAAGGGCACGGACTTGCTCCAATTTGACAGGAGTTGATGAGGCTGGACATCTTGTTCGTTTCTTATCCCGCACAACTGTTTTTGTACTACATGGCTTAATCCATCTTTCAATGGCTCATCTCCATGGCGTCATCAAACTTTTCTCCAATCAAAATCATTATACCCACATTTTGCAGTCTTTTAAGGATTGCAGCATTTGTTACATATCCATATCACAAAAACGGATTACGAAAGCCTATCCGTTTGGTACCAACAAATAATGTTTTTGTTCCAACAACTCGAGCGGTGATAACACTGAAACTTACCAAAAGCAAAGTGAATGATATTACTTTATGGCTGCTCAGTGTACAAAGCTATAAAGACAACTTACAAACGATTCAAACGAAAGTTCATATACTTATTGATTTACACACGTACGTGCAATACAAGATGACGAGAAATATCTTTGTAATGCCCTTTCGTTTGTAAAGATCCATTGTGTTGAAGAAACAAAAGTGAATTATTGCGATAAAATACAGTATCAGCTGAACAATGATTGTATAGCTGTTAACTATCACTTGAGGACCGAGCAAAATCGAAATATAAATTTAATTCAATTTTCAATTTAATCACAAGACGAAACTTGGCCACACTTTGTCCGCAATGCATTAATCACTTGACTCAGATCATCAATTCAGGGCGCATACTTCTATGTGTTAGATTTTTAACTCTAAAATAATTATGAATAAAAACTATTTTCTAATGACTCTATGAAACCTCGTTATATCAGAGCCTCATCTATTTTTCCATCCACCTTTGCCCTCCAAAATGTATCTTGAGATGCGTTAATTGGTGTGTAGGGTAAAATGTGAAGTGGTGAAAATCACATTCTCAGAGCTTATATTACTTATGGCAATCTTTGCCATAACCATATTCTATTAAAAAAAAAGAATTTCAGTTACATGTTGGAAGATGTTCAATAAAACGGCCGCTGAAGATGCAAAAGCATTTCTCTTAAAATGTGTCTAAAATCACATAGAAGTGAATAATAAGAACGTTCTATCCTGAGACATTCAAATCGGTTGAGTTAGCCCCGGGCATCAACTGTTGCTACAGCATTGACTTTGATCGAGAGGTTCTAGGGTTAGAGTCTCGACGGTGACAAATTTTCAACACTAGACAGATAGCTAGGTCGAACATTTGGAGGTCGTTGACCTAGCTGCTATCTGGAGGAGAATTCTAGCGTCCGCCTGCACTCATTGGTCGTTTTCCGTGGTTTCTCCGACCACTATCAAGAGAAGGCCGCAGCAGAGCCTCAGCAAAAAGCCCACGGACCATGCACAATCTTTTCCTCATTCTCCATTCTTCTCCCTTCCACGAAGACAAACACACACACTGTTCGGGTTACTGCGCCTAATTCTGGATGTTTTGAGTGGACTGCAATGATGAGGTGAAGGCGGAGCACAGCGCACCCGAAACCCTTTGATAGATGAGGGAGGGTTTATGTAGGAGTTTTATATTGACAGAAAAGAAGTCCTTGCACAACTGCATTTAATAATCTCTGCACTTAAGTACTTGATTTCATGACACAGTTATAACATCACAGTACGTGATAGCTGGAGCACAGCACTAGTAAATTTCCTGGTGTGAGTGGTCTAGTGTAAATAACTTACATTACACAGACACCATAGTTGGAATTTGTAGCAGAGCACAAATTGGGTGGAGCCCTACTTCACAAGGATAGATGCTACTTTACGCGTGCTAACCGGCAACAGTCAGAGATTGCACTAGAATTGAATGTACAACTGGTCTCATGGAGATGACCTGCACTACACAGACGGTACACTTGAAAATTGCACTACCTACTGGGAACAGCCTGAGGTTGGACAATAGAACTTTTACGTATGTTAATTACATACGGAGCCCGCCAACACGGACCATACGCGAGCCTTGCGCGCTGCTTGGTTCGGAACTGAATTAGCGGTTTAACGACGGGAGCTTCTTTGGATCGCGAGTGCTCGTGCGCTCAGGGGAGGGGAAGGCTATCACAATTAGCCATTTGGCGATAGAATGTTGTAGGAGGGTCCGTCCGTTGCGAGCTGCAAAGGGTGGAGCAGCGCGAGGCTCGCACTTGTGTTTCTGGGAAAGCCGAGGGCGGCTTCCGGTGGCGTGATGTACCGACGCAACGGTCTGGCGCAGTGGCGGTTACAACACCGCTTTTCTTCCATGCGACGTATGAAATAAAATTATATTTATTCTGCTTTGCTGTGGGCCCAAACACATACACTTGTAAGCACCACATCGCCACACATGTCAGCAGACCTGTTAGCAGCTTAAAGCTTGCCCGGCGGGGGCGATGGCAAATACGAGATATATCTGGAGGGGAACTCTGCTCCCTCGTGCCGACGCGACATGTGGGTTGGCGCTAGATCTCACAATATAGCGGGAAAGGAACACCACAACCTCCCGAGATATAACATTCACTATACATACGAGTATGATGACTGTTGCAGTTGACACGACTGAAAACACCTGTGAATCAATCACTTCGCTTTTCAAATAAAATGTCTAACAAAGTTTTTCTTGTTTCCTGAAAATATTTGTTTTTTTAATGTTTCTAATAGGAGAGATGGCGTTGATTTTTCCCCGCTGTACGGTGAGACTCGACGCCGACCTGCATGTTAACATGCAGGGTTTTCCTGAACCTGGTATCTCCCAACATCGTGACATCGCTCCTGTCGACACAAGCTCAAAACTCCCGACCGGTCTCCCGGCATGTGTGGTAATGTGCTGCATTAACCTGTAAGTGTGTGTAAGAAACGAGTGAAGATAGAAGGAAGATCGCGTGTGGTTCGTGGCCCGTTTTTGAAGGTACTACTACGTCATACGCCTGGAGATGATCGGAGAAACCACGGAAAACTACCGATCAGAGCGGCCGACCGCTAGAAATCTCCTCCAGACAACGGCTGCAGCTAGTGTCGAAACGCCTCCCCCCCCCGTGTCTCCAACCCAACGATTTCCCGTCCAGAGGCCTTGCAACGTCACCGGTCGACCGCCTGAGTCGGTGAGGAGCCATGTTGGTGCCGCGGGGGGGGGGGGGGGTGGGTGGACTAATGGGACAATTTAGAAGCACGAGATAAAGCAGTCAATCAATGTTGTAGTTCGAAAACACGTAAGATGAGCCATGCTGCGGCGGTGCGTTCCACAGCAGCGAGGCGTCCTCGGGCGCGGGCGGCAGCCAGCGGAGAGGCCGCGCAGGGCGGGTGCCGTTCTGCCCTCCGGCAGCCTTCAGCGACTTCGCTTTCAGCGACGCAGCGCTCGCTCGGCCGCCTGCACGACGACACTGCGGCAACCCCCCAGGAACTCCCCAGACCCCCCACAGGCATCCCCACCAGCAACTTACACCGACGTTCCCCCATCGCATCGCCAACCGGCTATTCGTCCCGGCATCCAACCACCGGCCACCCACCACAACATCCCCATTCGGCATCCCCAACATCGTTTCCTACCGCATCCCCACCGACGTCCCCACGCATCCCCGCCGGCTCCCCACCGACATCCCCACTTGCATCCCCACCAGCGGTTCTCTGTGCATCCCCACCGGCATCTCCACCGAGTCCCCGCCGAGTTCCCTCCGGCATCCCCGTCGCCTCCCCGTCGCCACTGAGCGCGCGGACGGCGGCCCAGCCGACGCACGCGGAGGAGGAGGGGGATGCGAGCCTCCGCCGGCCAAAGTCACGCGCGGTGGAAAGGCCGGAGACGGACGCCGCGGGCGGGCAATGAGCCCGGGCGCCCTTGGCACGCAGCTTCCACGACGCCGACGCCGGCGCCGCCACCAGCGCTGCGGCTGCAGCGAGAAGTAACGTTTCTGAAACGTAGTCCATCTTGTGTTATACGTTAGAAAATAACGGACGTACAGGCGTGTCTTACAAATAAACGTTAGAAACTTTTAAGGAATGTAGGAGTCGAAGATATCACATTTCGCCTATAAAAGTGTTTGTTAGACATTCCTTAGTGACGAATTTGCACCTGATTGATTAAAACAATCATTCTCATTTAGTTGTTGTAGGGTCACATTTTGAGCAAATCAAGACATCCCGTAACCTCCCAAAAATCAGTTCATAGGCAGTTTGCCTAAAAATGAGATATATGTGATGACTATCATTATATATATATATATATATAATACTATTATATTATATATAATATATATATAGTATATAGTATATATATATAGACAAGTGTAAACTTTGCTCGCCGTTTTTCCAAATAGTAGCTACAGTGTAAGTAACGTCGCGATAAACACATCGAGGGACGTCAGGCAGTTTTAGCTGTGAGCTTTTGGCAACATAACCCTTATTCAAACATTAGTGGATTGTGTGTGCAACGTAACGTGTTCGCGATTGAAATGTCAGGTACGAGCCGAAAATTCTCGTCATTTGCGGGAGGGCTCTGCTTTTTTGTTTCAATATGAAAGAAAACTGGCTGAGTCTCATCGAATGCTTCTCGATACTTATGGTGATGACTGTATTAGTAAGAACGTGTCGCGATTGTTTCAACGCTCAGAATGGCTGACTTAACGTGGAAGACCAGGGCATAGTGCGGAAGAGGAAAAGTTTTGAGATGCAGAATTGGAGGCATTGCTGAGTGAAGACTCGCGTCAAACTCAAGAAGGAACTGGCCGATCATTGGGGACAAAGCCAAGCCATTCAAAACGTTCTCAAAGCCATGGTATGATTCAGAAAGAAGAACATTGGGTCCCATATGAGTGAAACCGGATAGACATTGAAAGAGCGTTTGGTGTGTGAACAGTGCTCAGAGGCAAAACGGAAGGTTTTTCTGCATGTGTTGTGACCGGGACGAAAAAGGGTTCATTACATAAACCCAAAAACGAAAAAATCATTGGGGGATATCCGGCCATGCTTCCACGTCGACGGGCCAAAACCGAAACATTCATGGTCCAAGAGCATGCCTCTGCATTTGGTGGGACAGCCGGCGTCGTGGTACCATGAGCTTTTAAAACCACAGTAAAACAATCACAGTGATCGATATCGAACGCAATTAGATTGCGTTTGCAGCCGAGCATTAAGACAAACGTCCGCAATACAGCGAGCAGCACGATAAGGTGATTTTGCTGCATTACAATGCAGGCCCCACGTTGCAAGAGTGGTCCAAACGTAACTGAAACGTTAAATGCGACGTCCTACCCCACCCGCCGTATTCTCCAGACGTTCGCTCTCTCTGGATTATCACTTGTTCCGATCAATGGCCCACTCCTGTGAGCAACATTCCGATATTTGAAGATGTCAAAAATGGCATTGATTTCGTGGATCGCCTCCAAAGGAATGAAACAATTTTTTCGAGCGGCATTCGCAGCACGGCGAAAGATGTGGGAAAATGTTTGGCCAAGCAATGGACATTACTTTGAATAATACCTGTGTAAGCATTTGTTCAATGAAAAGGTCATAGTTTTGAGTAAAAAACGCGGAAGCAAAGTTGTATACCTTGTGTGTTTTTTTTTATAATATTATATATATAATATATATATATATATATATATATATATATATATTCGTTTATAAGACAAAGTGGCTCTCTTTGACTCTCCTACATGGTCCTGAAGTGTGTACTAATTTAGACTTGAAAGGACAAATTTTATAAGATATATATTTCTTCTATGATGTTTCACGTCAATGTAATTAACCCAGCATTTTCAATAGTGTCTATCCATTATTAATACTCACATTTGCATCCACGTTATTAATGAAGTTGAATTAATACTTATCTAGAATGTATTCCATTTTTGGCCAAAAAAGTTACTGAAAGTGTTCTGATTAAAAAATTAATCACTTTCGTGTAATCATATTAGCGACTTAAACTATATATCTAGAAAGAGTCCTTCAAGGTAATATCTTCTGGTGAGTTGAAAAGTTTGGGGAGCAGTCCGCCAGAAGATTTTTGTCGAAGCCCATTGGCTCTCATAAGAGCACTACCTGCAAATCGGAAGACTACCGCAAGGCGAATGGCGGCTTTATGCATAATAATGTTATGTGCAGTTGAACCTTGCTACGTGTGGCCAAGTTGAATGAGGAAGCTACCACTTTCCGGCCTGCACGAATATCATATAATATCCTTGAGTCTTGCAACGATTTGCAACATAATTACATAGCCGAAGTTGCTTATATGCCGACAGTTTGTGAGAAGAAAAAAAGAATTTCCAATCTCAACCACTTTTACCGACTTCATATTGGCTATTACACATACTGAGTATCTAAAATGATTCCTTTAAGAAAATTATTATCGACAAATCGCAGAGCTGTTAAAAAATAATGGCTGAAAGCAAGTGCTTACCTTTTTCTTCTATTATAGCTAATATAATAATTATATTATGTTGTCTGTCGATATACATAAACAGGATAAATCACAACAACCTTACATTATTTTAGCGTTCTTAGAGGCTCGATATAAATTAAAGTCGATTAATCGTATTTATGTGTTGTAATTCAAATGGGAATCAACAAACAAGTGCAAATGGAGGATATTGAAAGAGAAAGCAAAGAATTTTCCTTCCATAAAATTTTAGAGCTATTAAATAACGAAATTCCTTCAGATTTCTAATATTGGTGCTACCAATCAGGGATCATTTTTCTAATGTGTAACTTCGTTATATGAGATTAAGTTCTCCATTTCATTGACCCAAAAAGTTTTACAATCTTCGACGTATACAACAAGTAATACGTCATTTCTTGTCCTAGAAATTAGTAACATTATATTTCCATCATCCCCCATATGATAAGGATATGCATTCTAGGAGAAAATACATTCAAAGTAAGCTCAAAAACTATCATAACGACGGCTAAAGATGGCGCTGGGTGTTGAAGGCGCTGACGAGCGACGCGCCAGCGACGGTGCGCGCGCCGCCCGGGGAGTTGCGCGGCCGAGGCGGTGGCCGCCATGTGCCCTAGCGCCCGCGGCCGCGAACGCCCGCGACAGCGACGACGCACTCAGCGCCGGTGGTGCCGCAGCGAGATCACCTCGCGGGGCGTCCGCTGAGATCCGCTCACAAGAAAGATTCGTGGACTAAATTCATTCAAAAGTGGGTTTAGCGACCACAATTGAGGTTTGGAAATTCAGAAATAATAGCGGTGTAAAAAATCGTTTGGAGAAAATTAGAAGAGAACGAATAATGTAAAAAATACGAAGTTAGAGATGAAAAGAATTGATATTGTGAAAGTAGCTAACAATTGAGAACTTGACGATTATAATAGATTGAAGCAAAATCTGCTGAAGAGATGAAAATGTAGGAGAAATGCAGTGTCTGAGATAAATGTACCAATTTCTAGACCATGCAAAGAGAGCGGGGAAATAATCACTTTTGGGCAAAAACATAGGTGAGTATTCTTCATTAATCGCTATGCATGTGACATTTGTCCTGAATAATGAGCAACTCGTTCACTAGTGTTGTCCGTTCATTAGTTGTCGTTTCACTAGTGTTTGGCATGTACCGATTTATGCAGTCAAAAACAAATCATGTAGCTGTCAATCACCAGTACAAGATGAGTTCCCAGCAGTCACTGACAAATATTTAAAAAAAAAAAAAAAAAAAAAAAAATATTGCGTAAGGCACTTACAGGAATTATCGCCTTAAGTTCATTGCAAGAAGCTATCTTTCGAACACCCTCGACGAGAAGTTAGTTAACATTTATTCGAGCAATGAGTAGCAAGATTACAGTATAGAAGTACTAAATTATAAATATAAGGTTACTAAATATTAAATGTAGAATTGAAGGTTCGTTGTAAAAACATCGTGTCGAGAAAAAGCAAGTGAATATTTTTTCTGGACTGTTGAGTATTAGTATCACGGAAATGGTCTTCAGATACCTCTGGAGTCTCGGGCGACAAAATCTTCCACAAAGCCTTGGCATTTGTTTGCGCCTTGATCGTCAGAACCCTATAATGCCCTATGTGCATCAATAAGTATTATTCATATTCATCCGAAACCCGGTCAACAAAATGAGGCGCTCCCGAGGTTTGCGAAGCTTCGTCGCCATTCAGGCGACGAGGCGAAGGCGAGCCGCCGTGCGTCGGCGCAGGCACAGCAGCGCGGCTGCGCGCAGCCTGCCCTAACCTGCTGCGCGGCTGCTTGCGCGACCTGGAGCCGTGCGTGCGCTGGGCGCCGCGTCCGCGCAGCTGCGCCGCGCTCGACGCCCAGCGCCCCGGCCCGCGCCGCCCGCGCCCGCTCTGCGCCCGCGCCCACCACGCCGCGCCCGCGCCCGCCGCCAACGCGCCCGCGCCTCGCGCCGGCCGCCCGGCCCGCCGCCCACGCCCCCGCCCCCGCCCCGCGTCACGAGAGGGGAGGAGAACAGGAGGGGAGGAGGCGGGCCTCGCTTCGCCGTCACGTGGCAGTGGCCTCCCTCGCGCGACCGGCCTTCACGCCCCGCGCCGCCTCGCGCAGGTG